>CM052164.1:19436412-19538543 GCA_028455555.1 Augochlorella aurata
ATAACAGACTATAATTAATTGCACTATAGTTATGGTTACATCAGTTACGCGCTCGCGTAAATTCATTGTCTTCCGTCTGCCGATCTATTATGTCATCATTGTAATACAACAGCACTTGCTCATGATGCTTGAGTAGTTAATGAAGTCATTATCTCTCTATTTCTTTTTCCCTACGGTTTTGAAAACTGATCATGGATTTTCAAAATTACAAAATTAACATCGGAAATACCGATTGCTATTGTAATTGTTCCGTTATAGCTCAGTTACAAAAATAGTTTAGTTATAGTTCAATTCCCTCCTTTATGATGTTGTTAAACCACAACGTGTTGCGAGAAACGTAAATCATGTTACGGTCCGCGAGTGATTTATTTCTCTTTCGTTTACAGAATACGGACATTCTCGGTCAGATACAAAAGATTCACTTGCACATCGTATCTTTGGGAAGATGCCAGGTAAGTTGAGAATTGATTTCCTCGAGCTTCACTCTTTCGCGATGATCCAGGCCAGCGTTGTTCGCGGACGTTCCATATTTAAGCTTGTCCGTCCCGTGCGAATAGAAATGATGTCGCATTAAATTATTGTCACGATAACGGAGGATTCTTATAAGATGTGCCCCAGAGTCGAAGTAATTCGTTTCAGAGCGTTCTTGTTCGGACCATAAAACACCGAAAGTACGAGGCACGGAGAAAAACTATTGAACGAGTCTCGGACGACTCGGGTAATTGAAAGAAAATCGATTAAACAAACTGAAATAGATCTAGGGCTTCCATTCCCAAAAATCGTAACCTATATATTTCCTCATGCATATATATACAACAATATAATCGATTCGAAGCGTAGACTTAACACATGTTAGAATAAACGTTCGATGAAGGTAATCTTATCTTACGTTATTCATTCGGAGAACGGCGGAAGGACGATTTCACAGCCGAGCGGAAAATCGATATGTACAAATTGCGTTCATCTACGACATTTGAATCGTAATTTCTATTCATCCGGAAAACAGGGAACTCGTTCGAACGCAAATAACAGTAGTACTTTTACAATGTCTCATTTATGTTTCCTTACGACTACCAAAAGTATTGCTTACGGTTTGCACGAAATAACACGCAAGATTTAGAGTTTCTCAATCATCCGCGAACCTTGTTCGCTCCGATGCGGAAAGTTCGAGGATATTCATCGGGAGCTTTATAGACAGAATCAAGCTCATCGCGAGAAGTTTTCGCTCGGATCCTGCAGCCGCTCGCTAGTATCACAAAGAAGCCGGTTCAACTAATTTTTGTATTATTCAAATAAGTCGAGCTCTACTGCATCCGTAACTCGTCGATACGGATTAACTTGGAGGGATGCGCGCTCACTGTGAATTTCCGAAACGTTATCGAGGTAAGCTTCCGCATCGGGGCGCGGCGCGGTGCGGTGGTTTGCAGTTTCTTCGCGGAGTACTCGCTAGAATGAGTAATGCACAGTTATAATTAAATAGCGAACTCGTCGAGTGAGTTTACCAACCACCTTTGCAAACTTCGTCGATCACGTTGCAGATAGAACGGGACGGACATTGTTTCCTTTCCGTGCGCAAACAATATCCGATTTCTTTCGTCGGATTCTGTAGCTTGATTCGACGACGACATACCAAATCTAATACATTTCTGATCACCTCAAGTTCTTCGATCTACCGTGAAAAAATAACTTTTAACGAATCTCCGCCGCGGGAATACTGGTGGCAGCAGTCGGTAAACTTCCGCAATCGCGCGACTTTGCATACATATGTACATAAATCCGATAGATTCTCATCGCGAGTCGGACACGTCCCCGTTATAATAGAATCGATTCGGACGCGTCTCTGCCCAATTCCCGAATCGACGAAGAATCGATAGCGAGGTGCGCGTCGACTGTGGCGGATGCGTTTCGCTGTGTCATAGCATCCTTTCCTAAACATTTCCGCGGTAATCCCGGCGGCGCGGGCTCTCCGCGTCTTCCTACACCGCACACGCTGACGTCGTCAGCCGTTGAAATCTTTCCCGTTTCCCCTAACTTCGCTCGATGATTCTGTCCGGCCATTTTTCCTCTTCTTCCGTGCCAGCAATAAACGACCGATCCAAGTAGATTGCCGTCGGAGTAAAGGAGATACGTAAACGGATAGAAATGGATAAAGAGGGAGAACGACCGGGGGTGGAAACGAGACATTGGGTGTACACACAGATATAAACCGAGGGTGGGAATGGGTGGAGGGTGCGAGACGGCCGGAGACCAGAGAGAAGAGAGCACGAGAGAGAGAATGAAACTTGGGTGAAAAGGAAGCAGAGTAGGGACCTGGCAGAGGCAGGGGGTTCAATCAATAAAATGTTCCGCAGAAACGTTTTCAGCTCTTTACGAAATCTCTACGTTTTTTCCTTTCTCCTCTTGTCGTCCGCTTTCCACCCTGCCAAACATTCTTCTCGACCGGCCTTCCACCGTTTTCCCTGCTCGTTCCAACAGTGTTCAGCCCTCTTCAATCCCTTCCTCCTCGATGTTTCTCCAGTTAAACATTACTTTCAAGAACTTCTGAGAGCAGTTCGACACTTCCGTCGAGACATAATCATGCTTCTTGTAATATCGTTGCGGATTATTTAGAGATAGCTTCCCCATAGAATATATGAATCCTTCGTTACCCTGAATAAATTGAGGCAAATCTTTGTTGTTCTTTCATTCTTTCCAAAAGTTCAAGCGACATCGCGTTAACGGGGGGTGGCAGAGCGTTTTCGTAAAGCGGTTCGAAAGCGACGATGTTTCGCTTTTAAACGTTCGGAGAGGCAGGTCGTGTTTTTCTGACGATCGCAGAATAATCGGCGGAAGTTGGGAAATTTTCTTGGCAGATTCATTTGGTTTGCATTTCATAAACCTCGTCCGTGATGGTGTCCCGGGTTGCGGTCGATGACATTTCCAAGATTTACGGGACAAGAATTCATTTCGATCATCATTCCACAGTAGGAATTTCTATTAAAACGATCCACGACGTGATCTGCCAAGAAACTTTTCGACGATCGTCGCCGTATGATGCTCACAATTTCCAACCCTTTAACACGCAGAAGCAAGTTGTCCAGCGGCTGCGCAAAGAGGTCGAAACGTTCAAGGCGGAGAACGCGAACGGGGCCAAAGTTTCCATCGCTTCCCTGCTCGGACTGAACAACAATAATCACATTACAAACAATAACGAGACGAAGCTGAAGAATGCAGGCAGCAAGTACAACACCAAGAATTCAAAAGAGCACTACGAGGAAATTGTTAGGAACGGCGACGTGCTTTCGCCTCCACAGAATCGTATACCGAGAAAGTAAGTAGTAATTATAAATGGACACAAGTAATCAGCGTTGTTGAAATAGACAGATGCATGTATGAACGAATAAACGATGTCACATGTGACTTGATAATATAGATCGATATGTTTATATTCCTGTAATTTTTCTCTTTCAGAGAACGCCGCAGTTCGGTAGAAACAATCTCTGGAGAAGACGATGTTATCGAGGTCTCTATGGATGAGAACTCCAATGAAAAGTCGGAGAAGGAAGAGTCGGAGAAAGAGTGTAAACTCGAGTTGACCGAAAAGATCAATTTCTTGAGCGCTCTTGGTCTTATCACGACTTCAACGTGCGCGGAGTTGCAAAACAGAAGGGCTGAAAGAAAACGTCGTAGTACCGCCAATCCGCAGTTCGTTTATTCCAGTCTTGAAGTGCCAACGGTAAATGCAGCTTACATAAGAAATTTTATACTACTTGTTCAGCTGTAATAATTGATTATATTCGTCTGTATTTTAGAAACGTAAGAGACACTCGTACCTGCAATCCGGAAATGTTCCTCAAACGCGTCAAACAACTGCACGTATGAATGGGCCTTCGCCACCGCCTGTAAAAGCTGCACCACCGAAATCCACTTCACCACCATCGTCGAGGACTGTGATGAAATCTCTGATTCCAGTTCAGAAGTCTACCACACGACCGAATATCTTGAGAAGCACGACCGAAAGTAAAGTTTACACTAATAAGGCCAAGGTTGAGAATGGTTCGAATCAAATACAATTGCCTGTGTCCACTGTGAAATCTGTTCAATCGATCGGCAACAAGGCTGTTCATATACCAGGCCTGCCGTCCAGCTTGACTATCGAGAGAATCAGTAATGACTCGGCAGTCTGTATAAGCTGCAGGAACCCAGGTGCGTTAAAATGTGCAACTGATACAGTTGTACCAGAAACATTTAGAAAGATTAAGAACCCTGATTTATGGATACTATATTGAAATAGGTACACTCACGGTATGTGAAAATTGTGCATCAAACTATCACGTGTCCTGTCACTCCATATCACCGGCGCCCCCAAGAATATGTCCCAAGTGTGCTTTAATAGAGGAAGAGATCGATGACGCTGAGGACGGGGAAGAGGACGAAGACGAGAGACGCCCGGTGTTCAAGAAGGACGAAGAATTCGGTAAATCGTCCTTGGTTTTTGAAAGGATTTGTACCTGTAGTAACGTTGATCGTGTGATTGACAAAAAAGTTCTTGTTTCCTGCAGACACTAGCTTGTTATGAATGTTCGTGGCACGCTTATCTCTTCGCGGCACCGTCCGGAATTTAGTAAATGTATCTCCTATATACACTTAACGAAGATGCTTCCGGTTGTATTCGATAACCGAAAGTTGACGTGTACATTTGGACGGTAACAGAAAGAAAGAACTAAAAGTTTCGTGGGTAAAAGATAAGATGGTCGGAGAAAAGAGAAAAATGTTTGTAGATAATACAGGCACGTTGTTTCAATGGTGAGCAGGAAATTGTGTAACATGGGTCCACAATTTCTAGATTTAACGTGCAACGAGGTATCGCAGCGTTGCCGCAGACTTTATTGAACGTAAGCACACAGAGAGAATAAACGAGAGAGCAGCCTGCCGGGAGAAGTGTCCGCGAGTGAGACCGGCTCCTCGAATACGGCTGAAGGATTTGCAATTAAGAAGAACTTTTTGGTCGATCGTCAGTAATAGGGCACAAAAAAGCAACGTGTATTGAACGCGAAATATCTTGCAGAGGAGAAAGAGAGAGAAAGATATGAGCTGCGCGAGCGAAACTCGGATCTGAGATTGCAGGTTTACGAGTTGGAAAAACGCTCACAACTACTCGGCCAGTCACTTCAGGTTCGTCCTGTGGCCTGCGTAGAAAAAAATTGATAAACTTTTTATTTTCATTTGGAATGCTGTTCGATTATTTCATGAGACTAAATACTTTCTATCTATTTTGTTTTTTCATCAGTGAGAACCTGCAAGATCTCTACGTTTTTTCTTATCTTCTTCGTTTTTGAATATTATTTTCCAAGGGCACATCGATTTCTTTCAGAATTCGACACTGACACTTTGATTTTCTGAAAAATCGATTTGTCTCTGAAGTTGTGTAACATCTGTTAGCGTACTTACTTTAGAGTCTATGTATATATATAAAAAAAAATTAGTCTTAAATTAGATTGTTCGTTACGTTCAATGTGTGCACTATTCGTCTGCAGCAACAGTTCTATCCGTTAATCCGTGAAAACACGGAATGCACGATGCTTCCTTCATGAACAGTTTCATATTTTCAAATAAATATTCGTCTTTTATTCTGAAACTTGAATTGTATATTGAGTTTGCATTATTAGCGCCAGATATAGTTACTCGAGTCGAATACGTAACGTATACGTTAAGTTAATGTAAAGAACGTGTTAAACAATTACGTGTATGTGTTAGAACATCGATAATTATTCGAATTCGATTTATTCGTTACATCGTACATTTCTAGCATGCGCATCATTGTTCCAATGTTATCAATTAGAAGATCAACGTGAATTTTGTTTCAATGTGTTTTATTCAGTTTTGACGTGTTCTTCGTTCACTTGACTAACGACATGATTTTTCTTTTAACAGCTACAACATCGCACGCGCCAGGAATTATTAGGAAAGCAAGAGAAGACACAGAGATCTATAAAACGAATTCTGGACTTCATAAAGCTGATGCAGCTAAAAAAAAGCGAGGATTCTCCACAGCCATCGGCATCAGTCAATTGCCATCCTCGACTTTCCTCATCCCAATCTCTTCAAACAACGTCGCTTCATCAACCGTTAACCAGTCGGATATCGGGTCTTCCACAACAATCAGTACCGAACAACGAGAAAACGTGCCCTACTCCTCCATCGTCCTCAATCAGTTGCCTCGATCAAGCATCGCCTACATCGACCGGTCAGAACCTCAAGTGTCCTACGCCTATCAGTTACCAGTCAGTAGCGTGCAGTCAGAAAAGCATCAGTCATACCTCATCGTTAAAAAGATCACAGAACCATCTCGACGGGCAAGCCAGTCTTCCGAAGACCAAAGTCACAGCGCAATGCTCAACTACAAGCTGCCAATCGCACCAGCCTACAACCCCCGCGTTCAGTCCGAGATCTCTGTCGCCCAGTCATCTGTGTTCGTCGATAAGCAACTGCCCGACGCCATCAATCGTAACCGTAAGAAGCAAACAAACCGCGCAGTACCCGCCCTCAACCGTATCATCGATACCGAGAATCTCTCCATCACGGCCGAGTATCAATTGGAACGATCGACACTCAACGGCCGGAAGTCCCGGGCCAGACAAGCAAGGAACAAATTCGGTGTCAACCCACTGCGATCCGCCCGAGCCACGGAAATCCTACTGCCCGCCTACGATAATACAGAATCTGATAAGCAACTGCAAATCACTAAATCAACCGAGTCAGAGGAAGCAAGCAGCGTGTTCAGTAGTCGTCCGAAGTACCGGCCCAGAACCGGTGGTCTTCTCCACTCACTGTTCGCAGGCCATAACAAGTCCTATATCGTCACCGATAATTCTCGAGAGCAACGAGACGTCGGCTCACCTGACAAAGATACCGTCGTCTGTCGGCAGCAACTGTACCATCAAGACTACCAGCTGGAGTCAGTCGAACGAAACGAATCTCCGGTCCAATTGCAGCGCGGTGCCCTCACAAAATTCTTCGAGCACGTGAAATTGGAAGAAGCGCATATACCAGCGCCATCTCGAGCAAAGCTAGTATATAAAAGCGACTCTGTTTCCGAAAGAAACGAGCTGGATATCAGCGAAGTCGCGGACGAGGATACGAATAGCAACGAGTACGTTAGCAAGACGCCCTTGTCCACCGATACCATTGACAACGATTACACCGATCGTGAGGTGAAACCGACCAGTTGGCTGGTAAACAGAATTGGGATGAAGAAGAATAAGAAACCGAATAATGGTAGCAAAGGGATGGATTCTTTTGATTCTATGCCTAGTTCGATAACAAGAACGGCTGATATTATTACGTATGAACGTAAACGTCCTACTCCGTTCGTGAGAATCAATTGCGAGCCCGATGAGGATGAGGAGGACACCACGCTGACTAGGACGTTCCAAACTGACGTAACTTATCCGAGGCGTATCGGATCTCTCACAGAAATTGTATCGGACAATCGAAGGGATCGGCATGAATCGGCATCCCTATGTAACGCACAAAGCAATTTCTTGGAGCTTCGCAACGAGGTCTCAGTTCCTGATGATAAGGCTGACACCGAGAGACAAGACTTATCCAGTGGCAGACGTTCAACCAGCACCAGCAGCGGTAATAGCACCAGCGACAGCGACACTCCGGAACAAGCGATGAATGATACTATTAAGTATTCACGGCGACGATTGTCCGGACAAGAGTACAAGGAACGTTTGGGCATTAATGCTGTATCCCCGGAGAGCATGAAGGTGCTCGAACAGTTCGAGTCGGCTATGCTGGAAAATGAATGTAGCAATGCTGCCACTTGCTAGACTTAGGTAGATTAGAATGCGGTATTAACGTGCTGATTATGCTCATCGCTAGATATTTTTTTTTTCATTAAATGATAATGGTTGATTATTTTGTACGGAAACGGTGTGGTTTCTCGCGTGGCGCGCGCGTTACGATCGATAGGATTTTGTTCAACGTTCACTTTGGAGAGAAATTTCAATCCGTATGTGTTTAGTACTGCATTTCAGTCTGTTACTTATCCAGGGATACCTACAAGGAAAAGAGAATTAGGTTACTCGTAATGGCTAATTGAGCTTGTTTGGCAGTTCCTACTTTCCGTACTGCCTTCAGAAACAATGCAATCGAATTGTTATATCAACCGTAACAACTACTACATCGATAACGATGGTAATTATGTACCATTTTGCGTTTCACACTATACAAAGGTTCATATAATTCATGATTTCTATTCTACTAGACACGTTACATGTTCGTTTATTTATTGATCGTTCATTAGGCTTTTTCGTGATAGTTTACGAACCGTGAGGACCAAGTTCGAGTTACTTCCATTTGAATCAAGTACGATTCCACGAGAAATTAATGATGATCCTAATCTAATTGTGTGTAGTTCGCGCGTTCATTTATCCGTAATGCTCGCAGCCCAACGTAACGAACCACTTGTGCTTTGTGATTTTGTTAAAAAAGTTGTCTACGTCATTGTTTCCGGTGAATGTTAAGATCATTTAAATTCTTGTTTCGTTGATATTCGCAATACCAACGATGTAGAAAACACGCACATATCCGACAGATTATGGTCTGTGAAAACGTAGGAAGACTTTTAAAAACGAAGTCTGCGTACGTAAGCCGAGTCATATTACCATACTGCCTTAATAGTAATTTAAAAGTGGTACATTTTACAATAATTTCTATGGATAAGCACGTGATGTGTGTACGACTCAATAGACTGATTTGGACGTCGCCATATTGAAATTAAGAGGCATAACGGAGAAAAGGAAAAGGATAATCAAAACTCGTTACCGTAATCGAAAACTAGGCGTTAAGATTGCGTGTACGTTAATGACTAGATGAAACGTTATCAGAGTAACGTACTACCTTACGTTTATGATTCAGATAGAGTCTCTTACGAGAGAAGAGTAATAGAGTTGTTCCTTCATTTTTAACGTTTTACGTCGAGGTAAATGCTTCGAATGAAAGGAAGAACGTTGTCATTATTATGTTTAGCGCGTCGTTTACGTGTTTCGAAAGCATTTCCTTCGGTAAACTAATGTAGCAGTATTCTCACTACATTTTAATTCGAGGCGTACGCGGATGTCTTTCACGAATTACATTGTGCCGAACACACTACGATTTATGCAGCGAGAGATAACCGATCACGAATTTATCATTGAGGTGATTCGTTCAATATCCTATATTTATTGCGTTTTCGTTTTTCTTGTTTCACAATTACCGCTAGCTTGTCCAAAATACATTTAACTAATGTATAAAAACGACATAAAATGATACACAACAAAAAAAGAAAGGGAGGAGAGGAAAGATGAAAATTGTTATGCATTGTAGGCAACGAGATTAAGATCGAAATTCGTATTTTTATGAATAAAGTCAAATTGAGAAATGCAACGAACTGTAGACTTGCAAGCAGTTTGTTGATTATCACATGCGGCGACACGGGAAAGCTCGCGAATACTGTCATTTTAAACGAATCCTTCCTCGAGTTTGCAAAACTAATTCAATTGTAAGCGTTATGAGTTTCGGTACATGCAGAGAATGGGATTTTTCAACACGATGCGATATTTGTGCGACGGGGGTAATAATTTTTATTTTCCGTATTGACGAACAACGGTGATGGATAGAGGGGAATTCTCGACTCGGACAAACACTCGGCTAATGATATGTAAATATAGCGGAGCTAATCAAGCGGCTGTGCCAACAAGCTGCAAGAAGAGATCGGTAGTGGCGCGCGGATGTTCGATGGCCAATGCATTTGTGCCTGGCATGCACACACGTATCGTGGCGCAGTAACCCGCGTACATATTTAATGGTCGCACGTTAATTGCGCACTGTTTGCCCATTGCCCGTTCTACGCTCCCATCCCCATACCCACCACCATTCTCATCACCCTTTCTCTATTCGCCCTTCTCCTTTGTTAGTTTCTGCCGGAGTTTAATTTTAACCAATTTATCTCGGCCGCTCGATCGTTCATCATCGAAATCGCTGTGAAACACGAATCACCCTGAATTTTCGCATTCTCCCTTTCGATCGCATGTTCTTCCCTCAATATTTTTTTTCGCGCATACTGTCAACTTTATCGTCGTGCTTTAATCCGAGAACGACAAACACTTTTGACGATTTCATGACTGCCGAAACTGGATTCATTAAAATCTTTCCTTATTAATGTTCTTTTACATATATTAAACTTCTCTTCTTTGAGATCAATGTTAATCTTACTGCACTTTTCAAGGACTCATTGCAATCTATTACTTCAAATTACTTCTTCGAATTTTTAAGTAAAATTTTTTACTGCTTGGTATTTTTCATTAATTATATTAAATCTCAGTCGCAAAAAATTAAATGAATTAATTATTAATTTATGAATTAATATATGATTCAATCATATAGTACGCCTAAAGCTCTTAGCAAGAATGATATTCGAATGGTTAGAAGTATTGTACTACATTATGTAATTTCGAACGTTGGAATTTTTATGGCGCTTTTTTATAGTTTCTTTAGGTCACGTTTCAAATACGGATCGTGCGCTTCGGAGATAAGAATCGGAAGTATATTTGCACGATTGGTAGGTAAGGCTACAATGGCAAACGTTACCGTCCGAATATTGTTTCTGTGGTACAGCGGGTAGTCGCCAGATGGGCAAATTGATCCCTTCTTACGATCGATTAAATCGGAAATACGATCTGTGTAACGAGATATAAACGTTTCAAGTGCCGTCGATCAGGAAGCTGTTGCGAGCAGCCATTGTGATGAGGTGGAAAACTTACTCCGACGAGTTAACAAAGGTATTTACTTAGTACTTTTTCTAATCTTTCTTCTCGTAATCTATTTATCCATTTTCTTTATTGCCTTTTAAGTGTGGGTTCGGAGAGAATTTAAAGGTACCAAGCTCTTGGAAACAATAGTGGAGGGGAGGAATGGTAACATGGCCCCCTCAATGATTAAGATTGTCATTATTACGACAAAAATATTTAGCAGTTAATCTTATCATTTGTTGCTATATATGTATGGAAAATCAGATGATGCATTGTTTCTGCTAATAAGAAACATGATTAACGTAACTTGAAAAACAAAAATTTCGCTATTTGCGAAGAAAGAAATATTTCTTGCAAATTAAGTTAGTTGAACTGTTGAGTTAAAGTAGCGAACACACATAGAATCGATATTTCTAAGTGAAATTACTTAATCATTGAAATCTTTGAATATCATAAAATGTGAAATACTATCAAATATTAAAAAATATATACGATAAGTTTTACTATTTTATGTTTAATTTCTTTTATTTTTTCATTCTAGATAACTTTATCAGTTTACCTTCATTTGATACAAAAATCAAAGTAAAGTACTTTAAGTTAGGAACCAGACTTAAAGAGACAAAACTTGGGGACTGCATTATCACCATTTCCTTTACTGAATATGCTGTTGAATTTTAAACGACTAGCAGCTTTTTTTTTATCTATATTCGTTAAATTGAAAACTTTTGAGAAATAAGTATTAAAATTACTTCATATAACAGGTAAATATTATATTGTCCGTGTCTGTGTTAAAAATACTTACACTAAAGGAATACTTTTAAACGAATTTCGTTCGTTACCGAACAACCCCCATTCATCGTAACCGGTAATAAACTCGTTCTTGGTGCAGTTAATACCGATATAGCTTAATCGGTTCCTTGGCGCGTGTTTTACTTTTCTTATTGCGGGATAAACAAATTACGTCCAACTCTCGGATATTGGTTTTCGTTTTCCGCCTTGCTGTGAAACATTTTATTCGGTTAAAAGGAAATGACGGTTTGCTACCGCGGCGGGAAAGCATCATATCCGCAATTTTCTCGATTGATAGGCAGTCGACCCTTGCCGACTAAACGATTTTTTGCGATCAACCAGACTTCCTTCGCATTCGCAACACGCTACACAAGTGTTGGCCAAAGAAACAAATAAACTCTCGCGAGATAATGTTTCCACGATGATAATGCCAATGTTGTTAATATGGGAACGTATCAATCATTCGCTTAAACTATTGGTAAAAAATTAGTTTGTTCTTCTTTTAAAAAGCCTACACCAGTCGAACTTGTACAGTTGAGCGTAAAAGAATTCAAATGCTTAGTAATTATTGCAAAAAGCCTAAAATAAATGGAAATCGATAGTTTGAAAAATGATAAGTAATATGGAAGATTTAAACAATTTATAAAGTAAATAGAAGATACATTGGTTTTGTTATAAAAAATATGGAGGAAATAGAAGATACTAATGAACAAATTATTTCACTTTCTGGAATAGATTTATCCTACATCTTCTGATGTTAGGATAGAACTTTTGGCGCATATCATTATTGTATACAATAATTAAGAGTCATTGTACAATAACTAACAGTCATTACTTTTTATCGGTCCAGAAGAAACGTATCATTATGTTAAAATAGTCTTCCTTATATTTGATACTATATTTAAATCCATTTACTTACATTTATTCTGTATACCACGTGGTTATATTTAATGGTGATTTTTTCAAAAAACACGTTTTGACAAAAACAAAAGTTTTTGTCAAATTGTAAATAAATATAATTTGTTGTCAGTTTGATTTCCTTGCGCAGTATTACAAGTTCATTTTTTTCTTCTTCAAGATTTTAACATTTATCTGCATCATTTTTAGTAACAATCACTTTATTATCTACAAGAATCATACCCCATACAGTTGTTGCAACTAAAAGAAACATTACAACGCCTTTCATTATTGCCTTTGTACAGTAAATTTACATTTGTTAGTTAAATATATAGCTACATTCCCAAATTCCATGAACTTTTGCAAGCACCTAAAACGGTTTCACGTCTGCCCGTAGAACGACTTTATTTCTGGTGGCATTCTATTTAGAAAAAAAAGCGATAACGAGTTCTTCGACAGCAACGCGTCGCCTCGGTTCACAGAATTTTCGTGTGGCGAGATTTACTCGCCTTTATCGCGTTCCATTACTGTCGCGGGACAATTCAGTCGCCATCAGCAGCATCACCAGTCCCAATTAAAAGCCTTTCATCGTCGCTCCGAAATTGATATCGGGAAACAAAAACGCCAATTCCAGTTGTCTACGTCGCGTGTAACACGTACCCGCCGACACATGCACACGCGATGACCCCGGCTGTCGCGTGTGTGACCCGCGTTCTTGTATACCCGCGGCACACGCCGGTCTTGAAAGTGTTAATTGACCGTTGTCGGTCATTACACGGTTGATCGCAATTACACACCGCAATTTCACGAGCGGACGTCCTGCTTTCTAACGAATTAAAATTGCACCGCTCGCAAAGTAACCGCCGCCGTTCGCGTTACAAACCCGGAACGCGACTCCGCATTCGAACGACCCTGGGGACGTATAATTGATTTTTTTTACGGAAGGTCGATTCGAAATTATCGACAGACGCGAGGACCCATTGTACTGGTATTTAATGTTGGACCGTGAGTGAGCCCAACATCGAGCGCAGGAACGTCTAAAGCTGATAGTCTCTCGTAGATATTCAGCTTTCGTTGTCACTCGTCCTTTCCAATCCACCGGCAACATTATTTGCGCGACGACGATGGTCGCGGCAGTTGCAGCGGCAGCGACACGATCGAAATTTGGACGTTAACGTTTGTCGTTAATCATTACAAGCCCCCGATCCCTTGGTTTTCAGCGATTCGCTGGCAATGCCCGCGGCGCAGGTAATGTATTCGGGATTCTAGTCGTGTCGCGACGTTATTATTCCGTCGCGATGTGTAAAACTAGTTGACGCTTCGTAAACCTCGATTTCACGCCTCGTCGACCTCTAATTAATGCAGTAGGAAATTGTTATTCCGTTACATGCACTCTACGTTCTATGCATTATTTCGGATAGCCCCGATCGCACCCGGCCGTCCGCATCCATTGTTCTTCATCGTCCATTTACCTTCGGTATGATATTAATCGACCTCCTCGTTGCTTTCGAACAAATATCCCCTGAAATTTTTAACACCACCTGGCCTGCGCGTACTCGCGACTACGGAAATTATCCGTTCGCCGTTTTTTAATGTTTCGTCGGTCAAGCATTCTTTTCTCCAGCCCGGTTTCAAAGAACTTCGCCGAGTTCAATTTTAAACGTGCCCACCTTCTCGTTAAAGCTTTTCGATCGATCGGACGAATCCGAGCGCTCGGAAGTTTGTAACGATGGTACTTTATAGCTCGCGATAGCCGTCGAAGCCCGTAGTTACCAGCAGGGATAATAATTTATCGGAATCGGTCGCATAATTACTCAAGACGTCGTTTCACCGTGATAGTTCCTTAACAGGAAGAGTGCGGGCTAAGTGTCAGGTTGGTTCGGCAATAAGGGGGTCCGCCGTCTATATACTAATAGCGAACGATATGTGGCCGCCTTAATAACAGCCGGCGGGCTCCTCCCAATTTCAAGTTCGTGCTACCAAGTTACCGAAAATTCCCTCGTTTCGCTCATTACCTGACGCTGCGACTCGCGCGCGCCCGCGCGCGGCCTTTCCCTCCGAACGCACGGCAGACTGTAGGTAGAGAGCGTGACAGCGGGGCAGGTAGACAGGCCGAATGGGTGTCGGTGTTGCTACCCCGTATACGTGGGTGTAATGCATGCTAAACATGTCAGGTAATTAACGTGAGCATTACACGTATGCTCCCTCCCATCCTTAGTTTCGTACACTAATTACAGCCAGCTATAATGCCAACCAACCAATCGAACGGAGTTTGAAGTTCGTAATTGTATCATGATCTAGGGAACAAGTGACTGTTCTTGGCCGACGACTACGAATGGACGATAGATGCTACACGAACTTTCTCTCTCTCTCTCTCTCTCTCTCTCTCTCTCTCTCTCTCTCTCTGCGTGCGCGTCTGTGCGTTGCTTCGAGAACTCGTGGTTGCCAGCTTTCTCTGTAATGTAGAATTTTTATCCGTGTTTAAAAGCAGAGGGGAAGTACGAATTGCTACCCGTGACCACCAAGGAGTAGTCTTCACATTGGGCTCATCTGTGAGATCGTCCAGCTTTTCATTCCGTATTCTGTGTAGTTCTTCACAATTTCCTATCAGCATCTTTTGCACGCCTCTTGCAAGCATACAACGATTGATTTTAGTCAATAAGAACAAGCAGTTAATTTTGCTTTATGTAGTTTTAGAGCGAGGTGCTTGCAATGTTGTCCCGTATATCAAGGTTATCTTAAGGTTATGTCAAGGACAGAACAGCACGAAAACGGTTTCCTTGTGTTAATAGAGGACTTTGACGGAGAACTTATGGAAACTCCAGAGTCTAATGATCTACGATGATCGACCCGGGAATCAATTGAACAAATGCACTGCTCTCATGGAATAGTCGCTTCTTATCATTTGACAAAACCGCAGGAACTTCTAGTGATACCGTATAGAACCATCGATGGAAGAACATGTTGCATCGGTGGATACAAAGTTTGGATAAATTCTATTTGCATCACTCGGTGTAGTTGGGTGATCAAGATCTGAAACTTGGAAAGCGCATTTAAAGAATGTAGCGATCTCGCTGGTGCTTCAAGCCGAGCAGTTTCCGAACATGATTAACTTCATCGGAGCACCTGCTGGTCCCAGCTCTTTGGGTGATTTCCTTAGCAAGAAATTACGTCTATCAGTTCCTAACGATCTCTCGCCCGCAGACGCAACTAGTTACACGATCACTGGGGGCGCTGATCAAAGGACAGGGGACTATCGGATCCATTCGGAGGCGGGATTTTTTCGATTGTCCCGCAATGTGGGCTCGTTTAATGGCCCCGCTGGATTTAATGTTAATAGTTTGTTAAACGAATCGTGGCTTCGTTGGAGCCCGCATTGGTCGACGGGGATTCGGGTTTGAAGACCCGGCGGCACAGAGCGCATGGGCGGTGTATGAGGGCTCAAAGAAAGTCTAATCGAGAGACCAGCGAGCGCGTGTACACGGCTGGTCCTGCGGCAAATTACCCATACGGGTCCTATTACGCGAGGGTTACCGTGTCAATTAAAAGCTTCCAATCTCAACGAGGACGTCACTAAGCAGAGGCATAATCTGGTGAAATGCGAAAGAGAAGTGGTTTGAAAATGCGAACGACGATCAAAGTTCTTTCTGAAATATTGCAAGATGTTCAGCAGAAGTTAATTTGCACAGCGTGGAAAGCGGCAATATTTTCCTGCTTTCGATCCTGTTCACGATCTCAAGAATTTCTCTTGTTTAGAAAGTGGGTGTTTATCGATCTCACGGTGATAGAAAACTAGGGGTTTAAGAGGAAAGGTGGAGAACGTGGACGCATCTTTTAGAAACCTTTAACGATGATACATTGCCTCGAAGGTTTCCTAACGGCCGCAATCCTGACCATGTTACTGTCACTTAGAAAACGAAGTTGCGAATCGGTCTGCGAGGATCCTAGCAGCATTAGTCTAGAGCGTTAGGGATAATAAACTAGCGAGACAGGTGATCACACCTGGCCTACGGAAGTTCCGTTTTCCGATACGAGAACAACATAAAGCGACGCTTCCGCGAGTACCGTTTCCTTTCAGCGAGAAACAAACTTGTTTCTCATTCGTTGGCAATTTCACGGTAAACTATTTGATGTATCGAAGGAAAACCATGCTCTCCGGGTCGTAATCATGATGCAAATGCGAGGAATGAGCGTGTCTGAATGATTATTCACGAATGGGACGGAACGTCGCGAAACGAGAACGAAGAGACGAGAAGAGAAGAGAGCTGAAAACAGGCGCGGCGAAGATGCAGTCGGCGAGTATCGGTAGAGGGGTTGAAAGAGGGACAGAGCGACAGGGTAAGGACCTTTAGCCCGGTCCTTGTCGCGATCCTACGGGGCGAGTATGGCCGTCGAGACGCGATGCGACGCGTCCGCAGGACCGACGAACGGTTAGTTAAGGAACACGGGAAAGCACTTCTGAATCACTCTCGACGACGCGCGTCCCTTCGTTCGCGTTGCTTCGGATACCATGATGCCGTACACTTTTCCACTAGATATCACCCCGTGCATATATCAATTTTCCTCTCACGTCACCGGGGCTGGATAGAACGTATGGCGAAAGTGGAATTTGCGAGGCCAAGATACGCGAAATCCGATACGCAACGTTGATTCACCGGTAGATAACTGTCGGAGATCCAAAGCTTGACTTTCCGGGGCCGTGGCTCTCAGAAATTACGATTAGCTGAGCAGATTGCTCCGACCCAGCCACATTTTCTTTCTACTCTTTTACGGATGACGGTTGTTGCAAATCTATACGATGCGAGTTCAAGCTAGTGTAGAGGTGTCAGATCCTGTGCTTTAGCTTTATTTAGCTTTAGGAGATTGAAAGTATTAATTATGTTTTAACAAAACGCAACTCTTGATTTAGGAATTACGACCAAAAACGGAATTTACTTCCAGTCCGAAATTGTGACACATGGTATAGCGTGATTTTACTGTAATGCTTGCCAAAAAACGGCTAAATGAACGTCAAAATAAGAAAAAGTAAAGCATTTCACGATACAAATAATTGTTTAAGTATTAACAAAATATCTATAGAGCATATTTTAAGTAGATTATTTTATATATTGTTTTATTTGAAATGAATTCAAGAACTGAAATAAATTGGCTTGCTCTACTGCTGTATCCATTAATTAGACAAGCTTTTTCAATTGTTTTCTCTGCATTTTGTTTTACGAGTACACTCGTCGTAACACAAAATGTTGTTATCAAACATATACAGTATAATTACAGTTACTTACAGACTTTTCAAAGGGATTGTCATGGAACACAGTAATCAACTTAGAAACTTATGTTTTATTTCGATTAATATCTCAAATCCGTTTGAATGTTTATTTTTATTTGGAAAATTTTCAATGACTAGAAAAACCTTAAAGTACAAAGAAATTGCTTCATATAATGCAACTTGCGAGAGGTGTTTAAGGGCGCAGTAACTGGCACGTCTACCCTACAACTTATTCGCCGACAAGGCACGTTGCAAATACGTAAAGATGTGTAAATAAAATTATTTTGATAAGTGACGTTTCGATTATATCGCGGAATAACAGCGGCAGGAGAAATAAGTGTGCGAAATCGTTCAAGAACGTGTGACATTTTAATCAAAGCGGGCGACAATTGTGTCCAAATATACTAGTTAGCAATTGGGTCAACGACTCACCAGAAATTATGCGACTAAGAAAAATAGATTTACTTAAAAAATAAATCACTTTCACTCCTGGAAAAATACTAACGAATAGTCTACGAATGTTTACGCAAAATAAACATTTCCCGCTTTAAGTGCCAGAAGCGAGAGCTAAATTTCTACCTTTAATTAATAGAGATACTTGAATAATAATATAACCTATTCTCAAAGTTTTCTGATATTTTTACTGGTTTTCATTTCATCCACTTATTTTGGTCACAAATGCATATCATCCGTACCGCAATAATATATTAATCGTTCACAGGTCAAATCGGTGAACTCCTTTCTAAATCATTTACAATTTCGCTGTTAAAGCACTTGATTGATATAAACTTAATATAAGTATCCTTAAAATTCGGTTTAACAGCACGGAAACATTTTACAATTTAGACTTGACAATAACAACGACTACTCCAAGAATTATAGCATCTCATGCACATTAAATGTTGCCAGAGTTGCGCATGTAATAATATATCTTCTAATATTTACTCGATTTCGTATCTCAAAGAGATTTTTAAAACATAGTATATATTGTTTCATCTGTTTTGTTTCGTGGAGTTAACCAATTTAACAAACGAGCGGCTCAAATAATACTTGAAATAAAACCGAATAATGACTGAAGATCAGTCTTAAATGGAAAATGAAAGAAACTATTACAAAATAGAAAGTGTAGAAAGCTTCTAGTATTACCTAGCGGATGGATAAAACAATACAAATGAGCCGTTTATTTTGAAAGTGGCCTAAGTCCATTTGTCAGTTGTTAAATTGATAAAAAACATTTTGTGGTTAAGTATATTTAGCAAAATTCGATAATTTTGGACATATCAATCTTCGTTGTTATCTTGATAGTTGAAAAAGTTATTTTGGAAATGCCTTAAGTCCAAGCCATTATTGATAATGTCAAAAATTGCGGATCTTCAAATGTCCGAAGGCAGTGATGATGGTAAATACAATTAATTATTAACTAGTTAGTCTAATAAAATTATTATTCAAACAGTTAACCTCCTGTTTGTTCTTCTAGATTATTATAATGTTATCAAGAAGTGCCGGAAGGTAATAACTTTATTTTAAATGAAATGAAACAAGAGGATTTCATGTCAACAAAATTGGTTAAAAATATGCAGGATATGTTTTTGAGAAATGAACCATATAAAATGTTTTATAAGATATCAATGGATGAGAATGCAGAGTTTAAAATACTGAATTTATTACCACGTCATGGTAGACCAAGAAAATTTAATGAAAGACCACTTTATGAAAATATGAGACAAATTTCAACAGCGAAGTGCAAGAACGTGATTGACTTACTGTGATATACACCATCGGAGTACCATGACTTCTTCAAATCTCTTCCACATACCAAAAATGTAGATGAGCAATAAATTGTTATATAACTTATATAGTTTGAAGATTTCTTGAGTTGCATAAATACTGTTTTTCAAGTGTTGTAATGAAATATAAAATAAATTGAATATTGTTTCTTCAATTTAAAGCATTTTAAATTATATCGAATGGACTTGGGCTGTTTTAAATTTTGTAACAAATCTAATTGTTAATTTTGAAAGTGGCTTAAGTTCATTCTTGGTAAAAAGATACATATTATTCGCTTAATAATTGTTATTGTTTTAATAGGAATTGTAAATTTAACTCTCTTAAATACACTTGAGGAGTGTGATGCATTGGTATCCTATACGTATATTTTTAATTTCATTGAAACGCAAACTCTTAAATATCTCAGTTTAAATATAAATGGACTTAGGCCGCTTTCAAAATAAACGGCTCAAATATTTTATGCTTCTAATACGCTAATACTTTCAAGAAGAAACCGAATGCATGACACACTAGAAACGCATTCACAATAGCGCAAATACGTTTAACAAAGGTGTTCAAAAGTCAAGGTTATCTCAAGATTATAGTCATCTATAGCATCACTGTCGCTGCTTGTGTCCGAATTTCGAATGTAGCTCGTGGCTCCGAGCTATCCGGGCGTCATCGTTCGGCCACACCACCTTTTCCGGGTGGTATGAGGAATGATGTCGTATTAAGCGGGTGCATTTTGCAACAATTACAGAAATAAATTTCCCGGTGGACGTTCTAGCTCGTTCGACGGACGGTAGCTAACTTTGCTTTTAAGAAACGCCGTCGAGAAGCCGCGATAAGCGCGAGCTAACTCAAGAAATAAATCGCGAGGAACAATCCTCGGGACGTTCTTATGCAGCCGGGTTCCGCCTTTACTCCCGCGCATTTTTTTCATTTTCCTTCTTCCGCCTTGAATATCTCCTTTTTCACGGAGGAGAGGGGGGGGGGGGGGTAGAGAAACAAAAAGAGAGTGAGATAGAGAGCGAGAGAGGAGAGGTGCTAGAGCTCGCGCGCGCAGATTCGAACTCGAAAGTGATGCATCATAATCAGGCGGTCAACTTACTTAGTCCGGAGTGCTACGTGCTTAAGTTAATTAGCTAATTACTAATTTTAATCGGATGACGTATGCGCATCTCGGGGGATACAAGCAAACCCTCTTAGCAGGGGGAAACTGAATTCCCATCGCCCTTCTCCTTCGCTCCAGGCCCGGCTCCCTTTGTCGTCCTTTATTCTCCTCTCTCGCTTCATTTACTTTCTCTCTCCCTCTCTCTCCCTATTTCTCGGTCTCTCCTTCTTCGTTACTCTTCGTCGTCTCTTCCTTCTATCTCCGCTTGATACGGTCGGAGCTGCGAGCTGCGGCTACCTCTAAGGTAAACTCGGCTTAATTGGGTTTAAGTAATTTTGCTAAAACTCCTCGCTTATTTTTCACTCATTTTCAACGATGGCTCCTTCATCCAGCAGCCCGTTCCCGGCATCCATGAAGATGCACACGTGAGAGATCGCCGTGGCCACGATCTTGAAGGCTTGCGGATATTCCTGTAATAACCGTGAGAGCGTCGATGGTCTACCCGCGCTGCCGTCACAGGACTATCAACCGAGCTGCGCCTCGCAAACGAGGTTTCGTCTTTAATGACGCAAAAAATCGGGGGAGAAAAAAACAGGCTAGCAGCAGTGCGAAATAAATATTTAAAGCGATTTAAATGTCGACCAGGAACACGTTAAACCGGTAGAAACGAAGCTGGTCTCGCCGGTCGTACTCCGGCCGATTTAATTCCCGCTCGTTTTCCTTAACACAAATTTAAATCGGCCGTCTTATTTCCCCTGGACACGATTTTATCGGTCCTCGATAGTGCTGGTCGTCGTTAATATTAGAACGCGACGAGCCGAGTGGATTTATCATTAATTCCGCAGATAAATGTTGCAAGCTGTGCTCGTTCTGCTAATCGATGTATCGAAAAATCAAGCTAGTTACTAAAACAACCCCTGGCAAAAAGTTTCCTATCGTATATACTTATGAAAAAATTGCAAAGAATATGCGCATTTTAGAGTTGTAAAATGTTCTTTTGTGCAGGTAAGACATATGGAAAACGTAGGTGGGATCTAAATAAAGTAAATAATTACAAAATAATGCAATTTTTCATTTATTGACAAAAAGAAACCACAGAGAAAACAAAATTTTATGTGGAAAAGAGTTTCTGATCAGTACGTTGTGTTAAATGTTGGAACAAAGTTTTTAAAAAGTTTTCAAAAAAGTTTTTCGATCATAGTTCAAATAACTAGCTCTATGCATAAATGTCTGAGATACGAAACATATCAGTCAACGGATAAGTAAGACAGAGGTGTGCATTATGTGATCGTGTTGTATTCAAACGATTTAAAGTTAAGAGTAATCGAACTTCTCGAGCAAGGTAATAGTCAAAGAAAAGTTGTAGAAATTGTAGAATGTAGTCAGAGTACGATAAGTGATATAAAATAGAAGTATAATGAAACAGGCAGTGTATATAACCGTAAGAAAAATGGTCGTCCTCGTGCACCAAGTAGAAAACACGATAGAAAATTATATGCAATTGCTAAAAATGCGAGGCGAGCAACATCGAAACAAATAAATGAACTGTGGATCTCGAGGGTCTCTGATTGTACTGTCAGAAATCGTTTAAATGAAATGGGTTTCTCATTTCGAAAGGCAAAAATAAAACCTTTACTCGTAAAGGAATACAAGAAAAAACACTTAATAATGTGCGATAACACTAGCTGTCACCGCAACAAATTAGTAGAAGACTGTTTAGAGCAAAATCATATTAAATCACATTGAAGTGATCTGCAAATAGTCACGATTTGAATCCAATCAAGAACATGGGGGCAAAATTAAAAAAATTTTAAAGTGACATACGAGCACGTAGCAATTTTTTTCCAACACTTGTGCTAATCGGAAACTTTTTTCCACATAACATTTTGTTTCCTCTGTGGTTTCTTTTTGACAATAAATGAAAAATTGCGTTATTTTACATTTATTTACTTTATTTTATAACTCTAAAACGCGAATATTCTTCGTGAATTTTGTATAAATGTATATGGTCGGAAACTTTCTGTCACGGGTTTTATTTCAAGCTGCAATAATAGACCAATATCCTTCGATTAATCAGCTAAAACGCAATCTACATTGCATAAGGAAATATGCAGTGAACGACGCGACGCGAAGCTTAATAACGGGTGTTGGGGAATCAGTGTCCGCATAATTGGTACCCGCATACTCGCTATTTACTATGTTCTTGTTTGAGGAAAAGACCAGCGCCGGCGTTTTTAAATTTAAGACACTTCCTAGACCAGTTTCAATTCGGTTCCATTTCCGATAAAAGGTCCGCGGGTCGTCAGCGTTCGAGGTAATTGGATCAGAGTGGTGATTGTTTCTTTACAGACTCGATTGATCGGTAGACCCCGCTTCCTATGACGTTGCTGGGAAACGGGAAACTGATTTAAAGAGCGACGCGAATACTTGTATAATTGGCACCCGCATAACCAGCATTTTACTCCGTTCCCAGGCGTTCTCGTCGCGGAGAAACATGGATTTCGATAATTCAGCGCGCTCTTAAAACCGTTTCAAGGAGAGCTCCCCGTTTAGAAGGCTGAAAAGAAGGTCATCCTCAGAATTTTTTATAACAGTGGTAAATAAGATGATGATCTGTAGTTTTCGACGTTTTATTATGCATCGTTTGAGGATACAAAAAATTATATAATTTTTTATTTCATCTAACTATTGAAATGTTCGCGGATGTGTTTTAAATTTTTGAGATTAGTATACGTGTTATTATGCGTTTGAAATTATTTCGTGTATACAAAATATAACTATTAAAATGTGATATTCTCACTAGAAAACTTGAAACATATATTCACTACCTATTTACGCGAATAGATCAATTAGTTTTCGAGATACTTGTCCCACACCGGTTCGAAAAATCATGTTTGAAACCTTACGCGACGAAAAGAACGAATACGGTACCAGCCACTTAAAAGCCTATAACTGACAATCCTTAGAATTTTGAAATTTTCTTCTAACTACATATTCTTGATTCATTATAGAAAGTGGAAAACGGGAAAGAAATCGATTTTTAAAAAGTTCTGGACCGGAATCTCCCCTTAAGCACATTTTGATACGGAATCAATGGTTAAGTGGCCGGACTTTTGTCCGCAATTACTTTTCGCGACGAAGCAAGACAATGTTAAGATGGAGCCAGCTAAAATGAACAAAGCTTATTGTCCCTGGAACGAAACGACTCCTCGAAGCTTAATTAGAAAGCGTATCTAAACGAATTGAAACGAAACGACCAGGCCTGCCGGCACCGGCGATATATCAACGTTCACGGAAAGATGTGGGAGAGACGTTTCAACGCACGAGTATGTACACGGAATAAAAAGGAAGAAAAGAAAGGAACGGTACATTGAGGAACACAACCATAAGCCAGTGTATTCGCTGACGCGCATGCGGTTTAAGTGCACGCGCTTAATTAGTTCTCGGTATTCCTTGTCCCTCTCCCTCCGTGGTCCCACCCCACCGCCGCAGCATAAAATTACTAAACGCGTTATAAACCAGATATCATTATATAGCCCCGTAATAAGATCAAACTTTAATTAGATTCCCCATAAGAGTGCGTGTACACAGCGGTTCCCCTCTCGGGTGCACGCACACACGACTGACGAGCGGAGGCAGACCCACATTGACGTATCATTTATGGTACGCGCATAATACCGTACCAGCGAGCAAGATTGGCCATCGGTTCAGCCCGCCGAAAACAATTATGAATAACACGTGGTACCGCGAGACCCGTCGGGTATAAGCTGCGCGATAGATTGCTTACTCCGCTGAAGAGACCGCTGCTCGATTGGGCTCCGTTAATGAGGTGGGAGTTAATTAACCAAACTGAAGCGAGATAGACGACCGCTGAAAGAAGGTAGGAGACGAGGTGGGGAGCGCGGCGAGAGGAAGCTGCCAAGAGAAAAACAAAAATCGTTTCGAGGAAGAAGAGGTTATGAGAGGTTGGGGGTGGGAGAGACGAAGCAAGAGTCGATGGAGACGCCGCGCCGCGCCGCGCCGCGCTGGGGGTTACGGATCGAGATACGGGTAGCAATAGTAGCGCGATGAGGAAGGCACGGAGCTTGGGTTGGGGCAGCAGAAAGCGACAGATCGCGAGGGTGGAAACGAGAGGGAGATAGGTGTACCAAGCAGCCAGTGCGGCTTCGTAATTAGGGATCTATAATTGCGTGGAGTCAGCTAGAGCGGTTGAGTCGAGTGGCAGGCACCCAACGTCACGTCGTTCACACGTGCGCGCATTTGCGTAGCTACGCTGCGAGTGTGTACCGTGCGTGTGAGCTAGCCTCTGTGTCTGGCTGGACTGACTCCGGCGAGGGGGCATCGGTCGACACCGGAAATGGAGTCGGGCACGACGGCCGCGAGTAAAACGGTCCGCTGCGACTGCTGCAAGTAACTTGCGCATCGAAGATCGCGCGATCGCTGGCACGCGTTGGGAAAACCGCACGTGAAATCCTCCGTTTTCACAATTTCGCTGCTTGCTGCTCTTTTTCGATTGCCGGATTTTCGGGAAAAATAACCAATGCGAATGGTAGTCCGTCGAGGCTGGTGACTTTTTGGCAAAGAGCTGAGTGGTTGACGTCGTTGGCCTTGAAGACCCTCCAATCTACTGCTACCGAATGATTGAATTTTAAATGTGGATCTCTATTTAGATTATTGATCTTTGTTAACGCTTGATTTATAATGATTTTCACAGAAATGATATGAGGTTACGATAGACCTTAAGCAGAAAGGACAGAAATGTGTTTATTTAATTCTAGATCAACGCTTCATTCATATTTCATTCTTGGCTAGTACAAGATAAGAAAAAAAGAAATTGCGATGCAATGTGTAGTCGCAATAGTATCCCAAGAATGGACATTCAAAGTTTGAGTATGATATTTTTATACCTCTATTTATACCGTATTTTTTACCCAAATAACTAATTGCTAACACAAGGGTTAAATACTAACGTACAGAGTAAACGATCCAAGTTAGACAATATATCTTTGTAACAATTATTTATCTATTCTTAAATATGTCTCTCTGTTTTACGCTGAAATTACAACTTTTGATGTACATTTCTATTACTGTTAGTGATTTGACCAAATTTTATTAACCAACGTACTTCAACTTAAAGAGTACCTATAATGTTATATTAAAGTAAAGTAAGTACTTTCAGAGAGGTCAAGGTCATTGCCATTTTGTTGAATATTAAAAATATAAAATAATTAGTGTAGGAGTTATTTATAATTTCGTGAAACCCTGCACATCTTTAGAGATGTGAATTGCAAAGCGTAGAATGTATAATCGGTTATTATCGCAATAATAATTGCAGTGCATATACATATATCAGTGATTACTTTGAACGCGCGTAGAATTGCCGGTTTAGAATATGAGACTTGCATAGTCTTTTTTTACAGTCTTCTCGTCGTCGCCTTTTTATATTATGCAACAGCTTCGTGCATTATTCATTAGCGATGAATAACACGTTTCAAAAATAATACGATGACTCATAGCGGGGAGAGGGTTGGTCAGCCAGCAACTTTTTCTCCCTAATTGGTATTACATTAATCACTGTATACATTATATGCACTTTGGAACAGCGATACTTGATTCGTCATTTTTGTCAATAATTTAACAAGCAGTGGGAATGCATGTATGTACATATGTATGTACAATGTGTTGCGAGTTAAATATTTCAATGGGTGATTCGACAATTCTATTAATGACTTATGGTTGATGTCAAGAGTAACGATTTTGTTAAAATGGCTTCGTCCACAGGCTATCAACGATTAATACGTCCGGTACCAGGCTCGTACATATATAACGTCCACGATCTCGTACTTTACATAAAAATGGAAAAATTAATTTTATGAATATTGGTTAAATTATTCTAACTTTTGTAGGAGAAAAAGAGTCGACCGATCGAATGGAGCGGGACCGGGATTCGAACCTGAATCTCTCGCTTACCCGGCGATTGCTTTGACCAATTAAATTATCCCGACCGACTGAAAACTTATTGTTTCCTCCTTCTTATAACACAGCATAAACATATTAGAAGTGACGATTCTTATATATTTTACGCAGAAGGCACGCTACATTTAATGAGATATCTTAAACAAATCTTGAAAGTAGGTAGCGAAAAGTGGTACAGTAGTGGACATACTAAAACAATTGACCAATAGTTGTGCCAGCATTCTCTGTTCTTACATAGAAGCACATAGGTTTTTAATTTTTAACCCTTAAGAACAAATGTGGACGTAATGACAACATTAGGATTGCATATCATATTCCAGAGGCAGCAACCACATAATTCAATCATGTACGAAACAAAAGACCAAGATATACAGTTCATTTCTTCCATTATTCAATTTTCTGATGCATAATCCAATTTTCTGTGGAGAATATTCTTAATACTCTCCAAAATCCTCGTCCGCAAATGATTAATAACCGAAAATAAAGCCGTTACAAAAAAAAACATTCCTGACCCTTCACCTTTCAAAAATCTCGTAGAATCAAGCTTTAAAATATTTGGCGCGCGTAGAACACCCCGTATATGCGGCAGAATCGTTACAGCCGAGACACAGCCGATGTCCCGCGTAACAATGTTGCCGCTAATTGGAACGACGAAAAGTTTCGGTAATTACGAGCAAAGCGTTCGCCTATCGGGCGGGCACACGTGGCCAGCTTTCCATCGTCGTGACGTGTGTAAATGCGTGTAGATTCGGCGTAGGCAGCAGGGCCGACCGGCTTCTATCGGTTCACTAATGAGGCAGATTATTCTCGGTGGGACGGGCAGACAAGCAAGAACAAGAATGTGCATAGGAAGTGGGTTTGTCGTTCGCATGCCGATAGCGCGACATCGCGTTCAAAACGTGGAGATAAGTGCATCTGCCGGCGATACGGTGGTTCCTGGGACTTAACGTTTTCCAGGCAAACCGGGAGCGAGCGAGTCGGTGCGGCGAATGCCAAGCGATCTTGAAAATCGCGGGTTAATTTAAGTAACATCGGAGCTTAATTGCATCGGGGGCACCCGGCCGGGCCAGCCGGAGAGAGCAGCTCGTTGAAAGGACAAAACGAAAAGGTCGTTGAGTCCGATAAATCCGACGGGGCAGTGCGCTCGGGCATGCCGCAATCCAAGGAAATAACGAGAGGACGAGCGCGCGTAGACGCGAGTTCGCGTTCGCGTTCAGTTTCTCGTCCCGTTCTCGTTCTCGCGAGACCGGCGAATTTTTTCACGCGTCTGTCCCTCGGTGAGGGCGACCAGCGATTTACCGGGAAATACGTGAGATTTTACCGGTAACGAGGGCCTGGGTCGCATCAAAATTGAATCGTAGGAACGAGAAGCGATCGCCATGCGGTACTCGACCGAAAATTTTCTCGAGGACGTGGATATCTGGCCTGGGCACGGTCGAAGGCACCGGAAAAGAGCTCTCCGTGGCGCGGCGCTTTCTTCGGCTTGGCAATCCTTCACAGTTAACGCCCCTAATCGTATTCATTAAAGTGCTCTCAATGCTTTTACACGGCTCTCAAGCTCTGCCACCATTTTCTCGCTCCCACTCTTTAAACACCCGCGCTCCCGCTCGTCCCCCATCGCCCTGCACACCTCCCGAGCCCCTTTTCACCCTTACACCCCCGCCGGCGGTTGCATCGCCTTGCTCTCGACTTTCTCTGTCTCTCTCAGGCTTTCCAACGGTGCTTTCAACGGCCGAGATCTTGAGTAGATTCTCTCTGCCCCGGTCCTTAGCCTGTTCCCTGTCGGTCTCTCCTTCACCCTGTGCCGTCGCGCGAGAGCTTTTAAGTTGGCAACAATGCGCGGATTTATAAACCAGACCGAGGGCATTGTTATCGGCGAGTGATTGGAAGCCGGCGTTTCGACACTGGCCGAATACCAACCATTGGTTACCGGCCATTGTTGACCCCTTTATCTTGGAAATTCGTGCTCCGCCATCTTGCTCTCCCCGGGCCGAACCCACCGGGGACTCGCTAAATCACTTGGTTTTATTGATGGACTTGGCCGCGCGTCGCTGGAAAGGCGCGGCCGCCAACGTATCACGACTTTTGATAAACGGCCCATTGTGGGCCGCCTTTTCTTCGTGGTTTCTTCCTGTCGCACGACCGTTTCCGCCCGCCGCACGGTAGAAGATCTCGCGCATCCAGCGGGTCGAAAGTAAAAAAACGGCTTGCAATACATGTATTTACTTACAATCTTTCCAAATTGTAGTTAAATCAGTGTATAATCCAATGAACAAGTAATTCAGGTGTAAGTACCGCGTTTCTCTGTTGATGACCCCCCAAAACAGATTTCTACTTATCCAGTTTAAGTACTCGAGCAAACGCGATTGGTATTATTTGAATAAATTTAATTTTATTTGGAAATGTGAACTAATTATGTGGCGTATAGTGATATTCGTTTTAATTGTTATGGATCCTTCACACCATTGGAGGTACTTTATAATTTAGTGTTAAAATAGATGTTTGAACTTTTTATGAATTTTACTTATCCTGAACTATCATAACTTTCATCAGGGATTGGAATTAACCCCTTGCCGTATTTTGAAGATTCAGACTCGTGGTGATTTCTAATAATAAGCTATTAGGTACGAATGTTGTTCAATTCCTTTAAGTTAGAATCAAATTCTATTCTGTTGTCACCAATATTTAAACATTAAAATAGATGTAAATACACAATAAATATAAAGTTTCTTTCTCTTCTAAGAAATTATTGCGATTGAACAGCTTCTAATTATTATGATTGTAAAAAACATGGTACGGCAAGGGGTTAACCAACACGCAACATTCAGATCGCGCATCTCTCTCCCCGTGGTCGCCTAAAGGCTCGAAGCACCTCAGGTGCGTACCCTAGCAACTATTTTTGGCGCATTAGGGTGACACTCGTGTTAATAGATTTCCACATCACCCATGAAGTACTATTGTACTTTTCTTGTAAATGGTATCTCAAAAATTTACATTCAAAAAAATACATATCTCAAAAATTTCAGTTTTAAAAACTCTATCGCTGTGCAAAATCTCATGAAAAAAATTAGTGTCCGGCCTGGGGATCTCTTCTTGTAGGATAAAAAAAAAGCAATAGAAGAAATTGAATGTACAGCCACTAAATCCTCAAGCAACATGACAATGAGTAGCAATAGAATATGTAGTATGTATAATAATATTTTTCTCTTGTGGTACAAGACAAAACTGTTTATGTAATTTTGTCTGGCTAGATTCGCAAAATCTTATATCGCGTGTTATACCTCGACGCGTCCGATTCCCGTCAGCGCAGCGGACTCTCGTTTTTTGTCTAGACTCTCACCGTCTCCTTGGATTTTGATCAAGCCAGGAATTTTTCCGGAGCGCGATTCGTGTCGGATCCCGCACGTCACAGGGCCGTTAATGGTCCTGTGTTCGAATTTCGATCGGGCTCGGTGGGAGACAAGGCGACGAGCACCTTTTTGTGCTCGATATTAATGCCGAAGCGTGTGGATGCGCGTCGATCCCTTCGAATTATACGCATCGGCGACAGTGATCGCACAATGGGACACGATAGGATGAATCGAGTTTCTACCCTCGGTTTGCGAGTTGACTTTCCCATGATGCCGCCGTAATCAGATCATCCCTCTTATCCCACTGACAACTGCCCCGTATCCCCGCCGAATGTGACTGTAGATGGTTACCGTTTTTGTTTATTGCTTAAGTAGCTCTTATTGTTCGACCAGCACGGTACGCTTGCTTCTCCGTTGAAAGATTAATTAAATCGCGGCCACGCTGTGGAAGATCGTAAAACGAAGATAATCGCGTTTGAAGATGCTCAACCGGCCGAGAAATGAATTGAAGGAGCTACCGAAGCGATGGAGAACGCGCATACAACTGTGTGGCTAATGACAAAAGAATCCTAGAAAATAGCCTTTTGACCTCTCCGCCCCCTCTTCCTCTTATTTCTACATTATTTAAATTCATGCGTGCATACCACTCCGGAAATTCGAGCGGTCGAACTGTTAGAATGCAAAAATATTATTTCGACAGAATATTTGAAAAATTATAATTACTATTTTAGTAATATTGAATTTTTGCACGATTTTATTCAACTATTCATTTATTTTGTCGCTTCTTTTCAAACGCTTCTGTGAGTAACTGTTTTTGGTAAAAAGTATTTGAGTAATATCATCCTGGAAAAATATTTAAAATTAAAACAATTACTATTTCAATATAGATAAAATTGCTTTTGCTACGTTATTTATAAATCAGCTTATTAGTCTTATTTTTATTTACTTTATTTTTATTACTTACTTTTTTTGCTTGCTAAAGTTAAGCAATTTTATGTGTACAGTACCGAGCAATCTTTACAACACAATAACATTTTTAAAACTGGACTAAACCCAAGAATTTGTTTAGATGGTAGAGGAACTAGTCTACTAGACAATGACTGAAATGTTTTTTTTTTAAATTTTCCTATTACTTGGAATGACGAAAAAAATTAAAAAAACACCTGTCCCAATTTTTTTATCTGAGCATGAACGAAAATTTTAAAAATGCGTATCACATTTCTGGATAGCTTATATGCATGCTGAAAATTTCATCGAAATCGGTAAACGTACAGTCAAGCTGTGAACGCTAAAAATTGAAGATTTTTTGCGATCTTTAATTGTTTACAGCTCACATCAAATAAGCTATCGAGATTTACGAGACGCATTTTTTAAATTTTCGCTACAAGCACAAGTAATGAAGTTAAAAAACGGGAGTATTTTTATCGTTTTTCGCCGTTTTAAGTAATAGAAAAATCAAGAACAAACAAAATTCTACTCGTTTAGTCCAGTTTTAAAAAAGTTATTACGTTTTAAATGCAATTACTGTACTGCAATTAAAACGCTGAGGACATCGACGCTACGTAGAGAATATGCTAGAAAGAACAGGAGGAAAGGTAAAATTTTGTGTACAATATTTTAATCAATTGCATTATTAACGTTCGTTCTTACTTCCTTTATGTCCCAATTTTACCCGTTGCCGAATTTTGACAAATTTGGCTCGTGACGCATATTTCTATTGATAACCTGTTAATTATGAATGTTATTCCGTTCTTTTAGGTCGGAATAAAATTCTGTTCAACAAAAATAAGTTTTCTTGTTCTAACAAATAATTACGATCGAAAGACACTTTTATCATTGTAACTGTGAAGAAAATAGGCAATGGGTTAATGTCTCACAACTGAAACACTACTTCTGTTCGCGAATTTCTCGAGCACCTTGTATATCGAGAGCACTGAACGAATCTGCTGGTGGCTAGCGCTTAAATTGTCGAGAGGTATAATAAAATTTTGTAGAAGAGTGGTCCAACGAATGGAACGAAGGTCGGACGGTAACCGACGCTGAAAGACAATTTGCATGGTAATGTACCCCCCCGCGACGGGGATTGATGCAACAAAAATGGCATCGCCGGATTGGGGCCGGCTGATGGGCACCGCTTTTGCTAATGCCTGCCTATCCGTACAAATCGCTGCTTCTCGGCCGGCATAATTACGGATTAGATGAACGACAGATAGCCCTTAACTACGTGGCGCGAAGGGTGGCCCGAGATCGCGGAGTGACCGGCAACCGCTGGGATCGGGCCGATCCGGGCCGGGCCGCGGGATCAATCGGCGTGCACAGTGCACGAGTATGAGCTTCTGGCAGGCACACGCGTGCCCTTCGAAACACGCTGTCGGCCACCGATACCTTCCCGCGGCAGAGAAACGCCGGGCAGGCACGTGTCGAACGCCTGAGACACGTGCGCCACTCCGTCGCACCAAAAATCGATATTCTTCCGTGCCAGCTACAATACCAACCACCTCGTATATTATTTTAACGCGCTTTAAGCTCCCTTTCAGCCGGGGTACACAAATTTGTCTATCGCCGCACCGACGACGGTTCCCATGACGCGTAAATCGCTTAATGATCTCGCTTAGCTCGCCGTGTTTCGAGGGACCCGGGCTCTCCTCCTACCGATTTCAGGAATCGAGGGCCGTAGACAATCCCTGGGACAATCGCTTGGCAAAAAGCTGACGATTTGATGGACGGTACTGTTACTATAAACTTGTTTATTGCTGCGTGCCCCGACACCGTAGTACACGGCTGAATTTGCATGGATTCGGGAGCCTGCATGTAAATTCTGAAAAAATGCTGAAAAATTCATATTTTGAGTAGTTTGATTAATGAAACTGAAACTAGAAAATTAAAATTTATCATAATGGATGGTTTCAACTCTTTTGAATCTTAACTCTTTGCATATTACAATAATAATGAATTTTGAAAGCTAATGATTATTGTCAGCAAAAATTATTGTCACCTGTATGTGAAAACTGTATGTGAAAACGCGACTAGCAAAATAATAAAAATTTTATTTTCAGTCATGATCGTGATACCTTTATAATTGTGGCATCAATGAACAGCTGAGATTCTTCCAATTAAAACGAGATCAAGCACAATGCAAATCGGATTCATTGAAGCTATCCCCGGATTAATTGATAAGCGATCTATAATAATTAGCTCCTCGATCAAATCGAAGTTCGATTACTATTCACGTTCAACGTAGAAAGAATTTTGAAAATTGTTGTAAAATGTTCAAATCAATCAATCAATCATTGCTATCGTCAATAGTACTACAGAGGCTTCAACCATCGATCAGATTTTCCAGTATACAGTAGAACCTCGTTTATACGACCGCTTAAGTAACCCTCGTGCATATGAATTACAGATCAGTGTACTATCATGTATATACAGCTTATTCTGAAGAGAAGCATGAAGGGTAGTCGTATAGCGCTTAAGGGAAGGTTCTAGTACAGAAGTTTCACAAAGATCGACTTTCTTTTCTTCCGTTGTTCAGTTTCTATGATGTTTCAAGAATATGTAGTTACTTATTAAGAAATCTCAAATTCTAAAAATTACCAAAGTTACAGATTCTCTTCACCATATAAACCTCTAAAGGCGTTTTTCTCGAAACATCATTTTCCGAATTATCTCGAAAACTAATTGATCAATCTGAGCGAACTTCCTTCTTAATTAAACAATATACACTTTTCTGCAGTCTGTGAATCTACGATATCTCGAGGTTCTCCAAACCTAATTTTTTAAGGAACGTGGAATTGTGGAGAAATGATAAACAAAGTGACGTTTGACGTTAAAATATCAACAAATGATAAAGAAAGTATTAAGTTTAACTTGATTTCAAATTTACAGTCAAAGTAGACCGTCCAAAGAGAATTTATCAACGACCCCTGTAGAATAAGACCCTTTTATTCTTAATAGTTAGAAAAAAATAAAAAATTGCGTAACTTTTTATATGCTCAAAAGATGCATAATAAAATGTCGAAAGCCCCAGATTATTATGTTATTTAATTTTGTAATCAAAAATCCTAGAACTGACCATTTTTTTAACTTTCTCTTAAGTACGTAAGCAACAAATGTCTTGATCTCTCTTATCGGAACAAACAAGAGCCAGAGGTGGGAGTTATTAGTGAGCCTCTACTATCGAGGTTTTACCATCCTTCTATTCGAATAAATACTTTCCCCCGCTTTAATCTAATTCAGTTTAGTCGTCATCGAATTCGCCGCGATCGAGTCTCAGACGACTTGGAAGAAACTGGTCGCTGTCTCTCGGTTTCTCTCCTTCTCTCGGGCATAGAGTAGTGTAAATAAGCGAGTGAGTTTTTCTTTGCACAATATGTTGCGGGACCATTACTTAGGCGGGGTGAGAGAGTGAGAGAGCGAGAGAGAGAGGGCGAGCGAGAAAGGGGCACAAGGGACGCAGGGGAGGCAGGTTCTGCGCGGCGAGACTGGCTCTTACCTAAATAACCACTCAGTCACTCGCAGACTTAGCTGGGAAACGGTGGAGAGGCCGGGGAGGGTGGTTCGGTCCGACGAGTTGGCGGGGCTGGGTGGGAGTTAAGGCCAACGGGGGATGGCCCGATACTATTACGTGATGTAAGAGCAGCCGAGCATCCAGAAACCACCCCGCCAGATTAACGAGGCCATTCTCCGATTGATTTCTCGAGAAACGCTTCGATCGTTAACTTCGATACCGTGCTTCGGTAGGTAAAGTAACTTTTCGTAGGGTCTTGGACTCCACTCCCCGCCGCCCCGCAGCCGCGGATCGTAACGATGCCGAACAGAAGTTTCCATTCATCGGTTTATTTTACACGATGAAATTATTGATATCGTCCCGTGGAGGCTTGCGAATCTTTTAATCCTGGCATTCGCTGCTTAAATTGATTAACTTAATCGATCCTCGCTATGCCTTCAAAGCTAATCATTGAAGTACCTCTGGTGCTGGAACCTCTGGCAGGTTAATCGATGGCTATTTATCACCCCTTAATCTTCAGTTATGCTCACGAGCGGTTCGAAATAATTGACTTTTTGGGTTGCCATTAACCTCTTAGGAACAACGCACCACTATACTGGCGCTTTCGCGGATATCATCTTATATTGTGACGCGTCACACTCAATTGTATTATTAATTATTAAAGTAAATTATAATTAATCATCGAAAGCTGTCGCGTACAGAACAACATTGTAAGTCACACATCGCAGTGCTGTTTTATTTACGCGTAATTCGCGTGGAACTCTGCCGTACACAATTTTTTCCAATATAAGCGGTTTCTTTCTGGGAACACATCCGTATAATACAAACTCATTAAGTCTTCGCTGGACAGTTTTTATTTCTTCTTGGAAATCAGGTAATATCTCACTGTAAATAGCAACGGCAGTTTTGAATCGGTCAGTTATTTGATCAGTTTTTGTAGACCTCGTTTTACGGACAATGTTGAATGGTGTTCCATGAAGTTTAATATGCTGTATAGCTTGATGGCAAGCCATAACAGATATTTTTAGTTTCGCGGAAATCTTTCGATACGACAATCCATCCTTTCGAAGGAGCTGCGCTAGCCGCCGTTGTTCCGGCGTGATATTTTTATCTTTACTCATCACAGCACTGTTGTAATACGTCTGACTTCACTGCTTTTCAGCAACGTACTGAGAAACATTGTTTACACTGTACTCTAAATGCGTATACCGCAGCATACTTAAATAGTTGTCCGCTACATAACAAACAGGTTGGAACAAAATATTTGCTAATTTCTTCTTTCCTCGTAATAAGAAATGTCCTATTACAGATATGTAGATTAAGGTCTAAAATTCTTAAAAATAAATTGTTGACATCGCTGGACGAATAGCATAGAAGTACGGAAGATTATAATGTTAATATGAGTCTTGTACGTAAATTTATGTTCACCACTGTACATCACACGCGGACCAGCCACGGTCTGATGATTGCTGAAGATTAGGGCGATCCTTCGCACGAGATTCGGTAGCGATAGGATCGCACTTCTGCCTAGTCCCGAGATTCTTTGTTTTATTGGGATGGGAAAGGTTTTTCTCGTGGTTGACCTCGCATTAAATCAAGGGTTGCTCTTCGATCATCGATGGTTACAATTCTCTCTTGATTTGCTTGATCCCTGATACCTGATAAAGAACACTTGGATTATTTTTTTCATAAACAGAGCAGAAAAATGCAAAATATTTGTATACCTTCTCTATTGCTTTATTTTCTTCGGCTGCTGATTTTATTACTTCGTCAATTTGAACAGTAACCGAGAGGTATTGGTTTGCATTGTCTCATAAATGTGAAAAGATCAAATTCGTTTAGATTTGGTAATGTTTTTATTATAAAACTTACTTCAATAATGCTGCTTTAATTATTTAAGCATTTCTGTAAAATAAGAAACCGGTCATTGTAGACATGGTAGGTTTAGCGTCAATTTATCTACGCTGCGTGCAATGAAAACATCGAGACATCATATTTTCAATCTCAGAACCATCCAAAAAAGTAGCAAAAGCAGCAGAGGGTCACGCAAGCTCAAGCAGTTTACAGGCAATTTTGTCGAAGTCCTTTGATGGTTTTCCGTTGTCGAAGAGGTCGCAAGTTTTCCTTCAAACAGACCGGTGGAAGTTTCAGGATAAGCATTCATTACGAGACTTTTCTCGAAAGAGTGTAAGGCGGCCTCTCGAATCACGGGGTTTAGGAAATTAGCATCGGAAGCATCGGATGTAGCCCGAGGTGTGCGGGACGCATCAAAGTGACACTCGCAGAGGAACGGGGTTGAGACGACCGACTCGTGCGACTAGATGCTGCATGGCAAAGTGAGGTAATAGCGTGTTGGAGTTAACTGGTTGATAACCATCGGTTATAATTAACTCAACCTAACCGGTGAACAAGCTAACCCTGTTAACTGCAGCAGGCCGCAACTGTGCGTTTCACTCTACAGGTATCGGCCTGCAGTCTCAGAGTCGAGATTCCGCGCGTGGCTGACTCCGTCCAGTCGGATCGAAATCGGTCGGTCGAACAAAAATTAGCGCGCACCCTTTCGAAGCTCCACGACAAAACGGTGAGAACGGTTTTCAATCTCCCGGAGAATAGAACTCGCACATCGATCTCGACACGGAGTTTCTTAGCGCTCGGCGAGCGGACTCGAGTTTCTCACAGGAACTGTAAACAAGTCTTCGCTCGGAAGCGGCTTAAAAACGACACCCGGTACGATCGCTGTCATGGCAGCCGTTCACGCTTTCTCGGTGCATTCTCCTGGAGGTTAATCCCCATTGTCGGCTGACATAAGCCTCTAATGGATGGAACCGATCCGCGCGCACCCTGCACAAACGCGTAACGAATTCAATTCACTTTGTTTGTTGGCCGAAACGACGAGCGTAGCGCAAACAGGGGTGCGCCGTGCTTTTCTGTTTTATTAAACAATAAATCGAAACCGTTCGGAGCTGGGCCGTGGCTTTGGAGTCTAGACGTCCAACGGCGGTGTCTTGAGTCGATACACCAGGCTGGTTCGGGGCTGGTAGCTATCGACGTTAGCCTTGCGAGACGTATCGGTGAAATCCTTCTTCGGATGATCAGCGGTCAGGCAGAAAGGGAGGCTGCTAAGCAGGGTGTCCGTTACGGGTGCTTTAACGAGGCGAAACGAGCCACGGACAAACGCGGCAAAAGGGCCAATCCCAATCACTTTTCTCTCTTTTCCTTTTCTCGACGGTAGAGCCATGGTAGATTGCGGGCACGATGAGGCGCGGCGCGGGGTCGAGGGTTCTTGGAAGTCGGGGGTGGAAAGGCCAGGCCGGGCTGCGCGCAATCATCGCACAGTCTTTTAATTTCCTATACTGGCAAGAGAGAGCGAGAGAGAGAGCGTAAGGAAGGAAGAGAGAGAGAGAGAGAGAGAGAGAGAGAGAGAAAGAGACAGAGAGCACGCGTCGGTGTACGCGCGAGGGTACACGCGCGCGACCGCGACCGCGCGCGTCGGTGTGCACGCGTGATCGTGTATGCGTGCATTCGTTTGAAACGGATGTAGGGAAGATAGGGCCGAGAGAATGGAAGAGAAAGTTTCAAGTAAAGGAGGCGGAGAAGGAGAACGCTGCCGAAACGAAGGCGCGAGGGAGTTGGACAGGAGATGGAGCGCGCGCGCGCACGCGAGAGGGAGATAGAGAGAGAGAGAGAACGAGAGAGGACGATGGCTCGTGCGCGAGGGTCTGCACGGGGTGGTAATTGGCTGTCATGGCTTCCCAGTTCTACCAACCGCCCAACAACCCCGAGAGATTGGTATCGCTTATAATTAACTTCTCCGTGCCACGAAGCCACCGTTTCCATCGCGCGGCGTCCACGAGAAAGAGTGCTGGCTACAAAGGAGAAGGGAGCGGGAGTTTAAAAAGGACGTGGTTAAAACGCGCGGAGGAGGGGAGTGGGGAACTTTCGGACGGTATCTGAAGTCGCGAAGCTCGGTACTCGATCGTACAGGGAAAAGAAAACGAGAGATCGGAATGGGATGTTTCGGCGGGTTCTCACCCTTATTTTTTATTCGCAGTATCAAACCGCCGGGGTGGGGGTAACAGGGGGGTAGCTATCGAAATTCCGTGTGCCCGGGAGCGTCGAACGGCGGTCTCGTTATTTCGTAATTTTCCTTGGGTGCCGTAATTGGAGCCTTTTGTACGCGCGTCGCCACTCTAACGAAGAAGATCATTAGCTTTGAGAAAATCTGGTAGTCCCGCAAGTTTCTCGGCGAACACCTTTGAAATGAGCTCGCCGCCACCTTTAGGCTACCAGAGGGGTGAGCGGATCGGAAAGAACGTTCCGCGAAAGCCGTGCGTCAGAGTTCGAGCAGGATTTTATGGGACATGGTATCGCGTGCTGCTACGGCTCTTTCGCGTCGCGTCGCATCGTCGAGGAAGACGCGCGACACCAACGAGAAGGAAAGCTCTTTCAGGGGGTCACACGCGCCAGACTATAGGGTGGGCTTGGATAAAGAGAGAAAGAGATACTGACGGCGGGACATCAACGGCCCGAAGAAAGCACAGGACGGCAGCTACGCGTACGAGGGACAGAGAATGCCTGATAAGGAGAAGGCGATGGGAGCGGGAAAGGATAGAAATGCTCCGATGTCTAAGTAACATCCAGTTCTATCCTCTGCCATCTAGTCGCTCCTTTTACTTTGGTTTACCTTATACTTTACGCGTTACTTCTGCGACTTTTTATTTACAATTCCACTTTCTTCCACGACTGCCACCTTCTCGGCGCGTTTCGAACACCGCCGCCTCAGTCAACTACATATTTCATGGCCTATTCGCAAATATCATTTGTTTGTTGATGGCCCGTTTGCACGGGTCAGACGGGTGATGTTTTTAACAAGATTAACGCCTCTAAAGAAGAACGAGGACTCGGGAACACAGGCACAGTTTCGAGAATAGACACCGTGCCGTTGTCGCGGAGCAAATACTCGGACGGTATAAAATGCGAGAGCTGGTGCATCAACCCCTGTATATACGTATTCAATGTCGCGTAGAGTCCATGGAATGTCAGTACAGTCCTTCCGTAACTAGTTTCTGAGCAGGTCACCCCAATTAACGTTTTCACGTGCAGCTCGCTTGTCCCCTCGCTTTCGTTCTCTCGCTCTCTCTCTCTCTCTCTCTCTCTCTCTCTCTCCATTTCTCATTCTCGCCTTCTCTCTCTCTTCATTCCTCATTCTCGTCTTCTCTCTCTCTCTCTCTCTCTCTCTCTCTTAAGGTCTGCCCGCTACCAGCATTCGTACCCTCAGCAGCCGGCTTTCTCCCTGTTTCAGCGTTGGCACGCTACGCCACGGCAAGTCTCGCAGAAACTTATAATTGCGAAAGGAGTCGGCAATTATAATTGCCTCCGGCCAACAGAGACGGATGTAATTATCTAAACAGTCGCGGCTGCATGGCGCGAGCTCCTCGAAAATTGGGCATACACGGTGACGTGAGGTTGAAACATGTAAGGGTATCATTCCATACAAAAGTTGAGGTCGCTGGCAAATATGGTTTCGTCAGGATCTAATTGCGCGGACTGTTAAGTATTTTAGGGTGTGTGTTGCGAGTAAACTGCACTCGTTATGCGTTCATGGCCAATTTAATTGACTAAAGTCCGGCAAACTTCCGACAAATTTAAGCGAGCGTTTCAGACCTTTGCTGCGACCTGAAATTAATGTTTATTGAATAGTTGTTTTATACTAAATATGTTTGTAATCATCTTTTCTTAAACAGTCGGTAGTCGCAATTTCTTTGAAACATTTCATTTTTTAATTTTATTGCCGACATTTATTTATTTACGTAACGTATCTAGTTAACTGTTTTTGACGAGTATGGTAAGTATACGATTTTTCTAAAATAATGAATTGTTAAAACGTGATCAATTATGTGACAAGTAAAAATAATTTTTCAGATCGTAGTTTGAACTGTTGTAGGCTGTTGTTATTTTGTCGAACTTGTCGATCCTCTTTTCTATTATTCAGTTGAAGGTAATTTGCACTTTTGCCAACGATTATTGCAAATAACAATTACTTAGCATAGACTATAAAATACGATCGGATAAGAGATGCAAAAAAGTGATTTTAAGAAAATAGTAATACAGGGAGATTTGAAAAGCACATTCAATAAAATGTGTATAGTATAAAACAGAAGTGACTTTCTGAAACAGAAGTACCCACGTGGGGTTCTCATAAACCTCCGTCACAAGTGACATTATATTAATATTAATATGATATAAATACGAGAATATAAAGCATCCTGATGGTGGACGTCCGGTGGACGCCCACGCGTGTACTGTCGGGTTAACATTCAAAATTCTTGAATTTCGGTTTGTCGAAAGTAACCCGAAGTTCCGTAATTACTAAAGTCAGGCACCCCGATATTGTCCACCCTTACATGTTGACAGCACCCGCATCAAAGTAGAACCGTGATTCAAAAGAAAATCTTACAATTAATTGCAGAATTTCTTTATTCGTTTCGCTGTTTTTTCGATTACGTTCGGTGGCTCGAATGATTTCCCAAAGTGTGTTGCTTATAAAAAACGATGTCGGTAATGACAGAACATCTCTTTCCGCGAAAGAGCCTGTAAATTTTTAATGATTAACACTGCCGCCTCGTAAGCGTGTCTCGTGAGCAAAAAAGTTTTCGCGTTTAAAGGCGCGAAGGATAGTGACGCGGCTGTCCTTCTTCGTTCTTCGATTTACGAGATCCAGCGAGGAACGACAGTTCGTAGCCAGTGCAGGGAGGCTGAGGAGAGGAAGTCTCGCGGGAGGGAGAAAGAAAGAGTGAGGGAAGGAAAGAATAGTCAAAGAGAAAAAGAGGGAGAAAGAGAAAGAGAGAGAGAGAGAGAGAGAGAGAGAGAGAGAGAGAGAGAGGGGAAAGAGGAGAGGAGAGGAGAGAATGACTGGTGTGCACGAGTTGGCCGAAGTAAGGAGCGAGAGAAACCAAGGAAGAAGGGAGCCAAGACTCCGGTCAATTAAGCGCAGGAAATTAGAGTTTTAATTACGCAGTCATTCAGAAAATTACATCGGGGACCGTGAAGAAGGCATCCGCAATCAGCAACGAGCGGCGACGATGGCGCGGCGTGCCCTTTCCTTCCGACGAGCTGTTCGACGATTTTAAAAAAGTAAATACGAATCGATTATTCGCGGCCGTTGGCGTCGACGTCGCGAGTCGACCCATTGTTCGACAATCGGAACAGGTTCTTGGTCGCGGTTCTTGCCGATCCGACCGATCCAGCCGGATAAAAATAGCGGCAGTCTCTGGTTTTCTCGCGTGGATAAATTGCAGCACCTCTAGCGCTCCGAACAGTTTGCTTTAACTGTTGCATTTAAATTCCAACAAATGAGCAATTCAGCCTTTTATTGCTTTATAGGCGAGCCCGGTTCCCTTACAAATACCTCCGGGATCGAGCGGCCCGTTTCTGGGAAGATCGTTTTCCATGAAACTAGCGGCGACCGCGTTTCGATCAGCCTCTGTGCATTCATTCGTCGCGCGTGTCAATTTGAGGCGGACCAGCAAACGAAGTTACCGATCGTTTCAGCGTGGGACGCGCGTGATCCGACGATTTTAATGTCGTTCCTCGTCCCCCTTTACCTCGCAGCTGTTTCCGGTCACCGCAATCCAATTATTAAATCGAGTTTCGCGTAGTTTGACGCGGTATCGGGACGTTCGGTGTCCGCGCGGCGCGGCCCGAGTTATAGGCAAAACCGAAGAGGGACAACGCCGGCAACGGTTTGGGAGCAGCGTTTCTGCGAGCGGTGGAAAAGAACGCTCGGAATATCCGGAATATGGGTCACGGGGAAAGTCAAAGGTTGCGCGTTAAATTTAATTACACGTGGCTGTGACGGCTGCCCCGAACGGATATAGCTGCGGATTGCCCAAAGCTTGTCCGGGGCCACTTCGATTCGCAGTCGATAATCGTATATCCGAGGAAACGCGACCGATATTCGTTTTAAATTGGTATCAATAGTACCTTTTAGGACGACTTTGTGACACGTCCGAGTTCGATCTGTCTGGCCGGACCGCTTGAAATCCGGATTGCAGTTCTGGATCGTTGGCAAACGTTTCACCAGCAGCACGATCGCGCGAACGCGTTCTGCCAAAAGAAGGAGAGAGAGAGTGGCCGGATAGAGCTCTCGATTCCACGACTTAGATATTATTCGTGATGTATGGATAAATGGATCAGGAGATTGGCCGTCACCGGAACCGAATTATTATCGCCGTCTGTCTCGGCGAAACGACGTTCCTTATCCATTAACTTATCTTGTTAAGTCCGAGGGAATTTCGCTGTGATATTCGTTAATTATTTATGCTTCCGTTTGACGCCGTCGTCGAGCTGAAATCTCTGATGTACCGTTAGAAAATGTACGGTGGTTGCTCGTTTTTCTAGAAAGCTAGCTGGCTGCTATCTCTAAAAAAGGGCAACGTCGATTGATTTGCTATTGAAGATCAACTATCATTACGCAGTCGTTTGGACGAGTTCCTTTTTATTTTATATTCTATTTTTTTCATTCAACGTATACGGAGCAATCGATTTATTAATTTTCTTGCAATTTGGTAGTCGTAAGCGCGTTGATCTCCGAGTGCAGAGAACTACGGTTGAGTGAAAATCAACAAGGATGGTTGGCGTGCCTTGGAACGAGCTAAGAGAAAAAGAATTTTTGCCTGCGGTTGGCAACTAACGGGAGTGTTAATTTTCAAAATGAAAACGAGACATCCATCTTTCGCGAAATACTTGGCACTCGACGCTTCAACTGACGGCCCATTCTCTTGCTCAACGCATTAGAGTAATGAATTAATTTTCATCCAAGCTCTATCTTTGTCCCACCCCTTATTCCATCGTGTCCTCCATCTACATCTCGCAGACCTGCCTTTTACCATTCGTTTAGTCCGTAACGACTCCTCCCTTCCTCGTTCTACCCGTCTTTTGCTTTGCATTCTGGATTTAAAGTCTATCTTCTTAATTATAACGGAGTGACAATGCACTCTTTCCTCTGTTGCTTCCTTTCTCAACACTTCCATTTCCCCGGGAAGTTTCTAAGGATCTGAGGCACCGCCCCTCGGTATCAAACTCGTTAAACGGAAAAGAAAGATTCGACCACGTCCGCGACAACTAGGCAGTGGAATTTATCCTGAGAACACCAAACATGCGTGTAATACTTTTCTTAATTAATTTTGTCGGCTTTTACCACTGCGATCGTTTCATTTTGAACCGCCTTGCATAATTCCTAATAAGCGCTGGACGTCTTAAAGACATCCTTTTTACGTCCAGTTTAGGTGTGAACGTCATACGCCCTAAAATGAACATCTTTAACACTAGAAAGACGGAGACTTCGTATATACCTACATTGCCTGAAAGCAGTCAAAATGACTGCTTTGTGAAAGAGTAACTAATGTGTAAAGAAAATTGTTTAAAATTAATTTTTAATATTTTTTATATTATTTACAGTCATACAAGTTATTAGTAAGTATTAAAAATAAAAAAATTTATTTGTAAAAATTATTTGTACATTTCAAGCAAATGAAAGTGGAAATCTTTTCATGCGTACATCTTCCGCAAACATACTTTTGACATTTGTCACATATATTATTTGTTTTATTATTGTGGCAAAGTCGTACTTGACAAATTTTTCGTTTATTAGAATATGTTATATTTGATAATGTTGCAGTTGATCTTTCTGGATCTTCATGTTCTGATGAATTGTTCTGTCTTGCAGCTGTGTAATCGGCGGAAAGCTGTTCTGCTAATTGAAACAAGAACTGTTTTCGTTTTATTTGTATTCCTGTCGTTTCTTTGTAAAGGATTCAAGCATTTATCGCAGCCAAATATAAAATATTGAAAAATATTTGGAGGGGCCATCTACGAGAACTAGATTTTACTGTGTATTTTCTGGCCATTTGATCCGTCATATCAACTTCAACTTTTGTTTTGTTATAAAATTGGATAGTGTCCGGTAACATTTTTTATTACTTTTATCAATTTTCACAAACTTATGCCTAAAACTTAGAACAGCTACTCTTTTATTCGGTTTGTTTTTATATACTGCAAGGACACAATTTTCTGATTTATAAAGCAACTTGACTATTTTCAATGAATTTGTCCCATATTTCCGAAACCAAGGCAAAATTTGTTTAGAGGCGTCTACTTCTTTCGGTTCTGCTGCCGAAACGAATAAATCGTAGGATTTGCTTGAACTTATCTCTGGGCATAGTTCTTCTAAAAAATTCGGGACTCCACTTTGCTGACCATAAATAACTCAGTTTTAAAATTTTTATTTATATGGTGATGCAGTAGTAGTAATAATAATAGTAATAATTCTACTTGAGATGTGGTGGAGTAGGACGTAACAACTGTTATTCCAATCCAGAGCCGAACAGGTTAACATTTCCCAAGCAGTCAAAATGACTGCTTTTAGGCAATGTAGGTATACCACATATAAATATATCGGAAATAAAGGAGGGGCGAGGCAATTACAATTATTAATAGACGCATTTATATGTTGTAGAAAAAGTCACAAAATTTTAAGAAGCTGCGTCATCATATACATAATTATTTTTCTAATCGAAATTGAAAAGCAGTCAAAATGACTTCCTCCGTCAATCTAGTGTTAAGAAGCCTTATTTTAAATGTTAAAAGGACGTCCGATTTTGAACGTCGTTAAAACGTCTTAAAGACGTTCCAAAATAGATGACCTATAACGGACGTCTTAAAGACCGTTCAAAGACGTCCCGAATTGAACATCGTTTTAATATCTGAAAGAATATCTTTAAGACGCTTGAAATACTATGTCTTCAATGCGTCTTTTATGTTTTCAATATTTTTCATCTAAATCAGGCAAGTGCTTTTAAATACAACTTTAATACGGACGATGAAACCTGGAGATAAAAATGGTGATATGAATTTTGTTTCTACGGTTTTTATACAAATTGTATAATTATACAAATTATATAAATATAGATTTTCTAAAAGTTCAGCGGTTATAACACAGTAAATTCTCCCCAATTATATAGTTATAAATAGTTTTAATTATAATAGTTAATTCTCCCCTTTAGCTTGTAAACAAAAATTGACAACTCGGAAAGCGGGGATACGATTATTCGACCTTTGCGGCTCGTTTCTATAGTTGTTGATAATCGGCAGTTATAAAAACGAGCCGGAAGGTCTAAAAAATGTCTGAAAGCCGTCTAAATGACGTCTTGATTTGTAGCACAGGACGTTGCTAGGCTGTTCGTAGGACATTCGAGACGTATTAAAGACGTTTTTCTGCTATCTGGATTGTTTCCTCTAATATTCACGAAGCAGTCACGATCTTAATTAGCAAACTGTTTGTCTATTAAAAATGTTCGTCTTGGAAGAATTTTTTCAAAAGAAGCAATTGGTAATTCGCTTCGTTAAGAATTTGTTGTTTATTTACTTAATTATTCGGCCAGAATGAAAACTCAATTGGGGTGAAATATTCGAATATACGATTTCATACTGTAGTGTTCGCAACGAGTATGCAAAACGTAATACAAACCTCGAATGGTGGTTTTTGGGGCGACTTTGACCGAGATATACGAACGTTCTACCTAAATTTTATTTTTCAGTTAGTTTAAATTTTTAACTATTTGTATTAGGAGCAACAAGAAAAACAATGTTTATCGTAAAAATGCATGCTCTTACTAATAGGACCAGATGCATAATAATGCGAATGAATCTCTCTTAATAAATCGTTGCAAGTAGATTAGTTTTTTGAAACATACAAAATGAAATAACATTGATATAACATTAAAATAACAATGAAATAACATTGAAGTGAAATTAACACCCAACGTCGTCCATTTGAGAGTAACAGAATGATTTAAAATTTAATTTTTAGAAATCCATTTTTGTCAAGGTTATGTCAAGGTTATGTGACGCAGCCGTCAAAGTGTTAAAAACATGTCAGAACATTATGAAATAAATCTGCGAACGGTCTTAAACATCGACAATTGTTAATTGTTAAACGGGTTCGTTATCTGAGAGTTAATGAATCAAAATCTGCTCGTAATACTGAAATGGATGCGTGTGGACGATCATTTGAGGTAGTAAACCCTTAGTCAGTACGTGAACAGCACGTAAGGATTCAAAGTGACCAGATAGAAAGATGTACAGATTGGAAACCATTTCATGGACGCGGTACCGCAAGAAGCATTCGCAAGGTACAGTAAAAGGGCAGCGTGGAGTTGAAAAAGTCTACAAACAGTTAGGTGTTTCTGCTAGCGAACGTAGCCGGTCGGTGGTAGTCAAGGTGCACAGAGCGACGTGTTCATTTCGCAGCAGACCAGTCGTCGGCGAGTTGGTGAAATCTGCATTACCGTCTAACCCTCTTCTTCGTTTACCCCAGGCCAGGTCGCGTGTATGGGTTCGTCGATGGGTTTTAGCACGGTGCCTCGGTCCGTTCCCCTCGGCGCCTCCAGTGGCTCCTTGTTCTTTGGCGATGCTCGCGAGGCGCACGGCGCGCTCGTTAACGTATTCATGGGTTTATGGGACAATTAACCCTTTGAGGGACAGTATAATTACAGAAGCGATTAAACATCTTAACGTATAAACACGCCGAGCTCCGGCGACGTATATGTGTACGAAACTCGATGTGGCAGCCAGCCGGGTAGGCAGCCAGAGCGTTACCAATTAACATACTAATGACACGAGGTGCTTTTCGAGAGTCGCTGTAACCGGCTGGCCTGCAAAGCCTCCCGCGTATACGTATACACAGAGATCCGTCGAACCGGTACACTCACGTGCCAACGTACACACCTGCACAAAAATACGTAACCTGGAATCGCATTAGCGTTAGCTCACAATTATTTACGATTAGAGATCACGCAATTAAATCGTTCCCGAAACTTTCGTTACACCGTTATCTACGGTCTATCTAATTTCAAAAGGCTATTTTCTTGGCAGATACTTGGTTAGTGACAGAATAAAATGAAAATCAAGAACAACGCTGGGTGGTTTCGGCTTTATTTTCCAATTATCAGAGTCTACGAACATCCCTGAACTGGGACAATCCGCTAATGGCGGCGCACGCGATTCAGCTAGGTAAAACGGAGTGAAGGATCTATGTAGCTTGCGAGTGATATAGCCTTGCTTACGTTACACCGTTTCGATAGTCACATTCGTCTTTAGGAATTAAAGATGTATTGGGTTGAATAATAACTTCGTAACGTTTTTATATTTTCTTTTATTTTACAACGATTTTTTACTGGTTGACAAAGTGTATAATATTAATTCGATAGAGCTCTTTCTACTTTACAAAACTGTGCTAATCGTCTTCTTGAGTAGTTTAATTTTTTATTACTTTTGAGACTTCGACATCGAATATCCAAGAGGTAAAAAGCAACATTTTCGACACCTGCTCTTCTTCGCTTTTCATTGAGGCCAAAAAGCTGCTTAAGCAGCCCGGGACATTTGCAAAGTATACAGAGAAGGTGTCGTAGGCGAATCTACAGCACGGAAATGGTTTGCAAAGCTAAAAAATGGCGATTTTGACGTCGACGATACGTTCCGCAGCGGAAGACCTTCTAAATTCGACGAAGAGCATCTCAAAGTACTTTTGAAGGAGGGCGGTCATCAAACAAGTTGCGAATTGGCCGAACAAATTAACTGCAATTATAAAACGATTCTCAATCATCCTCATTCATGGGATTTGCCGAAAAATTGGGATCCTGGGTGCCTCACGAGCTTAATGAAAACAACAAAGAAAATCGCCTTTAAATTGCTTCACAACAGGGAGGTCCTTCAGCATCTTCCGTATTCTCCGAACCTTGCACCCACGGATTACCATCTTTTCCCCTCCCTGTCGAACCATATGAGGGGTGTTACCTTCGACAATGAAGAGAACCTCAAAAACTGGCTCAACAACTTCTTCGATACCAGGCCGGGGGATTTTGGGCGGAACGGCATCGACAAATTGGTCGAGAGGTGGGAGGAGACCGTAAACAGCAACGGCGGATACATAATTGATTAATTCATTCTTATAACTATTGATTTTTGTTTAAATACAAGTCTTTAATAAAAACGCTACAAACTTATTCCCCAACCCAATACATACGGATACTTATGCACTTGCTGATTTTCCATATATATTTTTCTCATCTTATTTCTTTTATAGGTTGAATCTGTAATCAAGGTATTGTTCAGGATTGATAACAGCAATATTTATTATAAAACATTAAATTGTTCGGTCTACATTTTTGAATTGTAAATACAGATAAACAAAATCCTAGATATAGAATAGTATCAAGTTTTCTCACATTGTGATGAATTAGACAAAGCAGCTGGATTGAGTTTTATAAAAGAGAAAACCAGTCCTCGGCAATGTTATAAACATATTATAAGAAACGAAACAATAATTTGAATATTTTGATATCATTTGGTTGTAAAATTTTTCTAGTACATTATACGGAGCCAACTTCCTTCATGATTACCACAAAATGGTTAATGAACATTACTTTGTTGTAGAATAAACGCACAATCTATATGAATTTATTAAGCGACTTATGGAAAGGAATCTATAGTAATGATAAAATTTAGTTCATTATAATCTTGATGAATCAAAGTGACCTAAAAGTGCTTCCTTTGCTAAGCACGTTATGCAAACCACATCAAATTGATTCAAATGAATCTAGGCGAACAAGAATCATTATAGTTAACATGTTAATTGCCGAATATCGACCCCACAAATTCCCATAATGTCAAAATCATTCAATCAATGAAACCGAAAATACATATTTAAATTTGACCATATTCGCTATTAGTTTAACTCTTTTGCATCCTAGAAATCGAAGTAACACTCAGTTTGTTCAATATATTTCAACAAAACTGAATCTTAAAACTTAGTTAAAAATGGGTGCCATTCAGTGGTGTGCATAATTATAGACTGCATAATTACCGATATCTAAACGAAAACTTAACAAAATACCTTATTCATACATTTCTACTTTCTATTATTTTTAATATAGAAAGATATAAATATGATGTTTTGTCAAACGTTCGTTTAAATATCACTAGACATGTAAAAGCTACTTTGAGTCTATAGTTGTCCACACCATTGTATGTGACCGACGCGGCACTCGACACGTGTCAATCATATAGCATTTCACGCGAAGAAACGAAAATTGAATGAAAGGGGACAGAACCCAGCTGATTTTTCGAACGAAACGAGTACAATCGTCGTCAGATTGCACGATGATTGTTTTTGCGCGCAACGCCGATCTTCGACAGGACTAGAGAAAGGGGAGAGAGTCGGAGAGGATATTTTAATAGTTTTTAAAAGATGAGAAAAGGATTTCGTTTCCCTTGATTGGATTGAAACGTATCTCGCGCAAGTTCCCCGTAACGACTTTCCTAATTACACCGTCCATTAATTTTAATTGACCTGGTTTTTCCTTTCGGAAACGCGGATACTTTCCACGGTATTCGATTAAAAATCCATTGAAGGAATTCTCCGGCAGCCGGCCAGCGGAATATTCGGGTCGCTGTGGAAAATTTCAATCAAAACGTTCCAGCATTTGGTATCCCTGGTCGAGCCGCGCGGTTGCCCCACGGCCGACGGGTTCGATCGTTCGCCGAACGTTCGGCTTTCCTAATGCGATGCGCAGGCCACGGTTTAACAATACGCGAACCGCCTGGCCGCGGCGCGGTGTGGAGCGGTGTGGAGCGGCGTGGAGCGTTGCGAAGCGAAGTGGTGCAGCGCGTCCGCCATCGGTGCTGTGTCATTTTGTTTGCCGCGTGGGAATTTGATTATCGTATAATCTCAGCCGGGCCGAAATACTCAGCCCCTGTAAAATCATGGAAAATCTGGCCGAACAATACCGCTTACCAGTGTCATTGTGAAACCTTTATCGCATTCTACGACACGGAGCACGCGCATACACCGAAAATCGGTGGACCGTGGCGCGATCATCGAGCTGGCTCGTATATACCCGCGTATACCGAAATGCTTTTGATTTAATTAGCTAATTATAATGTTCATTTAATTAATATAATTGGACCGGTTAGCAGGCGTGGGCGCAGCTTGTACGGCGTGACGCTCGGTGACTATTTTGCCGCGTTGCATTTAATAACGCCCATTAACGAACATTTACATTAGCAGTAATTATCGCAGTCGCTGCGCAACCACCGCTCGATCGAAATATTTCGCAACCATCACGAGGTAATCGGTGTTTCATCTGTTTCGCCGTTAACGTTTCCCGGGTGTTTTCGAGCGGACATTTCATCCGGCGATGTAAAGAACAACAATCCGATAGAGGAATCATTTGATTATTTCGTACGCGTCCTCCGTTCTAATTAGCCCCGAGAGCAACTTTGTTTTGGTAACGATACGACCGGTAACTTGATTCGAACTGGCGAACAGATGTTCTTCGATCTTTTATCAAAGATTGTCGGCAAATTAATGATGCTTAACTGGCGTTCGTTAAATTCTCTTTTTGTTATCTCTAACGGTTTACTCATTATGAGTCTGCATTTTATATCGGTCTGTGACGCGAATTACCGAGCTTTTAATTGGTTCGGTTCAGAACTCTGATATACAATAATTGCACTACGTGCTTTATCTTCGACAAATTTAATATTCTGTAGAGACCAGGCATTGTTTATTTTAATGCAATTGTAGGGGAGCATTCTTCAACGTCGCTAAAGTCGAATATGAATTAGATCGGTTACATTTACAGCGAACAATATGATATACTAAAAATTGATTGAAAAGATCGAGTGGACTGCTGCGCTAATCCGGGCTACACCCGAGGCAAGTCCAAAATCAGAATTGCGTACACTTTGGAAACATCAACACTCCTATTTAAGTTGTCACTTTTCCTACATTTCCAGTCTTCTAAAATTTTGTTTTCATTACCGCTTACCAGTTATAGTAAATTACAACAAAAGTTACAAAATTGGACAATTTGGGAAGAGATACAATTATTCAAACTCATGGCTCATTTTTATAGTTGTTGACAATCAGCGAAAATAAAAACGAGTCGCGGGTCATTCCCAAATTCTCCATTTTTGTTTACAAGCTGACGGACAACCGGGAAGAATTTGCTGTACTTATTTCTCCAAATTAATTTGTCCTCTGATGCTAACTTGACACAACGGTAAACAGACCAGTACGATCATAAGATGATTAATTGCGATAATTAACCTTTGCAGCCTTATGTCAAGCCAGATTCGACACTGACTTTTGCATTAACACTTGACTATCATGGTCAAAATGACCGGTCTTTTATTCTACACAATCTTGAAACTTCGCAGACTCTTTCAAGGAAGCCTTTGAATAAGTACACTGTAGCAGGTTTTATAATAAAAGTTGCATAAAATCTAAACGAATTTGATTTTCTCACTTTTATGCGGCAAAAACACCTGTCAATTACTTATTTTATTCATTCATATAATTTTCATAAATGATTTAACAATTGTGCGGTACGGAAGAACTGTTGTAATATTTCTAAACTGTTTTAATTGATTTCTAAAATTATATATGGGAGCGTTTTTGAATTTCATAACTTCGTAACAATGAAAGGAAATACTTTTGAACGCAAAGGGTTAAGACAAAGCTACTCGAACTCATAGAATTTGATGGATGGGCACGAAAATAAGTAATGCACTTTATTATATATATATTTTATTATTAGACTGCGAATTTTATGCACTGATCAGGAAAATAAATAGGCGAGATACAAAATTCTGAAGACATTAAAAGATTTCAAGACTATTGTTACACTATTTTGGACTTATTAAAGTTACGAAGTGATATTCATGTTTATTTATTTTCTACCTGTTGCAATTGACATAGAGTTTCTATTTTGCAGAACCGTCCGCGGTCTTTTTATTAGAACGTAAAAAAAGTGATACTTATAAACATAGTGCAGAGCATCCGCGTGTGTCAGTATTTAGTAGTCAACAAGTTAATGGATGTGTGCAGAAAACCTGATATAAGCTGTAAGAAGCCAACACATCTGAAAAATATGTCATACTGATGAAAAGCATGAAGGCGGTGGAAATTACTTCGTTTATTCCTGAATCTTTCGTAGAGGGTCAGAAATTGGTATTCGGACGCTAATCCGGGGAGGCTTGGTAATCCGGAGCAGGAAGCGCGCGCTAATTCGCGTAGCGCGGTGCGTGGCAACAGCTTGGGGGCTAGTGACTGACGTTCGACAGCGAGGCGACAGTCACCTGGTCAAAGACTCTCGGTGACAGGGCCGATTGATAAAGATGACTGGCGCATAAAGCCCGACGTAGGTGCTGGTGTGCCAGTGTCGGCGACAATATGTGCAGACGGCACGCGCCCATGGGGCAACCGGGCCTGCGCACGGGCACGCGTGACGTGCCAAATGACGACGCAGTATGGAGCGACGAGTCGCGGCCGTACGACGAGAAGCGAGGAGACGTCGCGTCGCGTCGTCGCGTCGGCCAGAGCGAGCGCGTCGAGCAAAGTCTAGCTGAGAGCTGAGAGAGCCAGCCGAGAGTGCGCCGAGTGGTTGGCGGTCCCACGTCGCGTCGCCTCGCGTACCCGCCGCGATCCTCTCCATTCCGGAGTGAGCTGCCGTTGCGGACTAACCAGCAGCCTCCGAGCTCTCTCACGCGCTAGCTGCTGCTGCCTTTGATTATCCGCCGCCGACCGTCGCGCACCGGCAATAACGCATTGCGCGGTGCCACAGACGCGATACGTCACCCGCCGCCTGCCACCCACCGCGTGCACGCCGAACGCTAATGAATTGAATTATTTTCGTGGCGCGGCCTCCGACCGCACGCGACTCCGAGGCACGCGTGCACTCGATCGATCGATATCGCGCGACAAGTGACTCCGGAGTGTTACCCGCCGAGGTTCTCTATCTCCCGTCCTCGAACTTTCGCTCTATCGTTTTCCACGTCCTCCGAATGGCTCCGAACAACTCTGTTCAGTGTGTTCGATAAGTGTCCAAAACTGCTGTCCACCGACTGCCCATCGACTGTTCACTGGGAGGATCGCCGGCGTTTAAACTGGTCCTCGCAGGTTTAAGGATTTCCAAGGCGACACATAGCTCTCCTGACGGTGAGTAACTCGACGCATTGAACACACCGGGTCGTGGCCATTGAGAGGATTCGACGGATAAACGGCTTAAATCGATTCGCGCGGGTCCACCGAGCGCAATTGTAGGATCTTATTAGCGGCGAGCACCCGCGTCGATACTCCGGCGGTGTTTAAAACGGTCGGTTCCCGACGCGGGACATTTCAATTAACGCTCGATGCGCGCGTGTTTTTTGCATCCGCGTGAGTCGCGCCGCGGCACCAGCGTACCATTCGATTTCCGGTTGTTGTTGAGAGATCGGTGGTTAGGGGTTGTTGTTTACGTTCGCGAGCTGTGCTTCACGCTTCTTGTCTCGCAAGACAATTATCGATTTATCATTTTCGTAACCATCTCGCCCGAAGAGTTCATCGATTTTGCGTGTACTTCTCGAGAAGTTACGTGTTTCGATTCTCTCACCGGTTTCTCGATTCGTTTCTGTATCGTGCGTGGTCACGCCGCAACCAGAGTGCTGCGAAGCTGAAGAATGGGGCTGGAGATTCGCGTGTTTTCGACAACGTTCCACGAATTAAATCCGACAGAAGGATGGTGGAGGAGCATGATATGACATACGACATTCTCGTCGTTTTGAATCGGACCGCGGAATAAATCGAGCATTATCGGAGAATTCGCGGCATTCTCTGGTCGAATGAAATGCTGCGTGCATTTACGATTCAATGGCTCTATGAAATATCCGTATCGCTCGACTCGGCTCAGCGTCTAGACCAGCAAGGAGGCGTTGTTTGCGAGAGAAACGCGCGCTGCCTCCTTGCTACGCTCGCCGCCCACCCGCCGAGGCATTAATTGGGTGGAGCTTTAATTGCCTTAGCACGACCGACCGCCGTTCCCGTCGAAGTTAGGGCGAGAACACCGCTGGAAAGTCGCGTTAACGTCCGCCAATCCACGGCCAATTTCTTCGGCGCTAGCAATTACCCGATTAACCGGGCAAAGTTCTGCCCCCACCCCCTCTCGCCTCCCACCGAACAGAACGATTAATCGATTCGCGTTTGCGGGCTAATGCGGTCAACGTTTGCTATCTTTAAATTACATGTTGCCCTGAAAATTTGCGAACACTTTCGATTCATCAAATATTAACGCTGCGCCCACCGGAAAACCATTAACAAGCTTCCCTTCCGATAGCTGGACTGCGCCAGATAGAACCTTAATAATTTTGTGTTTGAGATACCACCTTAATTGGTCATCGAAGTTGTTCGCGCTGTTGAAAAATCGATTAAGGAGCTAAATGATTTGATGTTTTAATAATCACCGGCTGCTACGTGAAGCATTAATACGAAAGTTACGAGATCAGGCCATCCCGGTGGCAATTATTCCGAATACGAGTACAACTGAGTGCATGCCGTGTCTTTCACCGATCATTCGAATGTCAGCGGCGACGGATCAAACAGCACGCTCCGGAAGATTACTTCCTCCGGCGATCAATGCGAATTCTCTTGTTGCGTCGAATGTTTGCAATCCACTCCGCTCATTATCCAAAGAGTTCGATCTCGACGTGGTAGAAAGGGCAATCGAGCCGAGAGTGGTCAACCGTCTCTTGTTCAGCCTCAATTGCCGGTGCTTCTTGTCTTCGGAGTACGCTTCCCCTTCGGCTATCTCCGCTCCGCCTCACCTCACTTCTTCTTTCAAGTTTTCTGTATCCACGGCCTCCGAGATCCCCTCGAAACGCGGATACGGCTAACCCCTAAATGAAATCCTGGAATTAAAGTCGTATATTAACCTCCGCGGCATCCCCTAAATTAAAAAACAACATTTTTACGATATCGGTGATGGAGGGGATGCTGGGCCGGGAACGGAGGGAGTCGCGGGATCTCGATGAATGGAAATCGGTTCGCGGCACCGCGAAAATTCGCTTCCCCATCGTACCCCGATGTTATCGCGGCCTAACGTAGTCCTTGTTCTACATAGCCTGCCTATCCAGCGCGCCGACAAGGTTACCGAACTCTCCGACCGCTATTCTATTGTCCGTAAATTGCGTTTTTAAATTCGTCGGGCATTGGGGCACGTGGCCTAGGCGCGCGAGCTTCCGAAACCTGCGAAGGAGCTCGGGGAATTTGGAGGCACGACATGATACTAATGGAAACCTACCCTCGAGCCATAATCAATCTCGAATGTTTCATTCAGCCCTTAGCTGGTGACGTGAATTTTATTATACCACAATTTGGACCTTTTTTCTTCGGTAGAGGAAACATTTAATGAAAACATTTGAACGAGCAACGCTGTTGTAATTTTGTTTGTTAAAACAGAGGTCATTCGTTGCTGAATGAACCATTAACGATCGATGCACTTGCAATTCCTCTAATATTTTAAAGTGAGAATTGCAACAGCACTAAGTATTTTGGCATGTTTTGAACTAATGAAAATTATTGTAAAATGTAAAATAGGATTATTGTAATCATTGTAATTAATTATACTTTAATACTTGAACATTAAGGAAGATAGATTTTAATAAGTTAAACACTTACTAAATAATAAAGTTTTGCAGAGAGGGTGTCGATTCAATAATTTTTTAAAACATACAAAGTAGTCTGTGAAACTCTAGATATTTCATTTCTCAGTATCCAATATGTCATTCGATCTAAAAAAATTTTTCAAATTTTTGCTAATATAACCCTTCTACAATTATATATCAGTAAAAAACACCAAAATTTGACTTGACAATTCTATGGCTATAAGGAAAAACGTTGCAAGTTATAATTCCAAAGAAAAGTTAATGCATTAATTGAACTGTAGCATTAAGGATTTACGTATTTGTCAGAAAAAAACATCGCGAGTAGAAATTGTACAGACTGAACAAAATTACACAATTTGAAACACTACTAGTACGAAGCATTAGTGATCAGAAATCTGAGCGACAATATCTCGGAAGTGAAAACCTGTGACTTGCGGGGTTCTCCTTTGGAGCCATAGAATTGTTCACACAAGTGCATCACTTTCTTTTGAGACTAAATCGTCAAACTAATAAAGCATGACTTTCACAAAAAGTTTTCGAGTAAAAGTCTGTTCCTCAGACGTTAAATGAGCAAAGGGTTAACTGCAGCATTTCCTGAGACATCATTGGTTCATTAAAAACTAGAAACAGAAAGAGTCGGATCGATAAGATTGTTTACTCTGGAAAGAAATGGAACATCAAAAGAGGAAGATAAGACAGAGAGTAGAGAGAAAGAGAGTGAGAGAGAGAGAAGAGAGAGAGGAGAGAGAGAGAGAGAAAGTCGGAGGGTCGTAGGACCGAGCGTAAAGCGTCGAGATTACCATGGAAATCCAGATCGGTTGCTTTGCATACTTTGGAAATACGTCCACGGAATCGGGTAAGGGTGTATAATGGAAGTTGAAATTGGTTGAGCCTGTCCCGTCTGAGCAAGCTATACCCGTGTACGAGGTATCGAGGGAACGCATTCCTTGCCGAAATTGCTTCGCACTCGATTCAACGGGAAACACACGCGAATCTTCGCCGGCATGGAGGTTGCGTTTTCGCGCGTCGAAAAATGTTCGGTCGAGACGGGCGTACGCGTGCACAGGGCGCCGGGAGCACGCGGGCGTATTGTGTAATCATGCTCGCGCTCGCGCTCACGCTGCTTACCCCTCTCCTCGGTGCCTCGGCTTAACTTCCTCTGTCTCACACTCGTAAAGCGTTGATTAAAACCCACCCGTTGATGCGGAGGGGCGGCGGGAAGGAGAGAGTGGTAACGAAACAGAGCGAGCGAGCAAGAGAAAGAGAGAGAGAGAGAGAGAGAGAGAGAGAGAGAGAGAGAGAGAGAGAGGGTGGCAGAGAGCAAGAGGGCGAGCATAGGCGAAAGCGAGGGTGAAAGAGAAAGAGGGAGTCCGCGAGGGGTTGAGCGGGCTTCGGCGAGGTGGCGGAGGAAGTTGGGTAGGCTAGCGTGTGTACGCGTGTTGGGTGGATGCGTGTGGCCATTGTGTGGGTGCGTGTGTGCAATTGTACGAGAGAGCGCGCGCGTGCTCGGACGCAAGCGCAGCAGGGTGAGACAGGCGTCTGTGTGTAGACACGAGGGAAGAGGGAAACCTAGGAGGCTAGGAGGCGAAGAAGGAGAAGAGGCAGAATGAAGGTGGTACATATACACGCGGTAGAGGGACAAGGAAAGAGACAGAGCGCGCGCAGGAGAGAGAGAGAGAGAGAGAGAGAGAGGAACTGGATCGTAGAGGGTAAGTGGTAGGGGTGGTCCAAGGCGTTGCTTGCTTAATTACTAAAAGCTAATCAATTCCGGAGGAAGTAAAGTTTAAATTGCAAACTAAAGTATAGCCAGCTCCCGGACGTAACGCTGCAAAGCGATATTACTGTTCGCTGCATTCTGCAATTAGCCCGTGGTAAATCATTGAAAACAAATTATGGACGAAACCCGGTGGCCTCCGCCTCTCGGTCAAGCTCTCTTTCTCTCTCTCTCTCTCTCTCTCCCTCTCTTTCTCTCTCTTTCTCTCTCTCTCCTTGATCTGGAAAAATATTCGTCTCGGTCGGGCTCGGAATTCCGCTCGGTAATGCCAACGCAGCGGCCCGGTTCTCTCGCTCTTGTTAATAAGCCCAATCGATCGTGCTCGATCGCCGATTCGCCACGGTACTTCGGGTTCACGTCGCGGAGCGGTACGGCGGCGGAACCGCGATCGAATCGGCGCGTCCCGATCGAAAAAAGTTTCCGGCCGGCGGATGATACACCGTATTCAAGATCACTCGTGCGTTGAGGATTCGAGCGCGATTTCTTACGATAGGTCTCCTCCTTTCTCGCCTCTCTGTCCTTCGTGGGCGGCAGTAACACAGTCGTACGGCGCGGCGCGGAGGAAGTTTCGCCGCGACGGCGATGCGGCGGATAAAGCGCGCGGGGAGCAGCGGAATGGCCGGAGAAAGTGAGTTCGAAGGAGAGATGGCGACGGGAGAAAGAAGGAGTCAGGTGTCGGTTTCAGGTTCCCCGGCGGCAACACGGAGGAACGGAGCGGACTGTACAGCGCTGAAAACAAGCAATAAAATCAATGTCGTTTCCGGCGATTCAATTCGCAAGACACATCGCGCAATTTCACATACAATTTTACGGCAGAACGGCCAGGACTCCTATTTACTTCACGGCCGGTCCCTAACCCTCCCCCTATAACCGTTTACCTCTCCTGTTCCCTCGGACTCTCGTTTTCTTCATCTTAAATCCTCGACCGAGGGCGGCTGCGCGCGCGATCTACGAGCCGAGATTCTCGCCGTGCGAATCGTTGGAAGCCGATCACACGCGGGCAGAAACGATCGGCTTCGATCGGACTCGGCCGATTTCGATACAGCGATATGCTAATCAAGCAGCTCTGTATCGCGACCGGTTCATGGCCGAGACGCGAATAAACTGTTCTCGTCCGACACATAGCGCATATAATCGCGGTCACCATTGAAGCCTTCCGCTGTGAAACGATCGGACATCGCGTCGGTGCTCGCGTCCCCACTCCCTCCGTCGGTTTTAATTTCCTATTATTTAAACGATCCTGTCACTCACCATTGCATTTGTTAATGACAAATTACGCTCGAATCACGTACAATATCCGGATTATGAGGCCGATCATCGATGTGGCTCTTGCGATTAATTTCGCTGTCGCGTCGGCTGGGCGACTTCCTGCGTGCCACACGTGCGCGGTAATAAGTTTTACAGCGAACCGACATAATTAATTGCGTAACGAGCTGCAGGCCGTTCGAATGCTGTCGACCAGTTGGACGAACTTTAATGGGTCCATCGTCTGTTCGACGGTGATACGGAACGGGCATCGATCTAAGGAAATACTTAAACGCGACATAATGAGCGGTCTAATTAGAGCCCAAGCCGCGATAATGGAGTGACGTGACCGCGTGTAGCGTCGTTTTTAACGGATCTACTAATGAGTCTGTAGTGCGCGTTTATAAGCGTGCTTCTCCGAGCCTTTCCTCCGTGTCTTCACTGTTTATCACTCGAAATTTGATAGTGGGACACATGATGGCCACGTAGTCCGGCCAGCCTTTATCCGCTGCCAATCACTCTCTTTAGATACTCCTTGTTCGTCTCTCTCTCTCTCTCTCTCTCTCTCTCTCTCTCTCTCTCTCTCTTACTCTTTCTTTGAGTTTCTGTCCTACTGATAATCGACTAGTCCAGAAACTACGTTTGCCAATAAATGCATTGGTCGTCGGACACGTACGCGTACGGCTGACGAAACGTGCACACTGACAGTAATGATCAGTGGGGTATCGGCTTCTCAATTAATTATGTAACGTAACGCGCACGCACGGTCTTCATTATCGCAGGCGGATTCGCTGTCTTGCCGATGGATGGATTTCAAGGTTATTAATTTCCTTCCGGTCATCGTCGCGCCAGCGTCGCCGGACGTATTAGTTTTCGAGCTGGCTGCACTTCCGATTTTGCTCCCGTACCAATCAGCTCTGTCCCTCTCGCATTCTCTCTCCCTCTCTCTTTCTTTCTTGTTCTCTTCGTCTCTGACACGCTTTCCCTGTCCTCTTCCATTCCACGCAGACGACAGTTCAAAGAATATGAAACCGATCGATCGAATTCTCGAAGTAATCTAAATCTCTCCGGCAAACAAGGAGTAGAGCATTACTCGTGGCAACTGATCGTCTTGGTACCGATCTCTCGGTAATTAATGCTCAGATAGTTCAGTATCCTGCATGCCCGCATGCTCCAATGTCTCGGATTTCTGTATAGACTCGCTACCGTATAGAGAGGCTTCTCGTATAGACGATTATACCGGTGTCATGATATGAGCGTTGACCGCAATAATATCGCATTACCAAGATTAACGTGATCTCCAATAATAGATCGGACAGTGAGCAACCATGCTGGATTAGCTGACAAGAGAGCCTGTACGCCTGTCCCTGGTATTATTCTCATTATTCGATGCCCATTAATAATCACGGCGACGTTTCTCCACTCCTTAAGTGCGGTCGGCTCGATTCAACTCGATTGTTCCTTTCGACTGTTTCCGGAGCGCATAATACCGTGGAATAAATATCGGTTCTTGAGCTTTTTTGCCGCCGAGTTCTTTGTGCTGTAATTTCGCGGACGACGACCTGGAAGCACAGGAATCGGATGAAGACAAATTAAAAGCTAGTCGAGTCCAACATTTTTCGCGATATATTATTGAAAATAATATTGCACTTATATATTCTTTGCATTTCGTCGATACTCATAACTTTTAGTGTTCCTTATTGTTGGATAAAGAAGATCGGAACAATATTATTAACAAATGATAAATACTATTTAGATTATAAAACAAATATTGTTGTGCAGAATCTTGTAAAACCGAAATTTAATACTTTTATTTATCTTCTTAGAAAACATTACTTATATTTATTTTACATGTTGTACATAAATAATGATAGCAACTTATGGAACACATTCGAGATAAGGCAATTTCTCACTAATTTCATGATAAATTGTTGAACATATGTCAACGATCTTAAAGAAATAATACTTGATCGAATGCAATACATAAAAATGAAAAATATGACTTTGAAACATAAAACAAATTAACTATCTGACATTATTACGTATTGACTGCTGATCGGATATGCATGATATAGTTAAGAAACAAGTACAATTTTGTTACAAAAAGTTTCATACTTTTTGAAGTAATGTCCTATAAAAAATTTTCATTCCCAACTCGAACCCGAAAATATTTCCCGAAACCCGTAAATTCGAGTAACCGGTACACGCCTAATAATTTAGTCGACCGACTAATTTTAGAATTACATATAAGGCAGATCTGGACAATGTCTATTTTGTGCTAGTGTACTATTCTTGTGTCATAAGTTGTGTCGCTTAAGCTTTCATAATCTAGAAGCATAATCTATTATTATATTCAGAACACACTTTTGTAGATATAATTATCCAGGGTTTCTTAACGCTTTATCTACAGTAAACCTCTTACTCTTAATAATTAAGTTTTTAATTATAAATTATAGATTTTTGAAAAATTAAAACTATTAACTACGAATATTTAACTGAAGAATCCACATGAAATCAGAACAATTATAATCACAACCGACTTTTGTAGATATAATTATTGAGGATTTCTTGATAAGAAAGAAGGTTCAAAAAATTCATAAAAATTATAACTATTACTTACGACCATCTAACCGAATAATCCACGTTGACGCGTAATTAGAAAGAAGTATCTTAATCAGAACTATTATAATAACATAACAAATTTTTGTCCTTATAATTATGAAGGGTTTCCTAAGAAGAAACGCAGCTTAGAAAATTGTTGAAACAATTGAACTACTAACTGCAGTCTATCGGAAAGATCTGCACGAACACATGGTCAGAAAGGGTCGAAATAAAACTGTTTAGCTGGAAGGGTCCACTACATTGCAGAATGTGGGATAAGTAAGCGAAAGCATTCGCTCCGAACGGATCGTAGATTCAAATTGTCTCCTGCTCCTTGGCGGGGGATTCGATTTTTAATCGGTGAGCAGTCGCCGGAAAATAGCCACTTCGTCCCAGCGGGTCGCGTCTGTGGGCGACTAGACCAGCTGTCTTTTCCGCCGCCAAACAATTGTCCCTTCGTTCGCTTATCGAGCGAACCGACAAGAACGAAGCGCCGTTGTTCGAAAACGGTGGACGCGAATCGTGCCGTGCTTACCCGCGCGATCACGCTAGGCTAGGCGATCCTCATCGTTGCTTTCATCCCTCCAGTGTTCTTTTCAGCTTCCTCCACTGTTGTTTTCCACTTGTTTCGCCGCCTATGCCCGTCTTCTTCGTGACCATCGATTTCTGACAATGAGAGCTGCGGTACCGGAACGTAAGTTCTCTGCGATGTTACTGTTAGCACTGTTCCGTTCGGACTTTAAAAATCGTAATTGTCAACTTGTAGCATAATTCTGAAGACTGTGTTCCTCGGGAGACTGGATTATGTATCAAATATTTAAATAATGTTGAAAATGAACAATTTATCCTGATCTTTTGTCATGGGCATAATCAAATTACGTGTTTGCGTCTTCTGAAGTAAGATGTATAGCCTTGATGTCGTCAATATGTCGATATTCGTCCTAAAAGTGATACGCGTTTAAAAACTAAAATATATATTCTCTTACAATCTAATGGAAGAAATACAAGAAAAAATATTTCCCTCCTTTATAATAAAGGAAAATCTAAAAGTATGATTAGACAAATGGGTTCCTAATATTAGATCTAGTTTGGCATCTGTTAGGGAATTTATTTTTCTTACCTTCTTTGTCACACTTTATACAGTAAAAAAATTCTTCACTATGTACGTCTAAGGAGTAACGGCCTGTGCAAAACAAATATTCTGTGTCACAATTTTCTTCATAATCATTCTTTTAGTGGGTTTCGGATCTTTCAAGCTTTGAGGAATCTTCGGGATAACCTTCAATCTCTAATGATAATTAGTAAATCTTAAACTTTGTTGAATGCATTATATAACAGTATTTATGAAAATAATTATGTACTTACCGTTTTTAAGATATTTGTAATATAATCAAACTCCTCCAATTAGGAGAAGTGCTCATATTAAGCCCTTTAACCTACAAAAATTATGTCAAACATAAAAGTCTCCAACGTTTCGTGTTGTAATAAAATATTACGACATTGCGAAAGTAATAGTTTTAAACATTGTTACTGGCTGAATGCAAATTGCATTTTCAATTTAGTACAAGTACAATTGAAAGTTGCATCTTTTCCAAAGTTTTCTGAATCCTTATGGCTCTAATGGGACTACGTGCAGCGGCAGCAGGTGAAATCGATGAGATTTAAGAGGGGCGCCACGGCGACAATACTATCACCGCGGTTCATCGAAGCCAAGTGTAAATAAATAGATTGCTGGCCCCGTCCCATTTGTTAGATTAGAATCAAATATAATTCCGTGAGGCACGGGATCTTGATCAGGTCGAGCGGGGGCCGCGTATCCATTTTCCCGCGTAAACACGGCCACCCGGCGAACCATGCTACGGGCTAGCAATCTCTGCGGTGTTAGTTACGCGAGTTCGATGAGAAACTTTTATCCGGGACTATTCTTTAATGCGTTTTACTTGCTTTCCTGCTTGCGTGCTGCTTACTTGACGACGCGTAACATTGAAATTTACGGGGGCGGGCGAGCGTCCGACAACGGTAAGGTGATATTTAATGCGCGCGCCCGGTTATCGGGTCCTGAGCGTAATTGAACGATTAATAAAATTACGTGGCGGCGTTGACGCGACAAAGCGACGCTGCCGCCTCGATCTCTCGCGATAATTTCCCCATGGAACCTGTGTACCCGCGAAAATTGCGATCTTTTCCACTTACTCCGTCCTTCCGCGCCGTTCCTCTCGCGGACTGAATGTTCGATCTGTTGTCCTGTGTTTCATATTTCAGTCGACAACAACAACGGGAACAAAATGGTTTTCGTCGCAACGCGACGCGCCGTTGTCTCGCCTGGCCGAACCTTGACCTGTTAAGAAGATTTTTTACAAAGGAAGAGCCACCGTTTTTTAATATCGCGCAGCCTTCCGTGTGTGGGCAGAGGGTAGGAGGCAAAAATGAAATTTAATTGACATCGAGGATGCATAACCGGTTATCGTGCATCGCACAAAGTCCCGTAGAATATTTTCATCAAACGCCCGGTACACACTTCAGCGGTGGATAAAGTGTGTATCGTCCCGCGAAGTTAAATTTCATTCCCTCCTTTCGTTTAAGATGTATATTTTCTAGAATGTGCAGGATCCTTCATAAATTGTGGTCTTCGCGAGCACAGCGATGAAATAAGGTCCGCAAAAGGTTCGTATAAATCTTCGGTTTGCTCGTACCAACTTCGAGGCAAACAGCTTTTGTATTTAAATCGCTCTGCATCGATGGTTGATCATTGTTGTCTCATTATTTTTCTGTTATAAGAAGTACAGCCTACAATCTCGATTATCCGAAATTGTTGTGGGTATATATAATTTGGATAATGGAGCATCCACTTAAACCTTTACTGATTTTTACAATATATATTTGCCTTAAATTATATCATTGCGGACTCAAAGTGAACGAAATATGACTTAGATTTTTTCGAGATGTTATAGGAACTACTGTACAATGAGGAAAATACTTTTTTTTTAAATTTCGTTATTATTTGAATGACAAAAAAAAATAAAAACTCACGTTTTTTCCAACTTGATTATCCGAGCATTTATCGAAAATTTAAAAAATGCGTTTTGTAGATCTCGGTAACTTACACGCATATTATTTAAATTTTCGTTATAGACTCAAATAAAAGAAGTTAAAAAACGCAAGTTTCCATATTTTTTTTTTCATTACAACCAGTTGCGAACTAAAAAAAGATTGTATACATTGCCTAGCAAACTAGTGCCTCTAAAATCTGAAAAAAATATCAGTCAGATCGCCCACTTTTAAAAACGTTATTCTGTTTTAAAAAATGTCCACATGTCAACGCGAATCATCTTACATGGAAATCGTTTTTAGATAATAACGAATTCAGATATCAGGGGTTTGGATGAGCGAGGTTCTACCGTACAAAAGTTTCTGCAATCTGGAGACTAAATTAGGTAGAACGTGATGTCGAATTTCATTTATCGTTGGATGCACGATCGTTTCTGAGAAATGCTTGAAAAGATTGTTAAATAAATTGTGTTGTTCGTTTGTAATCAGTAGATTTCAGATGGTTTTATTATAGCTTAATGAAATTCGTGGGCCCGCCGTTGGACGGCTTCTTTTTTGGTCTCCGGTTTTCCATTCCGCAGCGCTGGTCGGCATTTTCGCTATTGTGCAATACCAAGAGCTTCCGCGAGAGGAATAATTATTTCTGCGTAAATGACGATAATCGGGCTATTATTACGTTTACGGCATTACAGTGGCGCGATATTACAGTAGTACGTTATTAGAGTATTGGAGGATGAATATTAATCGGGCACGTATGAATGGTGCTTATAATTAAAGTAGACACGTCATCGGGTGGAAAATTAAATTAAACGATAATCGACTAATTACGCAACGTCATTCCGATGGACAAAGCAAGATTTCTTTCGCACAGATGGATACATGTTGCGGCGAGTATTGTCTGTTGATGTCTCACGTAACTCCGTGCAATTAGAGTAAAATTATTGACTTCAGAATGATATTATTCTATAAGACCTTAATTAATTAATTTTATAGATGTCTGTCATCCGCGTTTTAACGAAAGGAACGAAAGGAACGAACGCGTTTTCATCCAAAAGGTTCGCACTGTGAAAATTGATATCCTCTCGCAAATTAATATTTCATTCTGGGTAAAAGGAAACAGAAATGTACAATCGCTAAAGTTAAAAAGTACATAATTATTTATTTATTTTCGTAGCATCAACAGTCCAGAAGCCCATTTAATTTGTCTAGAGAAACTCGACATAATAATAATAGTAATAATAATAAAATAATAATAAAAATGGAAATGAAAACAATGTGAATACAATGTGCAAAACAAATAAAGACATCCCAGCTTCTGATAATATTATAGAGTTGATATTTCAATTTATTAAAATTGTCAATGAAGAAGTCAATGTCGTTAGTGTAAGTGTTAACCACAGTGATAATCTTATTCAAAGAGTCAGTATAGGGAAATCGAGGCACATAATGATGAGGTAGAAAAATTTGATGGGCTCGTAAAAAATCGGGGATTGATAAAATTAATAAATTATTATACTCCAAAACGGTTTTTCTTTATCTTGGAACTCGCACTATAAGCAAAAAATTTTTTCAATAGATATTACTACTGATATTAATTTTGAATATAACAATTAAGGTTCTACTTCAAGAGCTGTATAGTGTTATCGAAAATTCATGAGCTGATTCATATTCCATTCTACCTCACAAAAAACAAAAACTCATAATAGCTAAAGTGATACGAAATAAAATGCGAAAGTTCTTTTTATTAGAAATTAATAAAGACTCCAAAATTTTTATTTCAATTTAGCTGAAAGAAAATAAATTCTGAAAAGTTATGTACAAAGTAGGCACATTCACATCAAAAAGTATGTCAGTTTGTGTATGATTTGTTAATTGCTTGAACAACTGACAAAAGTGATAAAGAAATAATTAATATTTCTTTTACTCTTTTATAAAATTTGAATAAAAAAGTAGCTTTTGTTTGTAGCAATAAAAAAAAATAACCAAATATTTGAGGGCTAATTTCCATCCCTTAAAGTGAATTTATGCAAGAAAAAAATTCCATAGTTTCAGAATTTTTTGAATTTCCGAGTTTGGAATAATTTCTTGTTAGTTATGTGATTTTTATTTGTCATACTTTTTCCTTATTATGTTTTTTTTCTATGTAAACCCTTGCACTGTACATATACATGGACATTAGTCATCTATTTTAAATCGAGATAAGATTTGCTTTGTCTGTTAGCAATACTTGAGTTAATGCAAGTACACAATAAATATAAATTGTCCTACCCTTGTGAGAATTAATTAACGACAAAGAAGTTTTAATTAGTGTAAAAACGAAAGAAATCGTAGGCTAGGTGGTTAACTGTATCTTCTAGTGGAATCTTTAGATTTTGCTCTAGATGAAAATCTTTGGGACTAGTGATTCCGGTAAGTAAAGTATTAAATACAGAAGGCAATAAACTAGACAAAAAATGTTGCGGTTTACAGATCTGCGATCGCAACAATTAACAACTTGCTATCCAATTTGATCTGCAGCAATGAGTTAATACTGGCGTAATGTCGTTGACTTCCAGTGACGTCGAATTAATTGCTAATGGCGAGCATTCGGCGCGGCGCGTATTTTCCGCTCCTGCGCGCGCGAACTCCCGTACGCGGACTCGGCGCCAGAAAACGCCGTTTTTACCAATTACCTGGCCATAAATTTCGTGCGGACCGGTGGCCAATTATCTTGGAATTAGCGTCGCGTTCGAGCGTCGCAAACGATCGCGCGTCTTTGTCTAAGCGGTTCGCATTCGCCTCGCTAATTAGAAGAAAACCGAGTAATTACATCGGTTGGTCGGTCGGTTGGTCGGATCGTGCGACCCCTTTTTGGAAAATTCGACGTGGAAGCGACGTGTCGGCAACGCGGCTGCGCAGCTCCGGCCATCGGTTGCTGTCGTCCGAACGGAATTATCGCGAAACGCTATAAACGCCTCTGTGGAGCGCGCAGTCCGGGGAACGTTTAATTAATCTTACGCGAAATCAGCGGGCTTTTATTGTCATTAATAACAAAGCTGTATTTAAACGAGAGAGAATTTTGAAGGGCGCGCTTAATGATTCCGGCAGTGCCAGCTCCAAGTAATTTCGCCTGTAATCGAAAATATGGAATCGGCCGTTTCATAAAAGACATTAGTAATGGCGCTGTCGATCCCCGATAAACTATTTATTACGGCCACCGTCCGATATGGCGGCGTTACACGCGGCAAAACCACCCTGCGGATTGCCGGGGGTGAGCCGCCACCGCGCTACCCAGCCCCCCGGCTCTCTCTTCTCTCTTCTGTATTCTCTCTTCTATTCCTCCCTCCTCCTCGACGCGCCCCACCAGTCGCGCACACCCACCCCGACTCTCAAAACCAATTTTCGGGATTTCATTTGGAAAACATAACGTGCTTCGTGCGCTGTTTATGGGTTCCATTAGGAAGCTGTCAGCCGGTGATCCCGCGCTGCATTCCCGTGCCCCACGAAGGAGCACCATGCGATGCTGCAGCCGATACACCAATCGCGAGGTTCCGTGCCACCTTCTGGGACCTCGGCTTATCGGATATGTGGCATTGATCCACCGTAGGATCCGTTTGATATCGAACCGTGGATACTTTTTCCGGCCAATCGCTGTATTTTATTAATTTCCACGGGCTAACGATACGTCGCCGCTGTCGACACTATTTTATGCGAGTCTGCTGATCGTGGAACGTAATAGGATGCCCCTGCTACATTCTACGGTAATAAATTGTAGAATTTGTAGCTTATTTCGTATTAACCGAGTTGCTTTACACACGACTATACCCGTTGATGCACGGTATTAATATGACAATTTTGTTTTCTGGATTTATTTCATCGTTAAATTATAGAGGATATGCATCAGTTACTTCTTGTCGCTGCAACAATGGTACCTGATAAACGAGATTTTTTTAGTGTCGGCCCGAAGCGCGCAACTGTGCAGAAATAATTGTCTGAAGCCTCTTAATTACATAACACACGTGCTATAGTAGCTAAATGTTGGCAAAGATCACACGAAGCTTACCGAATGTATCTTAGTGACCATATTACCATTCCATATGGTCGTGAAACGTTAAGTGATCAATAGATGGCCAAACATGTTTGTCAATCGTGCCTAATCCACAATTGACTATACCATATTACTCAACCGTAAGCCGGGCTGAGCATCAGGACTCGATAATAATCTAGATCTCCATCATCGTGCTAATCGCGTGATCCTGTAACGAACAGAATTATCTTGACAAGTTGTAATTTTACATAAGCAACAAAAGTTGCAGGCGACTAAAGAGCGCGAAACACGACGTTAGAAAACCTCTGGCACTTTGCACTTTTAATAGCAAACGCTGAACATTGGACTATGTTGAATTTTATATGTTCAATATTCTCAGAAATTTGTAAAATGTGGGGTGATCGATTCCTGCGGCTTCGCAGGAATTAACATGTCTTATTCGAAAACAAATCAAAGGCACAGCAATTGGACATTCCACAATGACCGGCCGCAGTATATGTATTAGCTAAAGCAATGCACACTGCCGTGGAAACAGAAGCTGGCAATGACCCTGCTAAAGAAAGCATTTCCACTGTCAATGCGAATCAATAGTCTGTAAATTGCGATACGTTTTAAGGAGCCCGAGAAGCGAGAGTTTTCATTTCGGACGATGATGAAATTGGTGTTTCGCTACGGAATCCTTAACTCTCGCAGTATCACGTTCGATTAGCAGTCAGATTTGTTTCCTGTCCAATCGAACGGTACTCCCCAATTAAGTTTACTCTAAATTGCGCGATCGTACTGCTTGTTTTTCTTCCACCCCCTACTCCGTGTCAGCTGGGATTGCTGTATGGAAAAATCGGTTTCGGTGCTGTCTGCCGAGTCGCGTACAGCGTATTTTCTGCATCCAATACGCATCCGAACGTGTATGACAAACATTTTCAGCGACGCGTTACAACCTGGAACGTTCCGTTCTCCTGCTCCACCACCGCCACCCTCTGCCCCCTGCCCCCTGCCGCTAAACCCCTTCTCACCCCCGCAGTCGCGTTGGTGCACGCTAATCGGTTAAATCTATTCGTCGTAGTTGCGCGCACCGATCGCTAACAAATCGATGGAACCCATTAAATTCCTAACCGTGGAGTGTGACGTTCAAATTATTCATCGTTGGAAGGAGAATTAGCGATTATGTCCAGGGTACGGTTGAAACGATCTCTCGTGAAGCGGCGCAGATTGTTCTGCTCGTTTCCTGTTCAATTTCGAATCGAAGCTCTCTACTGATAGCGATTCGAAAAAAGAAGCTGCTACATGTTTATGAGTTTTCACCGATTAATTTTAATCACGACGGTATAGTTAGTTTCGGAGTCCTGATTTCTCTGTATGCAATTACAAATTATGCACGTTTCATTTCATGCTTTTAACTTTTCTGTTGTGTTCAGAAAGACTTATACTATTGGTGTTCAGGTCGTATAGGTCCAACTAGAGAAACTAAAGAAACAAAATAAAAGACTTTATATTTATCGAATAAGACATATTAATTTGTTTTATCCAAATATAAACAAAATAAAAGAAGAAAACGATTGAGGATGTCTTATTCGTTAAATATGATATTAATTAATCCCGGAAGCAAAGCAAAGCAAAGACACTGAGATATACTGACATGTAATGACACATTATATGAAAGTGGTATTAAAAATTACCAAAATCACCATAGAAAGGTTGATCGCATAATGTAGGATAATTTTGATCTCTTCGAGACTTGAAGAATACATAACGTTAGGGGTAGTTTCTGTTACTGTAGCACTTTAACATGGCTTCACTTGGTTTTAAAAATTGAATGAACTCGAGATGTGGGCTAGGCTACTATTTATTAATGTTTTTTTACGTGCCCCCAGTAAATTGATTGTGTTCGCGATGCGATGGGAGGACTTGTGGATGCCGCCTGTTCCCGAAAGTTAATTCCTTTCGGTATTAATACCGAAAGTGCACCTCCAATAATGAGATTGCGCTGCGCGTAGGGGATGATATAAGGGGTCGATTACAAAGCTCGTTCGTAATAACATATTGTTCGCTGAGCCATGTATGCGGCAGGGGTGAGTTTGATGCGCCGTTTATATATAGGTAACACAAACAGACGATACCGTGGATGCAATAATTAATTCGTTAGCTCACGGTTAACGGTGACTGCTTCGAATATTGAGATTGTCCTTGGGGGTGGCTGGGCTGGAGTCTTCCGGGCTGCGGATCAGCTTTCGTTCGTCCCGGGCGAAAACGAGGGGACCGAGTCGGCTGTGCTTGGCTCGAACACGTGAAAGATGAGAGTCGCAAGTCACTCGCCTAATTCGTTCGAAGCGTTCGAGTCTCTCCAGCGTGCACGCTGCTGGTCGAGTCCTTGGCCGCGCGATAGAAAAAGTATTAAACGAAGATCAACCGTGGAGTTTACCGGACCAAACGGTCGGTTCTTTTCGTTCGTGTTCCTCCACCTCCTTCTTTTTCCTTTCTTTCTTTCTTTCTTTCTGGATTTTTTTTCTCCTTTTATTTAGCGATATCGGAGGAACGCTCCAACGGCGCGCCTAGCAGTCTTCGTTCTTTCTGCGAAAATGAGACGTGGCCGTTCGTTCGGAAAGACTGAGATAATTACTTTCGGTTTTCGGGCGTACGCTTCAGCGAGCGCAAACGAAACAGGCGTATCTTGCGGTCGTGAATTTAATTAAATATTTTCGTGGCCGAATGTCCGTTCGCCGTGATCATCTTGCCTCCTTTTTTCCCCCGTAGACACAGGGCAATTTACTTTTTTAATGTCTGTAATGAATTAAACGCTTCCCCAGTCCCCGAGCTCCCTTTGCCCGCCGGTATTACCAGCCCCCGCCTTGCTCGCTTCCTATCCCTCGCTTACGTCGACCTCCATTTTTGTCTCAATATTTTTCCATTGTCCATACTCGCTTTGCCTTTTGCCCTTGCCCGTTTTGTTCCCTGCTGCTTCATGTGCACTTTACAATTTGCACACTCGTTAATTTATTAAGTGGCACGATTACTTCTGCGCACAAGCGTAAGCATTGTTTTCGAGGATGACCTGGACATCACCAAGATGTATCGATCTTCTACATGCGCAACTAAAGGTTAAGGAATTTTCTGTTCAAATAGTTAGTTGCGGCCACGATAAACGGGTTCGTAGCTAACCACGCGTCGGTACAACAATAATTTGTCAGAAAAACAATAATTTGTGCCGAAATTCAATTTTTTATCTTTCATATTTGATATATTATTTATTTCATCACATATAAAATCTGATGCATTTAAAGGTAATATTTCGTTTATCATATTTCTAATATAAGTTGTAATTGTATTTCTTACTTGAATTTTATCACAAGTTAAATTCCCGGCTACCTAGAAAATTTTTGTCTACTCGTGTACGTCATGAGTACCCAAGCACTCGAGTATCCAATAAAAATCTCATACATCTTACGAAATACCCGGGTATCCGTGTACCCGGGAAATTTTGATCTACCCGGGTATATCGCGACTGATCCCGAGTACCCGGGTACCCATGTATATCATGAATAACCCAAATACCCGAGTAACCGAGTATCTCATAAGTAAGAGCTCCACTTTCAAACCGTGGGAGCAGCCGACGTAATGGCGACGTATAGTTTGACTTCTAAGATTTAATTTGATCTGCGTTCTGCCGCGCCGCTCCCTTTTTCGACCTCTATAACACGGAATTGGATTTGACGATGCCGGGGCATGGACGTCGTCGCAATACCAGCGGCGGGTTGTACGATACGGTTAGCCGACGCGCAGTCGGGGAACCCGGCCAATTACATTATTTAGACTAATGTTATTGATGTCGTGGACCGGAGAGGATTGTTTTTACCGCGTGTCCCGTCCGCGCCGCCAGGACATTTCGTCCTGTTGACGCGCGCCGACCACCGCAGGAGCCCGCTTCCGGTCTACGCACGCCCGTATCGACGCCCCTCTCTCTACCGCGCGCTGCCCGCGCCATAAACCGTCAATTTTCCTGTAATCCTTGACGCTCATTTTTGCGATCGATCCTCGTTCGTCGGGCAAGTCGATCGCTATACGTGATTTAATCGGCGCGGCGCGGCGCGGCGAGCTGGTGCGGGCTAAAGCGGGCCGACCGAGCCGTTCGATAAAATACGACGCGTCGCGGGTTCACCGTCGAGCATCGGAGGGCTGCAGCCGCGGAACACTGGTGTATCATGGTCGCTGGGCCACTTTAAACAGGATTTACTCTACTCGATTCGATAGATCCTGTAGCTCGATTTCATCGATTGTAAATACAATGCTTTCTATGTACGGAACTGTATGCTGAAATTTTTCGAAAAGTAGAACCAATGGGAAATGTTCAGTCTTCATTTAGATTCACAAGTTCCAAGCTCATGAGTAGACTGCAGATTTTATGCATTTGTCACGAAGGTGAGTAGGTGCATACAAGTAGAATTGGGCAAATTTTGTTTGAAAAATAAATAACAAATTATAGATTAAAATAATTTTTAATTAAATTTATATAATAAATAATAAATCATTATATAAGGAAGGAATAAATAAGTCATTTAAATAATATCACGAATAACTTATTTATTACTTCTTGTTTGCAAATGAAATGTTATTTTTTATTTGGATTCTAAGGAAAGACAAGTAACAAATAGTTTCTTCTTAACTTTCGTTTGTTGAATATTACACAATGGATATTTCAAACATTAGTTGAGGAACTTGTGTCTTTCTTTGTGAACTCAATGATATCACTTAGAGGGATGGAAGACCAATATTTATGCAATCATTTAAATGGTCATTTACTTAAATAATGCCCAATTCTGGATACAAGACTATAAGTAATTTGAAGGATTGAAGAATATTGTTGCAGTATTGCAGACTTATTAACCCTTTGTACTCCGATGTCGTCGACACGACGACATTAGATTATTGCTTTTTAGGACAATCATGTAAAATACATAAATAAACGCACAAAATCTTTTATTTACTAATTTCCATGAAATTTCACGGATTTTTATTTCAATAATATTTTGTATAACAGAATCACAATTTTGGTAAAATTTGCTTGGACTTGCTGCTTGGTACTTACGTAAAAGAATCTTCCTAGTGCCAATGGTTAAAATTATTAAATGAAGAAGCTAATTTATATTTAAATACTGTTTCTTACAAGTGACACAGCAAATTTTTATTTTACATAAAGATGCGCAGTTTACTCATGAAATACGAACACATATTCATTCATCAATTCCAGTAAATGGCGTGTAATGCAAGGGGTTCGTTCAAATCAATTTTGAAATCTGTGGAATTTTGGAAAATAGCGCGTTTAGTTACGCATGACAGGCGCAAATTATTTTTATTCTGATAGGTATTGTTCTAATTGGATGATAAAAGGAAAAGAAGAATGTCAAATAATGAGCGTATGAAATACTAGAAGGACGAAGATGTAATTAATACAAGTCTGGGAAATGTTTATTGTATGTTCAGACCGACAAAAAATATTAATCACTAGAGGCAACGCTGTAGAAATAACAACAGGAATCGAAGGATGGTTATTAAACCTTAATAAATAGGAATAAACTTTACTTTCGTTTTTATTTAATGGATTTTTATGCAAAATAAAAATTGTTTGAATTAATTGCAGAAGGAAGAAATCAAATTAGAATATGATTCTTCTATTAATAACTACAATAAATTGATAATGTAACACTTTTCTTATATTCTTCTAATGTCTTTATATCATTATGAATGTGACGAGCCTTCTTATGGAGGAAATGATTCAATAAATTTGTTAATCGAAGCACACATTATGATAAAAATGGTGGATGTCTAAACAAATACGATCTCGTCATGTTCACAAAACATTATATTACTTACTTTTAGTAGTAAATTTATTACTTAGTGTAGTAAAAAATTTCATAAAATTATATTTCTTTATTCAATTCAATTTAAATTGCAAAGCAAAATCTTGCGAACATTAATAAAATCAAGGATTTATAATGGATTAGGGTAAAAATCAATTTTTAAAAAATATAATAATAATGTAGTTATGACACAATTTTTTATATATTTTATACATAACCTTGACGCATGTACTTTATTAATAATATAAGTAGGATAAATTTTGTTAACAATATGATTATGATACATTTTTGAAAAAGCTGCGCAGAATCGATTTTTATAACTTCAATTTTCGCAAAGTCGTGTGTACGCGATTCCGGCCTTTAAAGTGTCAAGAGGAAGCATTTACTCGAATATCTAGTAATCAAAGTACATTGCTAATCGTTCGCGTCGAACGATCTGCAAATCACATGGAGGGTTTCTCAAGGGATGGAGAGTGTGGCACGGGACTCCTTATCGAGGTAGCGAACCTGCGGAAGAGCATCCCTGTGCTTGGCCCCGATTGTTTAGGTGGAATCGAATCCCGTGTTTCGAACGGCGCATCCCATTCGATAGATTGGCTAGTAACTGCGAGGGGTAGATTTTTCGTCTTGCCGTCGCGGCGGCGGAGGAAGGAAATCCGAATGAGAAGCAGGAGCTGAATTCGAAACAGAAATAGGGGCAGTCGGCGGCAGGGGGTGCAGCCCGGAGAAACGGGGAAGTGAAGTGGGATAGCGACATGCGTGTTTCCTCTACCTTTCCTCGGAATCTAATTTCGTCGAATGTCATCCTCGAGACTCGAGAGAGTGCACCGATCTGCATTCGAGGTTGAATCGCCCGATAGCAATTTCCAGGTGAGCGAGAGGGGAAACCTGTCGCGCGTCCCAGAAAGAGAAAGAAGGAGAGCAGCGTCGTTCGTGGGTGGTTGCCGGCGCGGCCGTGGGGGTGCGGTGGGACGCGGGAGGGGTTGAATCCTGCGGGAGGATACGCTGTCCGTTCCCGGGAAGTCTCGTCGAAGTATCGAGACCTGTATCATGGCGGCTATAATACATTTTTTATCTGATCGAGGGGATCTTCTTTATGGAGGGTGGTCCGTGCACGCTTCTCCGTCGCTCTATATCGACGCATATGTACACACGCGCCACCATTTACCCGGCTACCCTCCGAGTACATACTTCGTGGACTCCTGTCCTGTACTCGTGTCCTGTATTATTCGCGCGCTCTGGCTACTTTCGACGAGTACGCGCGATCCGCGCCGCGCCGCGCTGCCAAGCGCACGTAGAAGTAGCTCTAGACAGTTCTGGACGCGTACAAGCATGCTCGGCTCTGTCGTAGAATTGTAATCACAGCACAGCTCTTTACAGTAATACTCGGTTCAAGGACTTAGGAAATTTACTTCACTCGACTGCAGTAATCAAACACGAACATTATCTGTAATGTAACTGGAAATGCTTGATCTTCCTAATTGGCAAGGTTTCATAAATACATAGTTTTATAAATAATATTTAGCACTTCGACTGCCACGTCACCCGTATCTGGGTGACGGAATTGATTGCTCAGGTTTGAAAATTTGTTTTTGTGCTGAGCTATCGTATTTTCCTAATCTTGTTAGGATCTGTAAGGATATTGTGAAAGTAATTGGTGTCAAGTTAACTTTTCAATTTTAATTTGATTAGGTAAAATATTAAAATATTAAATTTTCCATGTCGTTGACGTGACAGTCAAAGTGTTATTTTAATATAATGCGTAAACATACAGACAGAAGATTGGTAACAGAATCGGACGTCTTTGGATTAGGGGAGTAATAAATCCTATAATTAATAAACCCTCCGTCTACTGAGCCGGAGTCACGGCGAGCAGAAATGGGAAACACCGCAAATATGCTTTAATAGAATATAAGTGTGAGTCAGAAATGACTCTGGCACAGGGAGGCCGCTTTTCAATAGTCAGAGGTTTAACGACATCTGAACAAAGACATCTGTTGATTATTTTCCATAATTATGCTCTGGATTTCTGATAGATAGCCTCCCTTGATAGACGAACGGCGAAATAGTGAATAAACCCATGAAGAGCTCTGCTTACCTTAAAACAGAAGTCGGAACAACATATCTCAACCAGACGTGGTAAAGCTTTGATCAATGTGGCGTATCTGCGTCTACTTAACTGTCACGTTTTATCCCTACCACCTGTTAAGACCAGCCGGTCTCCCGCAGCGTGCATCGCAGAGTATAAACAGGGTACACGGGTACACTTAGCGACAGAATAGAGTATGCACACGTGTATAAGTAGCGCGCGTGAACGAGGGGCTTTCCTACCGGCTACTTATCGAGCGTACACTGTATTTAACCTTCTGCCAAGCGTAATGCATCGAAACGACTGGGGTATATCTATGATTGCAAGGAAAAAGGTTGCATATCACATGTCCTCGCTTTCGAGGCATTAATGTTTAACAAAACCTTTCAGCTTTTTTTTCATAATATCTGAGATACACTAATTTAGCTTGAGTCAAATGTGACCCGGCACCGCTTTCCGACTGTTCTCATAACTAACTCTTTGTATTAGTAGTGGTTCTCTATTCTAATATTTGTTTGGACTTGTCGAATTTCTTTTCACGATTTCCTTATGATAAACACGTAAATCCTATATTTCATAGCTCCTTTAACATTTAGCACTATAATTTCTTCCGCAGCTACTTTGATTAGGACTTCTTTCATCCATAATTTTCCTAATGGAATTTTTGTTTCTTGTATGTCTCGATTTACTTTGACTCCTACACTTTGATAACAGAATAGAAGAATTATATCGATTTGGAAAAAGCGAATGACATTCTTATCTAATAGGTTATAGTGTAAGGTGATAATGCATGGACTTATATTTTTTGAAATTGTGACATGGAGCTTTCACTGTTACAGACAGGGTAGTGGAATCGGTTACTGTGTGGTGACCAATTGGTGTGTCTTTACGATGTTTATCGGACAAGTATACTAAATTTTTTTCTTCCTTTTCCTATTGAATACAAAATTTAATATATCTTATTCGATAAATATAAATTGAATTACGGCCGAAAACAAACTATAGGCAAAGCAATTGGTTACTCCACGGTAACCGGCTCCACTACCTTATATAGGATATGAAATAAAGATTCACATGATAGATTCTGATGTGAGGTGAATGCTAAGGCCGACTGTTATCCGTTCCGATTGTCATAGTGGAGAATAACAGAAAGAAGAAGGAAACGAAGCACAAAAAGAAGAAGAAGAAGTATTCCTCGGATGGTCCCATCCGGCCCGCTAATTTGCTGCGAAAGCAATTGGGTCAAAGTGACCCCGCGTCCGTCGGGCGAGGGTTAAAGTATTTAGCTCGGTGATTTGGCAAACTGGCTGCATGCCACGGTAACAACGTGCGGTGCGGCGCGCGGCGTTGGCGAACCGTTCGAATTCACGGCGATCTATTCGTGAAATAAAAGTACGTCGATGGAGATCGAAATCGACGGTCGGAGGGGTAGACGGATGTTCCGAAGATGGTAGGGGAAGGATGAGACAGAAGTAGAGGGAAAAGTAAAGGTGGAAGCGGGAGAGGAGAGCGGTAGCAGAGGCCGAGACAAAGCCAGAGACGGATGGCGGCAGCGGGAACGGCAGCAATAGTGGGGCGGTAAGGAGAGAGCTAGCTCCCTATCGTGTGGGGTAGAGGGAGGTCGGTATAGGGGATTGAAAAGCAATTTCCCCGCGAGGGACGCGCGGTGTGTGGTCCGAGCTTTATATTAATGATCCAGATATATTATCGGACGTGACCGAAATTGCTGTCAAAAAACTCGGATATTGGATCGGGAGAAGATTGCGAGAAGGTCAGTCTTCTCTGCGCGCGCGGTTCTGGATGTGTATAGGTGGTACGCCGATCGGTCAACTGTGGAACGTCGCTGGGAAACGAGAAGATGCCGTGTCCGGTCCAACGGTTATTTCGAACTTGAGTTGCGCGTCCTCGACCCGAGCCGACCCGAGCCGAACGAGACTGGGAATAACGCGTCCCGCGACACGTCCATTGAAACCCGTCGAAAGAGGATGCCCGGATACCTAACATATGTAGACCTAGGTGATGCCGATGCCGATGCCGCGGCGGGAAGCATTATCAACGATTCTCGGTGAATCTGTATCGTGTTTCGTGCGCGGTGCCCGTTCACTCCCGCGTATCATGTCTATTATTCGCGCATCACGAGATAATACGACCTGTCGTTCCTCGAAGGTTGGACAGATCAATTTTGTTCGCGGATTTGCTTGCTTCGAATCGTTCGCCCAGAGCGGCCAGATCCCGAGTTCAGTCGACAATCCCGGGACAACACGCGAAACGCTTGTTCGTTCCGTTTGCTGCGTTTTACGAACAGATCGAACACACCGGTCACCAGCACGCGGACCCGCCCGCCTAGGGACGCGTTCCGTGCCGCGGATTTACCGTAACGCCTCGGTAATCGCTCGCAGACAGAACAAACGAGCGACTTTTAACGCATTATTGTAATCGGCCGTGTACGGACCCACGCGGGACCGAGTTAGATTGTCCGCGTCGAATATGCATGGGACAGGTCTGCGGGGGGTTTCACTGGACTGCTCCGACTAAGGGGAGGAAACGTACTGTCTCGCATGCGGGCGCGTTAAATAGTGGATCCTGTCGTGTTACGTACAAACGTAACGCGAAACGTGCTTTACGTGGTCTCGCGATAAGCGATTAAACTGCAACCCAGTAGTAATACCGGTTTCGGCGCGATAAGCCTGGCTAATGCACACACATTTTCTGCCGGCTCGGATCTCATCGGCGCACATTACGCGAACCAATGAATAATCCACGATTTATCAATTAATTCCGCGTTTATTTCGCAAGGAATGCGTACCCGCGTAATTAGGCATTCTCTATTTTCATCCCGACCGAACATCAAAGCGAACACGCACGTTCACGGGATTCGTGGAATCTCTCGAACCTTCCTGCATACTTTTCTCCGGGAACCTGATAAGCGTTAATGCATTGCTTGTTAACGTTAAATTGGAACCAATTAAAGAGCAAGTTTCTCGTACTTATCGGTCAAAAAACGTTCACAGATGCCGCAGGAACGAATTCGTCGGCCTTCACCCTTCACTTCGAAATATTTTCTTTCTTTTATTTCAGAATCTGTAATCTAATCAGTATAGTTGACAAACACTACAATTGTTCTTACATAATACATAATTTACGAACATAATGTGAATCGGTAAAATAAATCGTCATAGCAGTGCAAAGGATTAACTCTACGATCTTTTTTACAAGTACGTTGACTAATAGCGAGATAATTGTCGTTTCCTGCATGCCTTCAATCAATACAGCGTTTATTTTTTAAAATTATTATGCACTGTAATGTACTGGCTTTGTGTATAAAAAATAATTATATATAAAAATATATTTTTTTTAGGTATATATACATATATATTTATTTTTATATACATAAAACTAACTATAACTATAATAAGAATATCAGAATTAGTCTAAGAATAAATCACCTGCCTATTTCTGCAGCTGATAAAATTTTTACTGTCCGCAAACGTGTAAAGATTTGCAAGAGGTAAGAACGTTGAAAAATGAATTGATGTTATATAACGCGATTTTAATTTCATTGAATAAAGCACTTTTATTTTATAAATTTTGTAGGCTTTCGGCGCAGCCGTCAAAGTGTTGATACGGTTTAAAATCGTTAGAGGTCTTGTGTTCGAATCGACTCGCCTTTGATTGTCCTCGTTACGGGGTCTCGGCCGGTAGCAAACGCTTCTTTGGTCCATCAATCTCTTCGCTGGCTGCGCTGCGCGCCGGTTCGATTTCGCAACCCCGAAGAGGCAAGATTGGCTATCTAAATGCAATATTGGATCGTCGTGGACGCGTTTCTAATACGTAAATGGAAATTCACGGTCCGCGCCGTGGGTTTTTCTGTTAAGACGCCGATGGCGCGGGGTCACGTACCAGCTCGAAAGACCAATTTCCGCTGACTTCTATTTACATAGTTAGGTATACGGCCTGGATAATACGGCCCTGTCGGGACGGTCGTTCAGGCGGAGGTGAAAGGGGACTGCGAGGGGCTAGCTGTCCACCGGTAGAAGGATAGCTTGGCAGGAAGCGGGTCGAGGAGGGTATTACGGTAATACCCACAGTGTTTCCAGGACGGTGGGTAGGCGTAACTAAATTTCCATATCTCGCCGATTGTAATGCGCATTTAGCGGCTGGCGACGGCGATAGATCGAATTAGCGTTCCGCCCTGGCTCATTCCCATGTTTACACTTATACTTTCTAATTTTGAGAATCGACTTCCTTCCGGCCGGTTTCACCGGACCTCGTTCTGCTCGAACGTTTCCGATACGGAAACGCGATTACCCCAACGGTACTTTGCGATTTCAATCTCCGCTTAGGAATCGGTGAAAGATTTATAAACATACGGTAATTGTTCAATTCTATACGGCAGTTTTCAATTTCCGGTGGAAAACGTGACAACCAACGCACGTTGCGACTTTGCTATTTTAAGACGTTAAAACAACACTTATGTTTGAGAATCGGTTCGAGGACCCAAACAAAATTCTTACCGATCTTCTGCGGATTTGTTTGTTTTGTCTTTTCTGCAGAGATTTTGATACAAAAGGAAAATCATTGTTAACCCTTGTGTCCATAACCGAAATGTTTCCCGTTGTTGGACAATCGGGCTAGGGTACCGCAAACGTTTTATCTTGATACAGGGTGGCCCACGCAACTTTTGCAACCCCTGTACCTTCTAAAATATTCATTGGGCGATAAATTTTGTCAATACAAAATTTGTGTGGTTTAAAGGGACATAGTATTTATTTTTTAATAGGTGGAGCTGTTCCAGAAATTTGATGGTCAACTTTTTTTTCTTAAATGGAATACTATATTTTTTATATAAAAATATGAACCTGTTTTCCACTCTTCAATTCTTCACAGGTCAACCGATTTTGACGTTAATAATTTACTTCGATAATTAATGATACAAGTGACAGTGGTGCGTCGTAATATAAGATGACATTCGCGAAAGCCACTATAGTGGTGCATTGTTCCTAAGAGGTTAATTTGCGAGTACAGGTTATTCTTCTCAGCTCTGAATAGTGCAAACGGGCACCAGCTGATTTCTCATAAAAAAAAAAACATGAAAGAAATATAAAATAACTGTTTTTCGTTTGGGACCTAGTTTTAGTTTTAATTTAAATTCTATTTACTGTTTTCGATGTTCGTAGGGTACTTGAAAATAACTTCGATCGTCATCAAAGGCTCGCCCGTCCTCATTATTTCTGTTTAAACGAATACCGGCGGAAATTCGATTTCAGAGATCTCCGGGCTTATGAATTCTTGCGGCTATTCAAACGTGTATTTGAATAGCGGTGTTTGATTGGCCATGACATCGGCGGTTGAAAGTGACTTGCTAGCCCCTTGATTGGATTCTATCCCGGACACAATGAATTGCATGTCGTACGATCCAACTTAATCAAATCGCGATAAGGGTGCAGAGCGAATGGGGATGGCGCGGAGGACTGGCGAATTGTAAATTGTCGTGCGGGTCAAGCTGTTCGATTACGACGGAACACCATGACGTATTTAATTTCTTATTGCGAGCATGCTCTGATAGAAAGGAAGAGCAAAAGCGTAATAGGAACTGGAAATCGATGCGGGATGATAAGCAAAATAGTGTGAGAAAAATGAGAAGAAGGCCGTTCGTATATTGGTCACGTTCCGAGGGCACGCTCGCACATAGTAGTTTGATACTGATTGACGCTTGTTCGCGTGTGGAAGGATTAGCGATCTGAGACGTGACTGGGCAACCGCGTCCGCGCAGTGATTACCACTCCTGGCAGGTGATCAGTATACGCAACACATGGACACCATTTACATATCATATACGGATACTTTCGTCTTTTCGATAACGAACGTTGTTTGCATATTATAGCGAAATTAACCCTTAGTGCACCGATGGTGCCTGTCCTTTGTTATGATAACAATGTTTCAATCTTTTCAAACAGTAACCAGAGAAATCAACCCTTTGTGCTACAGATCGCACCGTTTTATTTCATAACTTGCTGCAACATTATTCAGTAGATGTCCCAATAATTTGTATTCTATAATTTTTAATTTAGTTAAATGATCGATGAAAACGGTTAAAGGCATTGTATTATTAATCGTCGAAAAGTTGAGGATTGAACGAATCGATCGATGAAATTAATCGTCGATCGAAGTAGTCAATTTACAATTATTAATTTTTAAATAGACTTGAATATTTTGATGTATTTATCATGCTTATTACTTTCTTATATTTTTGTTATAAAATACCAAAATGTTGAATCACATTTTTGATCATATGTCCTATATTTTTTTATCTTATATAAAATATTATAGTTAATATTATAGTTCTTCCTTCTGTAAATCAGTAGTTTTTATTTCATATAAATAAAGATTTCCTACTTTTATATAATTCTGCGTTTATATTTCTATTTATTATTTATATTTATATTATTTATATTCTACTTATTATATTATTTTGCTTTGTTTCAAAGAAACTATGTCACTCTCTTATAGCCGAGGGTTTACTTGAGGCTGCTATTGAAGTTCCTTACTGTTGTCGTTTTTTGATATTTTCGTTATTACGCTTTCGTTTTACCCCACTCTCGCCTAACTCAGTATGATAAGTGTTGCAAAAATCAATGTCCAATCTGTCGTGACATAGCACTGCGAAAGTGTAGCAAAGCAATAGTAATAGCATAGCAAAGCTGATCGATAGTTACGCGATAATTACAATCCCCTTTCTCCAATGAATCCGGTGTCTACTGTTCGCCTAGTTAGTCACTTGTGCAAAACCGTTTCATTCTTTTGGAAATCGAACACGGTTGTCGAAAGCAGACCGAGTTACAGAGTAATTACAACGAAAGTTAGAGTAGTAAGGATGGAACGTGGACGTTGGAACTTCGTTAAAAAATCGCTGCTCGTTTGCATACGATTTCGTGATCGTATCGTGAATGTTAAAATAATCCAGATGCAATTATGCAACTGTAATTTTTAAACAGGTTAAGCGTGGATAAATTGCTGTTATTTCAAGTTATGTAAATTGATCGAACTAATTCAAGTTATGTCAAGGTTATGCAATGTTTCAACTCTTCATTCATTAAGAATAAGTGAACTACGCGAAATGTATATTCACTTCGTCACTTAAACACACCTTCACCTCGATACATATATCAACCTCGCGTTCGATATGTTAATGCAAGTGTAAATTGTTAAGCTTAGAAATTATTTATAATTACTCAATTGTAATCCTATTAGGTCGTCCTATTTGAGTCAGTGCATCTCCAGAGTTCAAATCTGTATGGTATTCAACAGAATTTTTTTTATCTAATATCTTTATTTCTGGCACTTCAGGGAATTGGCATATTGGGAAAATGACAGAGGTTATGATGCCTTTACCGTCTCATAGTACTTCATGGATACTAACTGACATCGTATACCAATAATACTCTTTTAAATATAATTCTAGAGTATGCTTAGCATATACTTCAAATTAATCGGGAAACTAGAATTTAAACATTCTGGTAGGAAAAATGTTTATATTCTATATTGTATATTTTATACTCTGTATTCCGTATTCCATATTCCATATTCCATATTCCATATTCCATATTCCATATTCCACATTCTATATTATATATTCTATATTCTATATTCTATATTCTATATTCTATATTCTATATTCTATATTCTAATATGAAATATTTAATTAATTCAACATTAGTTATTTCAGCAGATTTGTCGGAGTTCTTACAAAATTCACGGACTGTATTCCTGTTATTATTATTCCCCGTTTGTTGTCTAGGCATACCTATCAGTAAACCCAATTTATCGTGGATGTGTTTACTGTTTGGGACGTGATTTTACAAAGAAAAAAGCGAGGCACAGTAGCTGTAATACGGTATAAAAGAAGTGTAGTTTTGGAAGTGTCGGTTTATAACCATTAAAAAATACTCTTTGTGCAAATTAAAGTTTTTAATTATATTTCCAAGAACACAATGTAGCTATATGTAGGTATTATATGTATATGCTGATAGGAACGATAAGTGCACAGTAGTTACGAATGAACCACGAGTGATTAATACGCATTTCTCATACAAAAGTTTACATTTTCGTACAAATCAGACATTTTGTTATTAATATGTAATGTATTTCTATAAATTAGGATCACTACAAACATACAATTCTGTCTATCTGGATTGCTGATATGTAGCACTGTGCGGCTTGCATTAGTTCGATGCGTTGCCTTACCTGCTCGCACGTAGCACAGTGATTTGACGAAACTCGTAATACCAGTAGTTGTCGACGTTTATCGAGCACGCGACAAGGAAAAATTGATTCCCGTTCCAGTTGCTTTGGCAGCGGAATTTGAGTATCGGCCAAGTAGGTTCCGGGATCGAGTATAGCCATGCAAGGGGCAAACAACGCGCAAGAATGAGGCTCGCGATGGGGAAAGAAAAGACGATCGCCGGGGATGGATGGTGGTAGCGTGAACGGGGAACGATGGCGACTCGAGCGCGGGGGTGAAGAAGGGATTTGCGGAACTCGAGGGGGCTCGGGGATCAGTAGGCTGGTTCGAGGACTGTGGGGAAGGGGTGACTGTACTTAGTTAACGGACAATGCGGCCCCTAATGAACAGCCATGGGGCGGCCGGCAGAGCAGCTACTGGAGCACGCCATCTAGTCTGAGACAGACAGATTACGTTGCGTAGCGTTATACCGCGTTATCCTCCCCGGCTGTTGCATTCGAGGTTCGCATTGCGTGGCAATTTCGATTACGGCCGGCCGTTTCACCGTTTACGACACAAGTAAACCGTATCGACGTTCCTAAGTACCGTTCAGCGTCCTAAAGCGTGAAAACCCTTCAGCTCCGAGATGGCTGGCTGCGTATTCAGCATTCCGTCTTCGTGGATGCGCCGATACTAGTAGACGCGAGCTAGTCGTAAATACACGGTAATCGCGAGCATATCGCGAAATAATGACGCGTCGTCGAAATCTTGGTGTGGATTTGAAACGCGAAGCACGCGTGACCGCGGAGCAGAGTCAACGCCGAGGGATGAACACGGATCCGAAGCTGCCTGTGAATTAGTCGTAACTTTACCGGGCGTGTAACTTTCGGTAACGTCATTGGAAGTTGACGTTAACGAGACGCGGTCACCGCGTACAGCGCGGCTAACGAGTAAACTCGCCGCCACCGCGGAATATTGGCGCGCATTTGGACGTCTTCGCGGCACGCTTGCCCGCAATCTGTCCGTCCATAAAAGCGGATCGGGAAGAAATGGGTCCTAGTCAGCCAGATAAAAGATAACAGACAGGGGACCGTCGTTTGTTTGCTGTTTACGACGGTCGCGTAATGGTGTGCCGCGTCGCGCCGAACGTGAATGCAATTAAAACTTTAATTTCACGAAAACCTGTTGTAAAATGGAGCAACATCACTGTCGGTTGTTAAAGCGGACGAGAGAACATCGGTGGCTATGAGAAAGAATCTTTTCAGTTCTCCTTTTTTTCCTTTCTATCTTCCCCTCTGTGTCTCCTCCTCTTTCACTCGGTCTCCCTCTGCCGCTCGCCCTTACTTTCTCCCTTTTTTAATCGAGTTACCAGAACGAGGGAATATCGCGCGCTCGCGAATGGAAGAAACGAGCCGCGTTACGGCCCCGATTGAGATCCACTGGCCGCTGCGGCGGTTGTAATTGGATTCAATTGTCCCGCGTTAAATCAGTGACTGCACTCTCCTGCCAGTTCTCCATTCTGCGTCTATCCATCCGCTACTCCTACGACACAGCTCATTGAAATGACTCGGTTACAGCGCGCTGCTCGGGGAAACCGAGTCCTTCACGACATTCGCGGAAGATTGAAAAGAGCTTCTACCGGGAGTTCCGGCGGCGCATAGAAAAACACCGATTATTCGCAGAAATCTTTGTCTCCCAGGAGCGCCACGCCGCCGGCTACGCAGCTACGGTCCAATTCATCGCCGCGTGTATCATTTCAATTAAAGAAATCGCCCACTTTGCTTCGTGCCGCTCTTCCGTCGCCATCTTCGTCGCACAATGCTCGTGTAATTATTTTTGCGAGCCGGATACCGCTCCGCGACCATTCTTCTCTTCTTCCAGCGACGTCCGGGTCCATTTTGACCCTCATATTACATATCTTTGGTTTCCAATAACACTGTTCAACAAAGAAATTCTTTCACGCACCTGTAACTTTGAATAAACGTTACTAACGAATCTTTGTACAAAAGTTTTAATCTTGAGTCTCACCACGTCGAATGCTGCGGCCGTGTTGTGTCATATGTTATCATATCTTGTAATATATATGTAGATGCAAACCATCTTGACTGTCACCTCATCCATATGTGAATGACGGAATTATTTAATCATGTACTAATTTATTATCTTCCTAACTTTATGGGGACCCGAAAAGTGTAAGAATGTTAAAAATGTAATTGATGTCGTACAACTGAACGTATCAACAAATAAAAATATTTTAGTTTTATTACATTTTTTATGTCAAACTAGTAGTTGAAGTATTGAACTGACTTTCATTAGAATTGATCAAACAAGTGAACACTGGGCTGTGGATTTTATACAGGTATGACAAAAGTGTGCCCAAAAAGCATAAATACTGAATGAGGACGTCGAACTGAGGACACTGTCATAATTCTTTCAAGTCAATAAAATTATGAAGAGGAGGAATGAATCTTTATTTAACTCTCTTTTTTCCTTTAAATCAATACTGAATATTTTTATATTTCATACAGATCCGCAGTCTGACAAACGCTGTGACAGATTTTAATCACTTTGACTTTATGAGATTTCTTTGGGGTGACCGTTTCTGCAATCAATATGCCAACAGTAATAGTAATGCAAGACTAGCTTCCTCGGTAATACATATACATAGCTTCTCGAACAAGGCGACGCAATTTAATATTACATTATTAATAAAGGAACATGCTTAACCAATTCTTAAAATAAAAAAAATGAAATATGCCAATTTTTATAGATATACAGTGAGGAGCAAAATTGACTCAACATTTTTAAAATGATATAACCTTTTTAAAACTCGTTTAAATGACTTGAATTTTTGTGTAAATCTTAGACGGTCTAGTTCACGTTATAATGACTGAAATAATTTTTTTAAATTTTGCTATTACTTGAAAAAAAAATGTAAAAAAACTGTCGCTTTCTCACTTTTTTTATCTGAGCCTATAATGAAAATTTAAAAAATGCATTTGGTACTTCTCGGTAACCTATATGCACGTTGAAAATTATATATACGTATATGAATATTTTATTTTCTATACATATATTTCTTTTTATGAATTTATTTTAAAAACTAAGGTCGTACGAAAAAATTGAATGACACTGCTTGAAGCCGCGTAACAATATATGTATTTTAAGAATAAGACACAGTTTAGAGAGAACTTAATTAAGAAGAATTTCTTAAGTTAAGCAAGATAAGGAAAAGTTGAAAGGATCGTTGGTATAGAAGAATACTAAATGAAGAAGAATAACTAAAAAGTGAAACGTCTGAAAAGTGGCTTACTGCTGTGGTAAGCAATGTTTTTTTCGGCAGTGCAAAATACATAGCACTGCGGTAATTGGTTGGTAATTAGCATTGCTAATCGCTGATCGTGATTGTTTAAACACTAATATAATTAACTTATTAATCCATTTCGATCGTTTCGTTATATTTACCTTTCAGATGAATGAACGCGGCTATTAATATTTTGGAGTTTCATCTGTGCGGTCTCGGTAAACGTTGCGCGTTTAATTATATTACTGCAATTTGATGATGTTTATCGGTCAATAAATGTTTTTCTTGTCGAACCCGAATGTGATCCGTTTTCGCGTTTTGCCTCTCGTGTGTATCGAATATCACCGGTAAGCGAAATTACGTACGCGGATATGTACATGCATATTTGCATATATACACACATTCACTCAAATACACGCACATATCGTTATAATATGTACGACGAACAAATTTCTCGTGACGTTGGGAACGTGTCTGGGCGCGAAAGGGTATTCTCTTGAACGTATTAAAAGTTCCTCTCTTTCATCTCGATCGATATCATTTGCAATTACATTCGCCGCGGAATCGGTGAATGAAGTGAGGGGAGCGGGGTTGCGCGCGACGCTTTCTGATTTTCAGCCTCGAGCGGAACGGAACGCCACTTACCAAATACTCTTTACCCCCTCGCACGCGTATCGATAACACGGCAAGCGGTAATTTTGCTAATGGCATTGCCGCGTCCTTTATATTCTATGCCATTTATGTCCTCCTGCCTCGCCCCTCGCGCGCCAACCCTCGTGGTTCCGGCACTTCCGGAGACACGGTACGCGATACGTGCATGGTTTCCGTACACCTTTTGCGTCGTGCTCGCTGCTATAAAAGCGCGAATATTCGTCCTTGAGCGGATTAACGGTAATCCTTAATTAATCATCAATCACAATCAACGATTCGAAAGTAATAGCCACCGAAAAACTGCTGCTCTCCCGAGTCTGTCGATTTTGCATAACTGAATCGAGCATCGTTAGTTCTATGTCAAATTAATCTTTCACGGTTTATGTTTTGTTGTCTTTCTTTTATAACAAACAAGATTTTGCATTTTAATTTTAAAATCTTACTTCGTACGTCGGAGTAAAATGACTTTCCTTTTATATAATATTTAGGGGATGATATTCAGTAATTTTAAGTTACATAAATTGTTTAGAAACCACATAAACATTTCGGATTATATTAAAACTTCTTTGCTCTCAACACTTTGTATTCGAAGCTATTTCAATTTCAATACTTCGAGTTAAAGTATTTTCGTTTTAAACGATCGTTTGCACTTTAGACATATGAAATTGGTCCAACATGTGTTGATCTTTAGATTGTGCATCTGTATGAGAAATTAAAATTTTCAGAGAAAAATTGTTACTTTTATATATGTTTGATATATATTTGATAAGTTTTAAACAGAGCAACCGCAGTATTAAATTTTTCTTATGTCTTGGATATTTCATATTCCAGCTACCCGTTTTTACCATAAATGTACAAAGCCTATTGATCATTACATTATCAACAGGTTTTGTGTACGAGACAATGGATAATGAAAAAGCAATTTTTATGGCCATTTTATTTGAGTTGCCATTAAAATTAGGAAAAGTAGTAGTAGGAAAAGAAGATCTACGTTTATGAAACGTATAAAATATTTATAAATGAATAAAATGTGTTTTCCATTGGAAATGGAAAACTTTCTAGTAATTTAAAAACTTGTTTTTCCTTTTTTTGATAAAATATTGTAATTTTCTAAAATCTATGCCTCTTAAAAACGCACAATTGTGTGTTCCTCATTGTTAGTACGTAATTTCGAAATTCGGCTGGCCAAAAATCTGACTGCGAGGCTGTGAATTGTTGATTCGGTTATTAAGATTTTAGCTTTGATGGCCGTGAAGTTCGGACAGCCGAAATTGGGGCCAGTGATTAATTTCTCGGCCGTGGACGTCGATCGAGCAGCCGGGGTCTCCCGAGTGCAGCAAAAGTGAATTAATAACAAAACGAAGTCGACCTCTTTGATTTAATCCTTTTACGCGTAACAACTCTGCGTTTCCGTACAGAAGCGAAACGACTTTTCACCGCGAGCCGGGCAAGTTTAATGAAAATAGTTCTTTCGTTTTCATCTGCGGATCTCAAGGGGGGCTTGCGCGACTCCGGTAACGAAGATTCTAATTAACCCGTCGGTATATAGTGCGCCAGTAGCCTAACGAAGATTTCGTACCGTGTCTAATAAATATTAATACTATTCGTTTAATACAATTCGAAGCACAATTTTGGCGGCACATAATTCGGGCGATGTCGATAAAGAATTTTCGCGGCGAATTTGCATATTCTTTTGTCAGCTGGATATACTATTAACCAATTAGGTATGACGCCCCCTTTTTAGAGCGCGCACCTCTAAAAAAGACGGTTTTATTTAATAAAATTAACAATTTTATTACTAATATTTACGTACTCACTTAACATTAACGTATACTACGTACATAATAAATGAAAAATTCAGGATGAATCAAATACTTATAAAAGTTAAAAATTCAAATTACTGCTGGCCCCTAAATATTCTAAACATCTTGAAATTTGGAAATATGATTTTGTTTTCACTAAAATTACAATATAAATAGACAATGGTCACTACTATTTACGCATGACGAATATACTCGCCATGATACGAAATACTGCCGCTTCTCCATGACGAGTATATTCGTCAAACGCAGCTAACTGATTAACGGGGAGGCGATGTCGGTGAACGTAGTGACGGAGGAAATGATTCGAAGCTGGTCGCCTGCATTGCGACCGTAACTTAACTCGACGTCTCGGCGGCTAACGAATATCGTCCGCGAGAGAACTCTCCGTAAAGAATAAACGTGTTTTCGTCGATAATCACGCGTCAACGGTCAACGGAAAGTCGATACTTTCATCCGCACGAAAGTCTATTGTGAGACTGGATGAAGAGAATACACACTGCGTCCCGATGAATCGAGGCGGTCGCGTTTTAAGCCTCTTTCGCGCGTCTACGCATCGACATCGGGAACATAACGAGCATAACGAGCAAACAGGCCGAGCAATCAATTTCCCTCTTCGTTTCTCTTTCCCCCTGTATTCCGTTTCTTTCCCTCCTTTTTTATTTCCCTTCTATAACCCACCCTCGTGCTTTTCTCTCCCTCCCTCTCCTTCTCTCCCACCTCTTTCGAAGTCTAGGTGCACGCTCGACGGTGGTCTAGCTGTTAGTAGTTAAGAGCAATGGTTATAATGAGACCCCATTACGGCGCGACTTTTAAAAATCTGTCTCTGACAGCTGGACCACGATGGATTATTCTTTATCCGTGGGCAACAGTTTATTTAAAAGTAACGAGACCGCCGCGGATAATGAGCTGTCCTTCTTTATTTCCATCCCGCCGTCTGTCTATGAGCTCCTCGGACTCTCCCCGTAGAGCGCGCAGTCTCCGTCTCTTATATGGCAAGCGTAATTGAAGTTTGTATCCAACGTAATAAATGTCCTCCGCTTGCACCGTGTGATTAATAAATGCCGAGATTAAAGAATCACAGCCGGGCGAACGTTGCGGCGGCGCTTTCTTCTTCACAGGGCTTTCTCACTTTTCCCGCGGCCACCTTTGAAGAAATCCACCGTTGCACGAAGAACATGACAATCGATCGGTCTTCCCATTCTTCCCGGGAAGTTTTACGGTTTAATAATTGACGACTGGAGGATAGAAATTCTGCGGCTTCCGCGTGCTTTAAATCTTTCATAATAAAGTGTCTCGTTACTTAATAGCACAGACGTGTTCGCATAATGGGGTTGCGAAGTGATGGTGAACACAGACAAAAATATTAGTTATTAGTTATTAACCGTCGGCACTCGGACGTCGCCGATACGGCGACACTAAATTATTACTTTTTAATCCATATAAAATTTCAGAGCAGTGTAATGATATTTACTTCAATACAATTTTGTGTAGCAAAATCACTACTTTTACAAAATTTGCTCCGAGCTGCTGGTAGGTATAATATAAATGTCGTCATTTCGAGATTACAAACTTTATCACTTTTAAATATATACCCTGGCAAAATAGTTCGTATAATTAATTTTTGGTACTGTATTATTTACTATAATACTTACTAATATGATTTTTAATAATTACTAATTAATAATACTAATATTATTTACCAAATACAAATATTAAAATATTAGGAAGAAATATAAATGTTTTGAAGATTCAAAGTTTCATGATTTTCCGTGAAGTAAACAGTGAATTTATTATAAGGGAGTATCAAATTAATTTCTATAGTTAACAATACCTTGATAACGAGGAAGATGTTTTTTGAGTTTCAGCATATATTTAAAAAGGCGTTATTAAGGATTTTTAAAGCCCGTTTTATTTTCGGGTAAAAGAAATTTTAATAGTTCAAAAAATTTTACGTTCTATTTTAATTTAAGTAAATTCGTTATCGATATTAAAATATCCATGAACGATATTAATACTTTCACTGCTATGCACCCATGAAAATTGATGTTATACAACGTAACTTTTCAATTTTAATTGGATTAAATAAAGCACTTTAAATTCGTGAAATTTTCCAGGTTACTGACGCGGTAGTCAAAGTGTTGAACAATATTATTGCCTTTTCCGACGAACATTGCTGCAGACGCCAAATTAAATTTTCCTCTGAATCATTTAAAATAACGATGCAGTGCAAATCAGTCATTGATGAACGCGAGGAATTGTAATATATTGGAAAATTTCAATAATTAAGATGCATTCGTTGCTCCATCGACAGCGTTGAGTTGAAAGGTTGAGTTCTACGTAGATTTTCTAGAAAATTCGCTGGAAGACCGTGTCGAAAGTTCCTGTTACAGGATTACCCGAAATTGTTTAATCTTCGAGAGCTGTACTTATTTCCGATCCCCTACCGAGTTCCGCAATCGGGTTCCGTCGTCGGCTTAAATCTCTTTTAATTATCGGCGTCGAATAATCGTTCGTTTAAGGCGCGAAATTAATGGATCCTCCCCTCCATTCCCCTCCAGTTCCCCACGGGCTATATTTATTTCCCCTTGCTCCTCCTTCCACCTTTTTCTACCGGCGTCTTTTTCACGGCGTAACGACGGAACCATATGGGGCGGGGGAATGGGGTGGTTGACTCTATGGAATCTCCATAATATTCTGGCTTACAGAAAATGACAGCTTTTAACGTTGATGCACAGTTTATACCGGGCGTATTATTTTAAGTGGCGCTGTCTGTATAATTCAAGACTCGGGTGCATAGGCAGAGAGTAAGAGAAGCAGTGGCGAAGACTCTGCTGCCGATATCAATTCATAAGAGTGAAAGAGAGGCGAAACGAACGCTACGACTGGGAGGAAAGTGACGGAGGGGTCCGGTGTTCCATCGGCGAGGATGAGACAGCGCGGGAGGAGATGAGATGAAGCGAGCGAGCGAGTTTGCCGGTGAGGGCAGGGGAAGGTCGACGCGGTAATGGCATCGTCGTGTCGCCAGCTTAAAGCTCCAGTGATTCTCAATCACGCGAATCCATTCTCCGTGTCCATCGCGTTGGCGTCGAACCCGCGGCACGCGGATGGAACATTGGCGGCTGCGCTGCAGATACGCTCCCCGACGATGGCGACGTTTCCATCGTTGGACAACTGTCAAATAAATAAACTGAACCAACAGGGCCCGGCTTTCAAAACGCATGAATTGCCACTACCGAACGGAGAACGACAAGGTCCACCCGCGGTTACCTTGTACGCTAGCGTAATGGACACCGTTAAGAAAGAAGGAGAAGAAGAATCAGAGAGAGAGAGAGAGAGAGAGAGAGAGAGAGAGAGAGAGAAGCCGAGGGACATCGGCGAAGAAGAAGAAAAAGATGAAAAAGCAGGCGGGGAAGGGCGACCGCAGAAGGAAACCAGCTGCGGTCGCCTCTAATCTTCGCAGAGGCTCGACCCCACCGAATTAATACGGGGACCCAGAAGAAAAGATAAACATTCCTGTGAATACTCCGGGGAATACGCGCGAGAGAGGTGCGCACATGCGGGCAGCAACCGTGGCAACACCATGTGCCTGGCAAGATGTTTTGACCGAGGAGAATCCCGTCGTCACGGATGTCGTTTCTGTTTAATTGTTCGTTATTTCCCTTCTCAGGCGATTCGGCGTTGAAATGACACCGAAGTCAAACCGACATGCCTCGGTCGCGGGGAATCAGATCTGCGAAGAATAACCGTAATTATAGAGTACGCATCGATTCGTCAGGGCTACGCGTCGTTCATATTCGGGCCGGGTGGCCCGATCCCCGATCGAGTTCGCGCTAAATTCCGATACCGTTCAATCGCCTTTGGAAAAATCCATCTTCGCTACGGCAATAGGCGGATTTAACGATATAAGTAACTCGACGGGAATTTAAGGGACGATTGGGGTGGCTGGCTGCGCGTCGTTGGTGGTTAAGGCAGCCGGGTAGGAGCGGTAAGGGACGGATAGGGGAGATTGGGAAGGAATCAGGGGTAAGAGAGACAAGGACAGGGGTGGGGACGGACGAAAGAAGATGGAAACAGGGAGCAACGTCGGGAGGGTGCGGTGGGGGGAAGCGAGAGCCGATAGACGTAGGCGCCGGCCAAGTTGCGCCGCTGATTGCACCACAAAGGGTGCAATTATGCGGCCCTCCAGCAATCACCGCGCATTCTGCCCGCCATTTGACCCCTCGGCACCCCTCGACGGCCTCCCCCTACCTCGGAAACCTCGCCGCGCTGCTACGAGGCACCAGCGCCTCGGGTACATAGGCACACTGCATACTGGTAAAGCACGACAGACATATCACCGCTCCGGGCCACTGTCGCGTTTTATTTAAATGCGCCTCCTCGACGAGCCGACACGCTGAATGCCCCACGGAGCCCGTGCAATTTAACCCGGTATCGCGAGAAAAAATCTGTTAATGAACGATTGTCGGCTACTGGGATTCGGATGAAAATATTCTGAAAATTGGACGCCTTTCTTTCCTCCTTTCTTTCGCGCTCGTTCGTCGTCCCACCCCGCCTCGCTCCGCCCCTAGGCACGTCGGTCCCCAACGACGAATTCGCGCGCTGATCAAACGTTTATTCGCCGTCTTCGTTCCCCTGGATCCCCTGGATTCGTCCCCTACCGTCCTGTGAATTATGATGGAATAACGGGTAATTTCTGATCGCCCCTCTTTTTCCCAGAAACGGGATCGGCCGTTCATATACTGTCTCCCGCGGCCGTTATTGTTATTCTGAATTAACTTAACGAGCCACTAATGTCTTGACCGCGACAACGCGTGACCCGATTACGTCAATTCTAGAAACGTCTGCTACTAAATCAATGGAGGGTTTCCGTAATTTTTCAACGCGGAAATCTTGCGTCCATGTTTGTTGAAAGATCTGCCTGTTTTGCGTCAATCGGCTTACGATCAATTAATTGTGGATGGGGCAGACCGGCGTCCAAAGTAACATTGTCAAATTTAATACTGATGGAATTGTAAGTTTTTTTATTTATTATATTTTGCCAAACTACTATACGTTACTGTAATTATGTATAAGTTACTGTAATTATGTTTAATCTTCATATTTGGCTTAAGTACAACACTCTTATAAAATATACAATTTAAGAAATTATATATCACGAAGAAATTGCAACATTTTGCGTTCTGACGAGTATACTCGTTGAAAACAGCTCATTGGTTAGCATATACAGGTTATCCCAGATTTTTTCGGCAAAACAGTAGCAGCATTTTCTACGAACAAAGACAAAATGGCATATAAACATAGGCTCAAGGATGCTTTATTAAAAAATTGTGAGAAAAATACGAATTCAGAAAGGATTGATTAGAAATTTGTATTTGTATTAAACATAGCTTGTATAAGTAAATATAGATAAGAGAAATACCACTAATATATTTCTACATTGTACGAAGATCAGTCCGTTGTTATTCGTATCTTTCTTATAATTATTTAATAAAAGATTTTGTTATATGCTGGTACCATTTCGCCGTAAAAGCTGGGAATCCCTGTATATGAACCAAAATAACTGTTCGATATCTCAACTCCCTGGCGTACCATTTTTGTCACATGCAATGATAAGCACTTCTTTGTTGATTCTAATAATTCCTTTGAAGAAAAACAAATTATATCGAAAATACTATTATTGGATAATGCCAAACGACTAAAATAACATTTTCGCTAAAAAACGTTTTGTCGTAAATGTAATAATAGGCTTTCTATAATCGTAGTCGAAAGTTAAATTGTTGCTTTCGATGTCAACTATAATTTCGCACTGCTGGAAGAACTGTCGCTCTTCCACATTTCTGTTTACAGAATGGAACTAAAATCAGCGTTCGTATCGGTACATGAAGATCACAAGCAACCAGTCGCGTGGGTCTGATTCGATGCTGCTTAATGACGACCCGTATTCTGTACGAAGGTTTTCATTATCTTTTTCGAGTCCGACCCCCGGCGTCTGTCTCGGCGAGGTCTGCGCGGTACGTAGACGCGAACCACGCGTACATAATTTTAGGCTTTTTGCCTATTACTCGAGAGCACTCACGATGTACCGATTATGGGGAAAGAGAATGAGACGTAGGACCGAAAAAAGCGACGCCGTGGTGCAGCACGGTGCGGCGGAGCGAAGAGGCGAGAAGACCAGCGAGCTGGGAGCAAGAAGAAGGACAGGATGATCCGGCGAGTCGACGGAGGAGGTACGGCGGAAGAAACGTTCCAGATGTGTTCCCAGCTTCTGAGCAAGTTCAGAGTCAAGTTGCCAGACCTCGCCCCTTCAGCCGTGGCTTGTAGGCAGGAAGTGCCGCATTAAAGCCGCTAATCTGCCTGCTTTCATAGCTCTCTTCGTCGCAGTTCGTTCCATGGTCCGCTCTTTCCTTCGCTTTTGTACCCGCCCCTACCTTGCTCGTAACCCGTGTGTTTATACCTGTTAGTTAAGGAAACGAACGAACAAGCGAAAGAACGAACAGCCGAACGATCGATACGCGATGTCAGCGTTGGGATCCCCGACGACTTATTACACGGTCACGCTACAAGAAAAATGCTCCGTCTACGGAAAAACTCCGATCCGGTCGTATTAACGATTATCGATTTCACGGATCGTTTGCCGACGCTTTTCTTTCGAACGAACTCGACGCCGGCCACACCTCCGCCACCCTCCGTCGGCCATTAACATGTTCACCGTGTCTGTCACACACGGATGATGACAATTACTTACTCAGATTTTACCCATGAGTCATTTTCTCTTTCAGGTGCTATATGTATAATTGTATTTCTTTAAATTATGAAATTATGAGGGAAACACAGGAAGTCAAATGAAGGTGTAGAATGAAAATAAATGGAATTACGGATTTAATTATTTCTGAGATGCGTATGTTAAAGGATAAAAATATTAAACGGATCTTTATAAAGACACTAAACAATTTTTGTGCATTTTAAAGTTTTTGAAATTATTATTACATTTATGTTCAGAATTCTACGAAATATTGATGTTTCCCACTGGTTATAGTTGCTCCTTAAAATCACGTTCCTTTCAAAAATATTACTGTTCCTTCACCAGAAACATTTCTTCATTCACTAGTCGTTCGACATAGTTTTAATTAAATCGTATATTATACTTTTAAAAAAGGTATAGTTATCAGAGAGTGCTAAAATTGTGTTTAGAAATGTACAAACCTCAGGGTATTAAATAACTATTCAAAAATTAGTGTCAACCATTTCTGACCAACGCGGCACTCAACGTGTTAAGTGTTTATTCACTGGACATGTCACCCTACAATCATGGGATTTTAAAAGTACCGTCACGTGTAGAAACAGCGGCACGGAGACGTATGTATTTTCGGCCTTGAAACGCGGAGCCTGAGAGCGCCAGGTTTAAAGTAAATTTGAAAAACGTATCCGTCGGCGCCCGGCGAGAATCTCTCCCAGCGGCCCGTTCCTGTAATCCGAGGACATTAATTTGTTGGCAGGACGGACTTAAGAGTGTCGAGCTGTCCGTTCCCTCGAGGGACTCCTTGTATTTTCTCAGGTTATCTGGGAGGAAGCCGGGAAACGGCGCGGGACGCTCCGGCCAAATTTTACGAGCTGCACACGCTCGTGTTCCTCGACGGGAGGACCGCCTCATCTGGCGTGTCTGTCTGTCTGTCCGCCTCTTTTCAAATATTAGCTTTCGGATTTCGCCATGTGTTCGGCCGCCGATCGGCCACCTCCTATTCCGTTCGAAAAATCGTCCCATAGATAAACTCGCGTGGTTCGAAGATAAAGCCTCAGACGTTTTGACTGTTCCTCTAGGAGCGGCAAGAAATTTTATCGGGGTTCGTAACGAAATCAAATACTCCAGAGGTGTCGTTAAAATGTATTGCAAGGACGATAGGTTAAATCGATCGCGATGGAGCCGGATCGATGGTGATAGACAGCTTTGATGGTGGGCTTTCGACGCGTTCAGTGGTAGCTGTGATAGTTTCCGACTTTGTTGTTTCCCCGCGTTATCGACTCTTCTGATTCAATTACGTCTGGTAGATAAGTTGCCCGATAAAATTTTGACTGATATTCTACATCATTCTACTCTCATTCTTACACTTGTTCCGGCATAACACATACATTTCACTTTAAGTCACTTTTGTCTCTTTATTAACAAAATAATTGTAACAGCCTTAGATTGCGTACTCTGTTCAGAAGAGCCTGAGGAGATCAGTGTTAAATATTGATTTTACCATAATCGACTAACCGGATTTTTATTTTACAATTATTAATAGTTATTTGAAATGCGACAAAATCTAAATAAATCTCGTCTTCTCATATTTGTAAGGTTTAGTGTTAAACTGCTATTAAACTCTTCTTGATACTTGACTGAATAGATCGATGCAATCGGAAATAAGGACACGGGATGTCACACTTACAATCCGCGCAAGGTTCGCACATGGCTAGTATAATAGTAGATTTCTCCTTTCTGTAACGATACGGAATGATACAAATGTTTCAAATTCAACTACAAAAATCGCATCAAATAAATAACGGCTAATCTATTAGATTAACTCTAAAGGGTTAGAGAATTAGAGGAGTAAAATTTTAAAAATAATAGCTGACCGATTTACTTCTGACATTAATGTTTGTGACGACCTAATCTGCTTTCAAATATCGCACTTTTACACCCTGTTATAACCTGCTCTTGCTCTAAGAGCTCTACGAATTGCCTCTGCTCGGAACGATGTCGGAGTCATATACAAGAAGAGTGAGGTACTCTCAATCTTATGACAGAAGACTACCCACACTGGTTTGTCTCTATGAAGTGGCCTGAATAGGTGTGGCTTTCGTCAGAGCCAAGATAATGCCTTACAGAGCAATCTTAGCGTGTCTGTCCTATGCGATAGAGCGGATAACTCTACTAAGCTAGCAACAAGCGATTATGTAACATGGGAAAAGCAGCGATACATTTCTACCAATAAAATACAGTCAACTCCTCTACAACGCGGTTGATTCGATCTCGTTGAATGAAATTTAGAAATAAACTGAACTGCGTGAATCTGTTCTTTGTTATATTAGAGTAATACAAGGTTAGTAAATCGTAGTGGAACATCGATCAGCCGGACTGAGTGGAGTGACTCGAATGTTCGGATAATGGAACAGTTACTAACATATTGACGTTGTACAAACCAATTTTATGATGATTATTATCTTCGTACACCGTGGAAATCATAATGAAATTAAGAAATTATAATATTGATCAGTGCAAGAATTTCTCCATTCAGTCATCAAATGACTTAATTTAACATATTAAGTGTTAATGAAACTTGCATGAGAAATAGTTGTTTAAAAAAAAATTCGACACATATCTTTTTCTGTCGGTTATCGCATTTATATATTTCTATACATTAGAAATAATAAAAAACAGAAATATACAAATATAGTTTTTTCTTGGTTTTTGTTTAAATATCAATAGAAATATAAAACTTACTTTCAAAGACAATTACAATATTTTGTTAAGTTTCTCGTTAATTACCAGTGACAACATTCCTTCACGACGAAGGAAGTCGCCTTCCTGGTATGACAAAATATTTCGTCATAACCGGCGTTGATGAATTTATGAACGAAACAGTTTAAGAACAGATTTACAAACGCATCGGATGCGTTGAAGCAATTGAAGCGTAACTGAAGCGAACGCCGTTCCCTTTGTGGATCGTTTACGGCACTTCAGTAACCGACAATCCGCACGCACCGTACCATGTGCTCAGTCTATAACGTTCATTAATATCTATATTTGTGGTTAATGATTATAAGTAATTCGTTATATGGGAATACCACAATTCTTTTACACACCTGGACAACACACGGTTCACAGATTAAGCAGTAAATTAACAACGGCGCAACGTGCAGTGCGGCAAGAACAACGCTTCGCGGGACAATAATGTAAAATCCATGTATTCTCGTGTAACGATATTAGATCTTGTCAAATTATACGTACATCTTATATAGTAATGCAGAGAATGTCGATCATTTTTTAGGCGACGCTCACTTATTTTCAACTTCAAGTTAACATATCTCAGAAACGGCAGAAAATATCCTGAGATTGTTATAGTTTCTAATTTGTTGTTTGTTATATTATAAGAATTTGAAAAGTTTCTGTATTTCGGATTGCAACAAAGAGTATTATACGCCTTTTCATGCTGCACGAAAATCACATACGAAATACTAATATACTAATATATTTCAAATTGTTTGTTGAAACACAAATACTCTTCAGATTCATATAATATGACAAACAACAGATTAGAAGAATTGAAAATAATTGAGATTCGCCTAAACAATGAACGATATTCTCTTAATTACTATATATAACCTGTACGTATACATAAGCATGTAATAATTTGGCACCACCTGATATACCTGCACCCGCACTGTGCGACGTGCCAACCTCGTTACGAAGCCAATGATTTCGCCGAACGCTGTCGATCAGGCGGGTAAAAATTAGGACGAAAGCCGCAGTGCACGAGTCCTAGTTCCTTCTGAAATCGGTGCAGCGAGGCAACAAATGGCGGCAATATCCTGTCGATCGTGGCGCGGCTCCTGTATCTGGCCGACCGTGTAAAATCGGTGATCTCGCGCTCGCAGCGGCTTCTTCCTGTTCGTCTGGTGGTGCGTATCAGTGTTGTTGGCGGCAGAGATCCAGGGGGTGGCTCGCAAGCAAGAACGGGCGGGCAGGCGGGAGGTTATTGCCTGTTGGGTGATTTATCTAGTAATACTAGCCGACAGGCCACGAGGCCGGAGCATGGGCATGGGGGCAAACCCGTGCCTTCTACCCCTACCCCGTGGGGCCAACCACCGGCACCGGTGGAAATTAAAAACTCACTTTATTACACGTCTCATTCTGCGCTCCCCGGCCGCCCCGGCCTCGCCCCGGCAAACCGTCTCTATACGATGCTCTCCTCTCCTCTCCTTTCCTCGTGGCTGCCCCCGGCCGTTCCGCTCTCGTCACATCCTGCCGCCCCTTGCGCGCCTCGTCCACCGCGGACCGACTTAATATGAGGCCGGCCATACCTGATGGAACGAATATTATTAAAGTTCGCCCGCACGCGAAACCCGTGAAATATCGCTGCTCCCTTTCTCCCGCGCTCCCTTGTCCACCGTTCCGCGTCCCTCCTCCTCGCCGGCATCGTTTAGACCCTTCACCTCCTCAACTCTCTCTCTCTCTCTCTCTCTCTCTCTCTCTCTCTCTCTCTCTCTGTCTATACATATATATTGTATATATCTCCGTCACACTCCCCTGGTCAGCTTCTGCCTCTTGCCTCGAGCTTTTATTATCTGCCTCTAGCTTATACTCGAGACGGTGGCGAACTCCTCCCAGAAGCGAAAATAATCGCGGTGTAAGCCGCGATGTAAATACGCCTGCTACGTATCGCACGGACCCGCTCCAAGCAGCTCCACTCCGAGCGGCGCTCAGTGGGGTCAAAAGCACCCGAAAGTGGCAAAAAGTTATTTGTATGAAATA
>CM052164.1:19538643-19599628 GCA_028455555.1 Augochlorella aurata
GAAGCTAGCTGCCAGGAGCTCCCAACATTAAAATTACAGCAATATAATCGCGTATCGGATTATGCTCTCGACGCGAAACTTCAAGAACTGCTTGAATATATAAATATTAATACAAGTTTTATAAATTGTTCCGTATTGATAACCGTACATGTAAAATCTAAAAATTAGTTTTTAATTAATTGTTACTTTCGCTTTAAATTGTTGTTGATTTATTTATAATATTTTAATAATTTGTTGTGAATTAATTGTTATTTGGTTTGACATTTGTATCTTCAATTTATTTGTATTCACACGTAAACATCTATAATGTCTTATCGTAAAATATTTAAGAAGTTGGACATAAATGTATGATTTCAGTGAGAAAATGTTTTTTACTGCACCCTAGTCGTGCAGGGTTGAATTTGCCCGAAAGCGCGACGAAATAACTCGGTAATTATTGATTTTTGACACCATACATCTTAATACTTGTTCATTTAACGTTCACTAATAATTTAAATTGTGACATCGAATGCAATAATTATTATGAACAAATTTCTAGATGTCTACCACATCTTGTTAAAAAGCAAAATAACGAAGAACTAATTATATATTGTATACCTCTCTTGATACCACATAATACTTTTTGTATATAACAAACAGTTTGCAACTAATTTAACACTTTGCTCAAATTAATATTTATTAATTTGATTAATTTGATTAATTTATTAACAAATTTAATATTGTCTTCGCATGCGTAAAAAGTATACCTTGTATTTTTATGTTTAATAACAAATAATTCAAATTATTAATTTTACTTTTAACGTAATGAATTTACTTTGTAACGTTATATTCCATCACGAAGTCTGCCAAACTTACTACTTTGAATTTCACGATTTCAAACGGTTGCCAGTCTAGAGAAAAAACAAATATTTGAAATATCAAAGTCGAAAAATTGGCTTTCGGCGAAAAATGACTGATCTCCTGACTACTGTGCGCAGCTGGTTGCGATCTTTTCCCAGCAAAACGCTCCGCGGATTGAGTCCGACAAGCATCGCCGAGGTAACACTTCCCGTTCCGCGATGGATTATTTATGATTCCATGCTTTTATCCGTATTACTCGGTCCAGAGCAATGGCGGCGGCGGCGGCGGGCCAGTGTCGCCAGCTTGCTTATGTATTAAGATCATCCGCGCGCGGTGTCTTGTCACGCAAATTTTCTCTCGCAAACGGAAGCGAAATTGCGATACACCGAGCGAGCCCGTCAAGGTTCGCCGTTTCTGCGATCGCTTCTACGATCGCTGCTATCTCCGTCGGCAGTGATGTCTCTCTTAATCGTTGTGCACACGCGACACCTCTGTGCGTCGCCTGTATCGTTCCGTAATGCGATCGCGTGAATTTGTTCGACGGTTTCGTGCCCCGCGACGCTTCCCCTGGCGATGTGTTGCTGTTCGAACGAGCAAGAAATTCGTCGGAAATGTGGCACGACAGAGGGATTCAACCCGCGTCTTCGATCGATGGATCATCCTATTCCGTGAGACACGCGGATGGCCTGGTGTAATGGGATTATCAAATTCACACGGAAGAAAAGAAACAGTTAATAGGCTTGCACCGTGTTGCGGACTCCCGTAATTTAATCCATAAGTTACAAAACTAATCATGTCGATAATTGTTCAAAACGGATCATTCAGTACTAATCTGTTAACAGTATAATACAACACCCTTTGTACTCGAATTGATATAACTAACAAAATTGACAGACGACATTTAGTGGATTAACTACTGGTCAATGTCGCTAATAATATAGTTGATGTAACTGAAAATCACTGTTTAAGAATCACTGATTACGGCAGAGTTCGATGACTTAATCAATGACTTGCAACGCGACTTATTGTATGAAACAATGAATTTTATTCTAGCATTTTAACTAAGAAACTGCTCTATTATCCGAACGTTTATGTTCCCTAGATTAGATTCGATAATTAAAATTCCACTGTGCAATGAAACATGCGAGGTGGAGTCTCAGATTCGAAAAATTTTAAATCGAGTTCAATTTCTTAATAAACTGTGGCACTAGCAGTTCTCGCGCTTTACTGTAGGCCTTACAATATGTAATTCGATATTGATCAACTCTTACGTGCACAACTTTTTAGCAATTGTTGATAAAATACCGCGAAACAGCTCTGAATCCCTATTCTTTGTACACTTCTACGCCGATTAGCCTTTCGCGAAAAAAGATCGATATAAAATATGTTAGATAAAGAAAGTTTAAATATTGTGCACATCTTGGTCGTACGCACAAAGGTTACCCTTTTATTGCCGAATGACGATGTGTTGTTACTGACTATATTTGAGAAAGTGTTGTTTTCTTGATACTTTTTAACAAATAACAGTGTTATTTATATATTCCTTCTTGAATGTTCTATTTATCAGGTTTTACAAGATTTGTATGTAATTTTATGAGACTTCACCAAGTTACCAGGTTCGTTGTGTTTTGTGCTCAGGTACACACAACTCTTTTGGGTGACACTAAACGGGTTAATAAAAAGACATGGGTTTCTACAGTATACAACCGAAGACCTGAAATTTTCCTAGGCCTTTCTAAGCCAAATACCTCGGCCCGTTTCGCTTTCCTTTCGACGATTAAATCTTGGCGCTTGTTGAGAACGGTGCTGTATAATCCGCAGACAATCAAGATTGCCGGATGGAGGTGTGCGGGTAGCGCGATTGATTCAATTTCCAGCGCAAAGGGGGATGGGCGGGCGGTTATGGCCGGGAAAGCGAAGCGCGTCGAAGATCGGTCCGAAAAACGCCCGTTGGCGCATACTTTATCTTATCGAGGTGCAGCGGCGAGAGGTGTTCGTCTTCTGTTTAAACGCCTGGCGTCGCGACGCTCCTCTAGCCCCCCTCGTGCCGCCGCTACGACACCATTTACGCACTCGTCTGCACGTGATCATGCTGCGGCTGTGCATAGACGGCCGATGACGTACCCGTCGGTATCTGGCTCGTTTTATTAATGTCAATAAGGCAATTATTGTCGATGAATGGCGTGGGCGGGTATCTCGCTCATACCGTTGTCGCGCCGGGTTACCTGCCCTCCGGTATCGATGGCTACGAACGTGTTTTTATTCACAGCCGAATGGAACAAGCTTATCATGCCGCGCTCGCGACCGGTTTTCGCGTCAATCAAATGCCGTACGATAGCCTCAGGGGTCTCGAACAAACAGTTGCCGAATGTTTCGACGGATAATTTTGTAGAACGCAAATAACGTCTGTGGTCGAATAACAAGGCAAATAAAAAGTGGAGCGCGTTCGTAACGTTCGATTCGAGAACGAGTTCGCTCTTTTCCTCTGTCTCTGGTTTTCTCGTTGCTCTTGTTTCCTCGGACGATCTAAATTCCCGAAACTGCCACGTGACTCGCTTCTTCTCCCCTCGTGTAGATCCCGCAGTCCTGTGGAGCCTTCCTCGGTCGGGCTTATTGAAAATTATTCACGGCAACCGCTTTAAAACTAATTTCTTTTCTGCCAGCTCCTTGAACGTTTGCGCGTTACTCGGCGCACTCGCTGAACGAAATATACCGGGGAATGGGGAGAATAATATAGGAAAGAGGGGTTTCTCCAGTCTCCGCTAAGCAATATCTATCCACCCCACATGCCTGCCTGCTCGACTGCTCGACTGCCTGCCTGCCTGTCTGCCTGTTCGTATTATCGGTGTGTACAGACGGGCTCTCAGCAATTTATCCATTACGGTCCCAGTCGCGCGCGCACTATTATTGCATTTTTTGAAATTATTGCTCGCCGGCATCGACAACGCGCTACCATCTTGATTGACAGGCTGCGCCTTTATCGCGGACACGACTGCGCGCGGAATGCACGCCGATGGCGCATCGATTTTATTGATTTTTTTTCCACTCCTTGATAATACGTACGGGCTCGACGGCGACCGAAGCCGGTTTATCGATAACCGGGACACTTTATGTTATATTAAGACGACGATAAACGGATAAATCGATGATTACTTTTGAAAGTGATCGGTAGCTCAGTTTGCAAACTTCCTACGGGAAAAGATTTTTAGCCCGCGATTGAAACTTCGTTTCTCTCTGGTACATGTCAAAGCGAAAGTCGAGTGTCCAAAGTGCACAAAGCGATTCGAAAATAAGTTCGGAGAAACCGCCGCGCCGGGTGTTCTGGTCATTGCATCTGGAAAGAGTTCTCTGGTGGGAACTGATACAACTTTTAATAATGCTGGTTCGAAGTTGCAGGTTTTGCGATTGAGGACTATGACTACTGAAAATTGCAAGATTTATCGAACGTGCGTTTCTTTAAATTTAAGAAGTTGGTCAATCTTGTTCAATTCACTTTCAATTAGGCTAATGCGATCTCCTTATATTTATTGACGCACTGCATGCATTTTGGAGTTAATAACATTTGTTTTAATTTTTGTATTAAAAAATAAACGAAATAAAAGAGTAATTTTTATTCGTCTTATTCGTTTATTTATTTTATTCGTTTATTCAATGTTTATTCGTTTATTCAATGTTTATTCGTTTATTCAATGTTTATTCGTTTATTCAATAAATATAAAGATAACAAGAAATTCTATTCTGAAAACTGAATCCATGACAATGCGAATTTGTAGACAAATTTGCAATTTATGTAAAATTGAAGTTCTCATGATCGTCTAAATCTTCCTACATTCCTACATTTAAATATTTACATTTACTTTTCCAATTAATTAAACATTTTAATGAAGCGATTAAAAGGATGTTATTACATTTTTAAGCTTGACTGACTTGTTAACCAATATTCGAAGTATCTACTTAACTTTTTTTTGTAAGCAGCAATACTAATTTGCATCGAAATTGTAGTATTACGAGTAAAAAACATTGAAAAATGTTTATTTTTGATAAACATGATTGTTATATCTGTATATTCGCATAAAATATGCTAAAAACTTATCAGTCTATGTTACTGTAAGTATCGAACAAAATAGAATACAAAATATTTAATGAAAACAACATAACGTACAAATTCTATTTCCTAGATATTCTGTTGCTTCGATTTTCCGATATTATATTCGTCTTATTTCAATAAATCTGTTCTGAGAAAAATGCGTTTATAGTTTCAGATATTCTTTTAGACCGTATAGGAAGCAAATTCAGCAGTAGCATAGTTTTCAATTTTCGAGATACTAACCTTTACAGTGCTGGCCGATAATATCATACCCAAGCGAAAAATACTGACAAGTTGACGTAAATTAGCAAGGTTTCGGAAGAAAATTATAAAAATAACTTTGCACAAAGTAGCAATTACAAAAATAATAAACGAGCATGCTAACAAATACAAATTTTATTGATTCAAAATATGAAGAAAATAAACTTCTCTCAACTGTAGTCAGCAACGATATATCGTCGTTCTGCACAATAACGGTTAAATTCTAAGACAGTGCAAGAGAACTAAAAATAAACGATGGCGACAACCCACGGAGCTAGAAGGTCCATCGGTACAATTAAATCAATCAGAATAGTCGGAAGCTAGGTAGAAGCCAATGTGGTAGAAACGCCAAAACGAAAATTTACTGCGCAGCAGCTGGGCTTCATTTCCTCGTTACACAGCGGCAAGTGCACCACGATATTCGTCAATCTTTCAGAAGGTGTAGGTACATGTAGGCTCAATTATCCTGAGTGTGCTAGAAGCCGATCGTGTCCGAGGAGACTTCACCGGACCGGAAAAGCTGGCTCAAAAAGAGGAAGTGAGCGGTGGCCGGGGTGAGTAAGCCAGAGACGGAGAAAACGAGAGAAAGAGAAAGAGAAAGAGAGAGAGAGAGAGAGAGAGAGAGAGAGAGAGAGAGAGAGAGAGAGAGAGAGAGAGAGAGAGAGAGAGAGAGAGAGAGAGAGAGAGAGAGAGAGAGAGAGGGAGAGAGAGAGAGAGAGAGAAAGAGAGATAGGCAGGGCAGAGCTTGGTAATACATCGTGTCCGAAGCAACTGGAAGGATATACGTGTTCGTTTGGGGCAGCGAAGTCCGCAGAGGCCCGGTAAAGGTTGGCGCGGTAAAAAATTCAGAGGGTGAATAAATCAAGGAACGTCGCAGCAGCCATGGCGTCCTCGGTATAAGTACGGCCGATGTGGCACGATCCGGCTCGTCCGACTCCTCTTCTTTTGTACATACTTTATGGCGAATAATGCGTGAAAAGGGACAGGACGAGAGGCGGCTTCGAGCGCGTCTCGTTCCGCTCGGGACATTCCCACGTATATATACGAGTTCGAGGCGTAATCCTCTGATCCGTTTTTAGTCGTGCGATGATTTAGGGCGACCGGGTCCTCCATGAAGAAAAAGCACGATTAACCACGGAGACGCTTATGCATTCGTATGCCGAGGTGTCGAGTTCTGCTATTCAAAATTGTCTTTCCTGTAGCTCGTTTCGGGCACAACACTTACTCCCTTAATCGAATATACGTTCCCCTTTCCCGTGAGCGTGAAGTCGACTGAAAAATACGATTAGCCGCGGTGAGATTTTGATCTCGATACCGCGAGACTGCTCCTCTATGCTCGTACAGCGGGGAGAGAAGTCTTTGAGAATAAAAAGGTGAGAACCCGGTCGAGACCCATATCGCCGCCGACATTCGATCAAGCAAAAAGGTGCCGTAATTACATGCCTGTATGAGACATTGCTTCGACGCCTTCCACGCTGCAACCTATTCGCAGGGAAAAGGATTAAGAGGCCGGACTAGGAGAATCGAGGAGCAGGAGGGGCATAGAAGGTAGGAGAAACGCGGCGGACTGGTGCTGGTGGCGATGGTGATGGAATTGTGAGAAGCAGAGAGATAGAGAGGAAGAAGAGTGGGATGAAGAAACGTATCTATACGGTGGGTGTGGGTATAGATCGTACCGTATCGTTGAGTAACTTGGAAGCGGAGGGCAGGACGCTCGGAGGGATGGTGGCTCATCTTGTAATGGACTCAGAAGACAGGCGAGTCGGCTAATGGACCCCTGCTCTTCCAGAAAAGCTCTCGGTATCTGTGCCACACTAGCATCGATGCCATCGGGCTGCGTCCTTCCAAAATCCGCAACGCGCATCGGCATGCCGATACTATGGCACGCTTCGAACTCCGTTCGACGACCGATCGATTATACTTTCCCTCAATCCGTCCGCTACCTTTATCCTGTTGGTCGATTTAATAGCCGAAAGACCGACCGGTTGTTTTTCGAGTTCACGCTCGAAAAAATATTTGACGGACCGAAGGTACGATATTCCACGTGGTTGACCGGTAACAGGGGCGGTTGTTGTATGCTAGATCACATCGGCTGCTACTGGACCACGCACTCCACAAAGCCGGAGAAGGAGATAGAGAGCCGGTGTACAAATATTTTTCTGGCGGTGATGTAAACGAGTTCGCATTTTTTAGAGGGTCCAGAGGTTCGCCGAGTAAAAATACATGCTGTCTGTTAATAACGTCCAAGGGGCGGGTGACCACGCCGAAACGTTTCCCGACCGGATTAAAAACGTAAATAACACTTGCGGAAGAGATTAACGGTTAATTAACCTTTTAGGAACGACGCGCCACTACAGTGGCTTTCGAGGATGCCTTATATTACGACTCACAACACTCAATTGTATTATTAATTATTAAAGTTCAAGTACATGTATCATATCTTCGCGAAAAATTATAATTATAAATGAAATTATAATCATCAAAAACTTCATTCCAATGTGCTTACGTAGAGAACAGCATTGTTCATCGCACATTGCAGTGCTGTATCGTTTACGTGTAATTTGCGACAAAATCTGCCGTAGACAGAAACAGCCCCGCGCAAAATTCAGCCGTGCTTAAAAGGTTAATGATAAATTCTGACATCTAACGTTCGGATAATCCAAGTTTCACTGAATTTAAAAAACAAACCTATTGAAGCCATTCTGAGCCATCCTACTTTGGTGTTTATTTTTTGACGCAATCAGCGAAATAAAGAAGTTTAAATTCTTGGTTATAGTATTTATGTAAATGTTTCCTTCAAACATAAATATATTTTTATTGAACTTTTGTTTCTTACAATAGGCTATAAACATGTTTATTTTCCATGAATATTCTCTGTCGAATTATTAACATTGTTTTCTTAATCAGTGATTTTCAGTTGCATCGACTACATTATTAGCGACATTGACCAGTAGTTAATCCACTAAATGTCGTCTATCAATTTTGTTAGTTATATCAATTCGAGTAAATTAAATGTTTCGTCTTCGCTCAAGTTTTCTTTAAGATATGGCCCCACCTGTGCTTAGTACAAAGAGTGTTGTATTATACTGTTAACAGATTAGTACTGAATGATCCGTTTTGAACAATTATCGACATGATTAGTTTTGTAACTTATGGGTTAAATTACGGGAGTCCGCAACACGGTGCAAGCCTATTAATTGTTTCTTTTCTTCCGTGTGAATTTGATAATCCCATTACACCAGGCCATCCGCGTGTCTCACGGAATAGGATGATCCATCGATCGAAGACGCGTGTTGAATCCCTCTGTCGTGCCACATTCCCGACGGATTTCTTTAATAAGTTGAAAATTTCTTCAAATAAGTATCAACGTACAGTTTTAACAGGTAGTCCAAATAAAATCAGGTACAGACGGTGCTGTATTCGATATTTTCCCTAACATCTGTAGCCACGGAATTCATCCAATTTCACATGCTTCCAATTAGTGCAACCGTCATGTTATCGAAAATAGTTTTACACATATTCCCAATGTCCTGTGACTGTTGCGTTCTACTCTTTTTACAGATACGAGGTTTTTTGTGAAGTTGCTCGTGTACTATTAATAAAAAAAAGTCGAAGTAACATTTCGATGTTTTTTTAAATAAAATTTAGAAAACAATTGTAGCATGCTCGAACAGCATTCTGTTTCGTTTCGATATGCAATTTACAATACGATGCGAATATTACAAATCTCTTTATACTACCGAGGTAGTAAATGGAAAACGCAGGATGTAATACATAACACGTAGAATTATTCGTTTGAAATAGATTCAAAGAGAATTTATGAAATGCTGGAATTTAATTTATTTAGTACTGATTCTTGTCAAATTGATAAATGGGGCGACACTCAACAGTTACAGCAATTCACGTTAAATAAATATTATTTCATACTCACAAAGGTAAATTTATGAAGCGATCGAAACATAAATCCGAGCTTGTGACAATTACTTTGACCAATTGAAATCATGTTGAAAAGCGTATGTAATCATTTTATTGTTTTTCGTAACTCAAATATAAAACCATCTATGAGGAAATGAAAACGTAATCGATTATTACAGAATTGTAATTGGGTAAAAAGTCTCCAAGTATATAGCAAGATTACAATGCATAATGTACTGTAACTTAATAATTATTCTGTTAGCATTCTAACATTCTATAAAATCATCTTGTGGCTTTTTCGTCATATAGGGATTTCGGTTTGGCAGGTACACAGCTCTCAGAGTGAGCCTACCCTGCACTATTGCAGCTTCCCCATGAGACCGATTATTATTTTATTAGGTCACGAGGTGACCAAACGTTAAAAATTTTGTTGTCGCAATATTTTGATGTCTCCGAACGTTTTGCACTATTACGAAGCACACGTTAGCGAGAACCATGCGCTTCGCAATACTATGTTACAACGAGTACAAGGAATTGGAAAATGTCACATTGCGGAATGTTACAGTAGCATGTATGTTGTTCACATGGTACACATGACTTTCTTTTCTTTGAACCTTGCTGCGACATAATTTAATTCAATTGTATACATGTAACTTTTCTATTCTATATAGAGAAGTTAAAAAATATTACAATTGTGCTTGGATAGTACATAATTGTGATATTATTAACGAATATAATATAAACTGCTGAAATAATTAAAGCTGTTCGACAATTTTAATTTAAAATTGTCGAAATTATATGCTCTTTCATAGGAAATGATTTGATAAATGCCTTCTTTCAACGACACGCGATAGTCATTTTAAAATGGGCTTTTACTGTACACAAGCTGTCCTTGAATCACTGAAAATAGTGATTTGAAGTAACTTTTTCCTTAGCGAAAATTCTCTCCGCGGCTTTGTTAACGAATAATTAACGGGAAACACGGACCAATCAGAGAACGAATCCAACTGGGCTCCGTTCTCGCGGCCATTACCGTGTCGATCATTTTCGCAAAGGAAAAAGTTATTTCAAAAGATCTTAGGAATTGCCGTCTTCGAACGTTTACAACATTTACGTGACACCCTATATTGTAATCGTGTTTTATTCAAGTGTCTAGTAAAAATGTATTTCTAGATCAGTGGAAGAATTGCATTACTGTAAATCGTTTCGAAATATAATAGCGAACGACAGTTGGAGCCAGGTATTCGATTTCAACCGAATGTCCCGTAAGTATCAGCGATCGCCTATTTGCGTGCACGGATCTCTTCGCGTATTGCCGGTGGATAGGATCGTCGAGGTGGACAGAAACTTGCCCCGGGACGAGGAAACGAGACGGTGAACGACGGATCGGAAAAATGGGGGCCGGGGCTGAACCGTTAGACGGAGGTTGGTCCAGCTACTCTCATCTACTCCCACCGAGTCTCACCGTCTTTCTTCTTATCCATCGCAGTCGTCCTTTTCCCGGTCCACTCTTGAGAATAACGTCTACCTCCCTTGATGGGCAGCGCCACTTGAGCGGCACTAACACACGGACACACGCTCCGGCGAGCTACCGAGCTCCACGTAGCTGTCCGGCCGATGTCCGATACATCAGGTCCATGCATAATAAATCCACGGAGCGCGAACACGCGCGGCCTGAAGCCGTATTGGACGAGTAGCCGGCACACTCGAATCGAGACAGGAGTATGCACTTGTTCGAGAAACTTGGAAAACAGAGCTCGGACGTCTCGTCACGCGTGTTTTGTCCGTTTACTCGTCGAGAGGGATAGTTCCGGATATCAATACCGAGGGACGTCCACGTCCCGGGGAAACTTGGCCGTCGAATTTTCGCGGATTCGTTGCGATCCCACGAACCGTCAGTCTTCGTTCCGAAATTGCTACGCGGAAAGCTCTCGGAGGTATTTTAATTTAACAAATTATGTATTAATGATAACTTTTCTTTTCGAAGCAATCGCGCTAAATTCAGAGACCGTCGGACACGAATCAAATATTTTGTAATTGCTACGTAATGGTTCGTAACAATTTGTTTTGCGAACGCATAGGTATAAAAAATAACTCAGATGCGTTGGATTTCCGGTTCTTTGTTTTATTTCTGAACAGTTTAATTGTTTTTTTCAGAGTGTCGAGAATCGCTGTTTTGGTTCTCGAAGAAAACTTGGGTGCTAAGGAGGGGTAACCATGGTCGTAGCGTGGGAGAGGGAAAAGGGTTCTAGTACCGTTCGGGGTTCCGCTAGTCGTTACCGTTGGCCGCAGTCAACTGCGTTAAAATACACGCTGATAACATATTATAATGGTAATTATATCTGGTAGCTTTAACAATAATTACTGTAACAATAATTGTAATGATAGTATTATTATACCGCTAGTTATAATAAGTTAATATAATAACTTATTATAATAAGTTATTATAATAAGTTATTGCTAGAAATTTCATTACGGGTCAGACTCTTCGAAGTACAGCAAGGGGTTATAAACGAAGAAGTGTGAATCAACGTAGCTGTGAAAGAAATCGTACAAGGAATTAGCGCATAAAGACCGGTAGTGTAATAATCATCTCACATCGACGGAACCAAACTTGGCACATTCTCCAACGACCCCTTACGGTTCTGCATTTGAGAAACGAACGGCAGGTAGATTTTGAGTGTTTCTTCTGCGCCCAGGGCGGTTGACTGACAGCGAAATTCAATAAGTTGGCCGATCCGATGAAACTTTCGAACGATTGTCCGGGTCGGCCGAATAATCTGTGTAACAGAGCTCGTTAACGGAAACGGACATTGAATTGTGCTTTCGTTTCGGGCCGCGCATCGTGGCAATTATAGTGAACGGATGGTCGATTGCGTGACTACGGTAAATTTCGGTTTTATCGAAGAAAAGCTCGATCGAATTTAGAAGTTGAAACCGTGCGAGCTCTTAATTAACGAACGCTAAATAAATCCGTTCGGGCTGAAGCCCGACTAGCTGGTGGCACCCGACCCTCCGACCTGCCCTCAGGCATGGTGGAAATAGGGTAGGTCGGTGGCGAGCGTAGAATTTATTTCGGCATCGACACGGAACGTTTCTTCGGGAGACAAGAGCTGGCTAGGTGCAGGCGCGCGAGCAGGCAGGCGGGTAGCCGACCCCGAGAGCCGTTTAGCTTAATACACGTAACGCTACTCTCCGGCTGCTTTTTCTCCCAAATACTCTACTTCCAACCGGTTCGAAGTAGTATAAGTCGTGGACAAAGTAGACGGCGTACAGAAAACCTCCATTAAACTCCCTAGAAGTGATTAGTACCCTCCCCATTTACCCCGCTCGCTCCCACCATTCCTCTGTTGCCTCTATCCCGTGCATTCTCTTCCCACCTATCCCAGATTCGCCTCTCCTCTTCTCTCTGAAACCTCTTCCTCCCTCCCGCTGGATCTTAGATTTATTCGATCTCGTACAACTCGCATTTCAGATTGCTAAATGCGCAATCTTTTCGCCAAAAGACAAGAGTGAGAAAATCAACTCGAGTCGCCCGGAAACGATTCCAACCCCTAATGATAGTTCACTGCTTTTGAAAACGCGACCCCAAAACGGTCACCCCCTTCCGACGATTTAGCGCAAATTCATTTTCGAGCGGGAACAACCTCGAGATAGGGGAGCGCTACTTCGGCGTCTAGATCGACCACGCTGACATAACCTTGACGGAAACAAAACGCACCTTCGACGACGCGAAATGAATTTCAATATGCACATACGGTTTTGTTTCTCGGATTACGGATGAAACCTAAAAATCGTTCCAATTTCATTTCGTCCGCGAGAAATAGAAGGAGGATAGGACGGGTTGGGGGGGGGGGGTGGCACAAGGCCGTTAGAGGAGTACAAAAAAGAGTGGAGACGGACTATAAACGGGTTGAAATACCGTTGAAATACTGATCCGAAAAATAGACCGGCGCGTTTCCCGCGAACCGGAAACTTGGTGGACGTTAAATTTAGCAGCGCGGCAATCGCGGTTGACGGGTCAGTCGGGTGGGTGGTCGGATCCGGGAGGAGGGCAATGGTTGCAGGATGCGAGGAGGGTTGTAGGTTCAGCGGATCGTGTAAAGTACATCGGCGGATCGGGCAAGTTCACGGGAATGTCATTTTGCGGAATTAATCCACTCCTTTTCCTGATTTAATCAGCGGCCAGTCATAAATCAGTTGGTAATTAAAAGAGAGCATCTCCTGGCGATGCCGGGGCAGTAAACATAGCCTAATCCATTTCGTCCGCCGGCTCATAGGTGTGGATGGCATGGGAGTGGGGAAAAAAGGTCGTAGCCTTTCTAATTTAATCTGGCGAATGATTCCGTGATTCTCGAAGCCGGCGGCAACCCTTTCATTACTTACGTCCCCACCCTCGGTCGGGCTGCGAGGCAGGCAGGCGAGCACCCTCGCGCGCCTCGGCGGCCCCCGAACGCCCGTGCCTCCTTCGCCCCGCGGGCACCCCCGCGAAGAACCGGCGCAGAACACTAAATCAGCGACCAGTGTAATTTTTGTAATGGGAGGTGTGGCCTCGTAGGGGTGGCAGACGCGACTCCCGCCGGGAGAACCGGACATATAGTAGGGATGCCATCCCTGCGTTCGCCTCGCGCGTCCTGGAATGGTAGGGTTCGCAGGGGTGATTTTAGGGGTGGAATGCTACGATGCGAGCACGCCGCTTCGGTGGTTAATCCTCCGTCGCTATGTCTCAACTCGAGTCGCGATCCACAGCGCTGCTCTTCGCTCTCCCTTCCTTCCCTGTTCTCCCTTTTCCCCCCAGGTTCGTTCTCTTCGTCTTCCATCCCCTACTCATGGACTGCTACGCGGCGCTCGTGGCGCACGCTCCTATTCAATATAAAGCAATCCTTTTGTTGGGATTTCCGCGGAAGGATGGTAATTAAAGGCACTTCCCCTGCTCAGAGGACAGACGCTCGCGTATTTATTAAATTGTGCATCAACGAAACGCGTTCGGTGAGCCGGCGCGTTTCTACTTTCCGCGATCCACGAGTCCTCCCCTTTCTCTCTCCCTCTCTCTTACTCGAGCGTTCTGTCTCTGTCTCTGTCTGTCTGTCTCTCTCTCTCGCTCTCTCTCTCTCTCTCTCTCTGGATTTTGTTATTTACTTGACTTTAATTAACTCGTCGCGGGACGCGCATAGATGAAACGTCGAAGTGTCCCATTCACCTTTAAATTCTGCGGTAACCTCCTTTCTATTGTGTTCGCCTCTGCTGTATCCGCGCGTCCGCTGTTCCGGTTCAATCGAACCGCCTTACCTTCAGATCGATGAAATGCACGCCGCGCGCCAGCCATCGCGGCGACCCGTGCGCTCTACCGTAATTAATCGTGTCGTCTTAATCGGCTCGGTGCGCGAGAATCACCCCTTGCGCGTCGTGAATTCCGTTTGCAGTTAAATCGCGCGGCGGCGTGAATGGTTCAACAATAAGCAGAGCCCGGCTGCAGAGTGGGGCGACATGTGCGGGTTCCGGTTCGGGTTCGATGGCGGGTGTAAATACGGATTTTCGATCGTCGTCGGCGGCACGGGTTCCTTCAGTTCGGATATGGGTGCGATGACGGTCGAGCGCGGCGTCGGAAACGCGGAGGGAAACGGCAATCGCCGAGAGGAGGGGAATGGATCAGCGACGCAGGGGCAGCGACAGCTTCGGTGGAGGGGCTGCTGGGTTGAGAGTGGGGAGGACGGAGGGAGACTGGGACTAGTGGAGGGGATTTATTACTGTCGGTGGCGTGCCGCGGTCGCACGCGGTACTCGGCAGTTTACAACCGACCGCCTGTCTGGCGGTTTCGGGGTCCTCTCGTTGATGGTATTTTCGTCACAGATAGCTTCGTGTACTCCGAAACAACCGATGTCCTTTCTTTTGGTGTAATTCCTCGTGATCGAAGTTGAAAACGATTCCCATCGACAATATATGTATACGTTTGCATGGTTTTGTCTTATTTTATCGATCTGTTGGCAAGATAAAGCCTTTAACACGGTTGTCACACAGTGAGACGTTGTTCTGTGCGGCTGGTGTAGTGTCACGTGACAGCAGGCATCCGAGTACGGCAAGGGGTGTTCGCATAAGTACGATTGCGTTTCGAAGGTCCTCAGGTAAATGTCAGCTATTATTATTTGGTGCGCACGTTGCGAATGATCTTGTCGGTGACGAGCAGCAGTGTGTCACGGTTGGCAGATTAATTTTGTGAAACATGATTGGCATATTCCATCTGTAACGCGCAGCTCGAGACCGGAGATGACCGGTTTAATTGGAGAAAATCTACGTGCCGCCTGGTCGGATGATAATTGAAGAATTCGTAATGCGACGTGTAATTGAAATTTCACCAATTCGACCGCGCATCCCAACCCGAACGCAATCACATGTTCAATTTAACGGAGAGTTTTGGCGAAAAACTGCTTTCACCCTCGCCGTGGCGCCGACAGCTCCGCGCGAGCGCTGTCCGCTCCCGGTTCCCGCTCAATCCGCGTCACTCCGAAAATTATTAGAAAATTAGCTGTAATAAGGCTTCCTCCGCCGAATATACCTAATGACGAACGTAGTCGCGAACGGGCGAGATACTTATATAATTGGCATTTCTCTCATCTACCGATTCCGTCCTTGTTAGCGGTAGCTCTCAAGCTGACGCGTTCGTATGGTTGCCGTTAGCGATACGGATTCCCTAGAAGCGAACTTAATCTGCATCCTGTAAAATGCTGCTACGTTGTTTCGTTAACTTTTAGGCTGTGAGGTGAGGCCGACTGTGTTCACGCTGATCTAGAGGGAATTTTTAATTAAGGATTGAAATTCGAGTATCGTGACCGTATCGTATTGCTGTCGCTAATAATCAGCCGCAACGTGATCATTTTAATAGACTTGGATGGCGCGGCGATGGTGCCACTTGTGAGCCGCATCGCGGGCAAGTAAAATTCCGTAACGAATCGCGGTAATTTATATACCGAGATCCGATCGAGAAACTTTTCGATTACAAATTCTGTTTCTTCGTTGAACTTAGCTCGTTCTATAATTAAAAGTTTTTATTCGTTGTTTGATGTCTCTTCGGTATCACGCCTCGTCTGGTTCCAAGAAAAATACTTGAGAAGAGTTATTAATATCTATGCTTGTCCATTGTTATCAAGAATAATGTAGCTTTAAAAAGCGGGCACCGCCATGAAAGTTGATACGTTAAGTGAATTGCATAGAATATTCAAATCCTTTGAATCCCACCGTGGACAGTTTATAAGTATACAGCGGATGTTTATGCAAATAGAAATTTGCATAAGCCAATTTACAGGACCTAGCGTCAACCAGAACTTTGTTTGTTCGATTCAGTATTCTACCAGGTTCGAAGTAAAATAAAAATCTCGTTAAACAAGATCAAGCTTCCGAAAGTACGTAAGAATAAATTACAATCGTTAAGCACTCTATTAACGACACAGGCGAACCACTTTCGAGAAACCAAGCGATCCTGCAGCAAAGTCATACGTGCAATATTTTTTGGTTGGCTGCCACGTGATTCCGTTCCAAACAGTTGGAAACATCTTCCAATCTTATTAGTATTAAATTCATTAGATCAGATGCATATGTAAATGAATCGATGTAGGTCCAGAACTGGATAAAATAGTATTTCAAATGACAAATAGAAAACTAATATTTTATTATAGATCATACATGATTATTTTGATCATACACGTTCGAAAGAATGTACTTCTAAAAATGAAATATTTTATTCGCTGTCAAGAACGTTTAAGATAATTATGCCATAGTTCGATATATATTTTTTGTTTATTTCATTTATTGTCATCGAATAAAATGTTTTTATTTTACTAAATCGTAGTGTGAAATATACTTATTTTGGTAATCTAAAACGAACGAAATTATTATTATAACTTCTTACGTTATCTCGTTCAACTATGCGAAGTATTCTATTATACGCTTTATGTTATTAAAATAAAAAATATTTTATTTTATTTTCTGTTTTAGATTATCCAAATATAATATTTATTCCATGGTCCAGCTATGGATTATCGGAATAAAATATTTTATTTACTGAAATTTTATGTTGCATTTGAAATACTTCTTTACGAGTATTTGAATTGTGAAGAATCAATTACCATTTTCTATACTAGTCAATAAAGGTTTAATCCAACACATTCAAGACGAAACTGTTTTTTAAACGGAACAGTCCCGTTTCTTTGATGATGAAGATTCCACTTCAGATGCACGCAGGCACGGTATTTAATATCTTAATATCTACGCTGCCCCGTCTTTCTCTTGACGCATTCATTATGATTTATCACGACCGGATATCGAGGGGTGTCCATTGACCGCGTCTCAGGCTAGTGACGCAAGAGTATCCGGTCGTTTGAATTTCAATAATTGGCAGCAGTTTTCGTAGCGGCGGTCTCGTTAGTCGGCCGCTCGAACGGACTGACTTAATTATTTCGTTTGAAGTCCGCGGACCGGCAGACGGTCGCACGGAACGATGGGATCGGTAGCGCGGGATACAGAGGCGGGAGAGAGTTTTTGGACGCGGGTGTCCTTCGTGTGTAGGTATGCCGTCCGCGCGGGAGCGGGCGCGCGCGCTCTCACAAATAAATTGAGAAAACTGGAGCGAGGGAGAAACGGCCGAGCGAGGCAAACGTTTATTTTACGCCGACAAATTGGTGCGGCTAATTAGCTCCGGCTAAAAGCAGAAGTATGACCGTGACGCGGAGTGGCGCGTTGTGTCGCGTCGCCGATGTTTCTGCCGCCCACCGTTTACAGTCGCGAGCCCGGGTAGGAGCGATTTAGGCCAATTGTCGTCTTTCGGTGACTGCGGCGCACTTCTTCTTTCCTCCTCCGCGTGGGAAATTGAATAAAGCGCGGCTTCGTGTTCCCGTTTACCCACCGAAACAAGATAATGAAGCCATTAGCGTTCGCCCGATCTTTTTCACGCGTCGTTTGCGAAATTCCGTAGTTGCGGCACCGAGACACGTGTGTTTCTCTCTCGCAGTAACAACGACGGCGCTGGCGGCGGCGGCGGCGGAGGTTGCTTGCTTCGGAGAGGTGTTCGTGGCAGGATGATACGTTTTCGCGAGGTATCTGTCGGCAGCGGTCAGGAAATTATAGGGGAACGCGGTGGCGATATAATTTAATAATACCGGGTGCGCGTAATGTCTTTCGACACGCGTCAGCGATAATTCCGAGGCGAATGTCCAATAAAAAGCCACTTTGCCCGATCGAAATATCAAATGTAATCCTCTTAAGTCGGGTGCACCGGTCGAACGTGTATCTCCGGGACTGACCATCTCACGCTATCCTTTTTTCCTTCTCTTCTCTCGCTTCTTCCCTTCGACTCTCCTCTTCTGGCCATGCGTCCCTCTTACTTGCATGCCCGCTCCCCTCGGTAGCCACTCTATCTGCGTCCTCGTCCCGTTCGAGCGATCCACCCGCGAGCTTCCAAGTTAACTTCTGACCCCTCGCCGTTCTCCGAGCCTCCCTTTCCTATCCAGAGGCGTTGCTTTTACGGCGATTGAAGCTTCCCGCGGGTCCTTGGGCATTCCGCCAGGTGGCAGTGCCGCGTCCTTCTGGGCGTCGGCCCCCGATGCTCCGTTTAAAAGATTTTTCAGGAAAATCCGACGAGTTCTCGTTTGAACACGCGCCTCGGCGTGCATCGCGAGGCCACAAATTTGCCACCCCACAGCCCCGTTGCCGGAACAGCGGAAGGCTATCCCCGGTGGCGGTCTGGCTGTTCTAATTTTTCGCGTGCCGCCCTCCGCCCGCCACCGAATGGGCGGGCCGCAATTGCACGCGAACGCGAATATAATTAACCCGAACTTTAATTCGTTTCCGTCCGCGTTGTGGTTTGATAATGCGATCGAAGAGGGCGCGGATTTCGGGACCGATTACACGGAGCGCGGTGCATCGAGTGGAGAAGAAGGCTACCGGAGAGTTTGCCGCGCGTTTATCGCAACCCCGGCACCCTCGATCCTTTCGAGATCTCTTTGTGGGTCGAACGAGTCATTATCCATGGGCCGACGTCGAGCCCACGATCATTAAAGAACCATCCGCAGTTGCACAGATGACGACCGATGTTGAATAATTAGTCGGCCACCGACTAAAATCGATTCATTAATTAATAAAGCGGCTGCGCTCGCTCTACTAATAACGCCGCTCCACAATTGAATAGAGATCGCGTTAATTAACGGTCCGTGTACTATTAGCGGCGGTTGTGGTATATTATGGCCCCGAACCTGGATCAACCGAACCGAATGATCGGGTTCTCGCAGTCCGGTAAACAATTTTTCCGGCGGCGGCCACCCCTGTCCCTTCCCAGCTCCACCATCCACCGAGCCTCTGATAGCGAGCGAGCGATCTTCGCGTATTGGGAGTTACGGATACCAGCTTTCGTGGCCTAAACCCGCGAACAATAAGGACTCCGTTTCGTGTCACGGGACTAAAAAGACTTTGTTCCCATTGTTAACCGGTTCGGCGATCCCCGACACGGGACGGCTATCGGCGTCGCCGTCTATCCGTGCCGCGAATTTTCCTCTCCCACTTCCGCACCGTCTCGATATCTAACGAGAACGAGTCAGAAAAGGAAAATTCCTGGTTCGCCGACTCGCTCGCTCCGTCGTTCGTCGGGTGTGCCCCGGCTATTGGCTAGGATATCTTTCGATTATCAAGACCATCCGTAGCTACCGCCTTAGCCGACCGGGCGCCGTTGTCTTCTCGGCTCTTTCAATTAATGTTTTGATTGATTTCGGACCCTTGCCTGGAGGCCGACCCTCCTCTTCCGGCTCGCTCGCTCGCTCGTTCGCTCGTTTGCCCACCCACCTTCGATCTCTCCTATACCGCGCGGTTCTTAGTTCTGCAATCCGAGGTTGTACTCGCGCCATCGATCTTCTTACTTATCTTTCGCAGTTCTGTTGCCTCGTTTATTGCCTGGTTTTAGGCTAACGTACTCGATTCTCTGCTCGTTGCTTTTTTTAATGTGCGCGGAACTACCGCGTATGGGACACTACCATTATCTCAGAAATGGTGAATCTTTTTATAACAAAATTATACTTGCTTCGAATTTTGCATATCTGATCACACCTAATTTGAAGACGCTACCAGTTGATACGTAATTATGTTAAACGATTAATTATTATTCCTTTCTTCCCATAACATTGTATGAAGTAGTGTTACTTTTCATTGAGTTTTTACTTATTGCATTCGATTAGGTGTTTCTTTAAAAATATGGACGTGTAGTGTCGGACAGTTTTCTTTTATCATAGTAATTAAAGGAATTAAATTTTTAATGTTGTTACCAAGCGTATGAGTCGAATACAGGGTATTTATGGATGGGACATCCATAAGCATCTGTTAAATTTAGATTTGTGAGATTTATTTAAAGTCAGAGATTTATTTCAAATCATTATCTGTTGAGTTTAGATTTTGTAGTTTTAGTCGCCGATTGCCAATAACTATAAATCGTTCATCCTCTTTCGAAATTGTCTATTTCTGTTTATAATCTGAAGGACAATTGGAGAAATTTTACTGTACACTGATTTTTGTGAATACAAATATATTTTGCTTTATCGTTTTATTCAAATTTATAAAAGTTCAGTAAAATGCTAGATATTGATAGTACAATTCAAGGGAGACAAATTACAACATGAAAAAATTAAGAAAGTCGTGTTAGTTGTTTCACAATTATCGAATGTATAATATATTTTGGTATAATCAGCAATGTTTTTATTGTACTCTAATTTGGGAAATTGTGTATTTGTATATGTAACTCAACATTTACTGTTAAGAATTTTAATGTGTTCGTGTGGAAATATCATAAAATAGCTCAGGATCCTATCCTTCGTACATAAAGTTATTTATATAAACTGCCCTGTAAGTAATTGTACAGCTGATAAGAGATACTACAGCTAAATTGTGCATGCAGAAGTAAGTCGTAAATGCAAAATAATATTTTTTCACTTGAAGTTTCGTTCTCTGGAAAAGTAAATTTTAAAGTTCATCAGATTCATGTGATGCTTAGCATAAAAAGAAGTAGAATCGGTCAGCCATGATCAGACGAGCTAGCCATTTCTACTCAATAGCACGCATATTTATCTAATTTCCAAACTCACTTTATCTTATTCTATATATTTGACTTATTTTTTCAGGTAGAATCACTCTCCTCCATAGTTTCATAAGCACCCGCAATATATCTTGTACATGTTCGTTTCTTAAACAAAAGTTAAAAAGTTTTGTAATCGGAAATTCTTTTTATTTCATAAGTTTATTATTTGGAGGAGCTATTGACGATAATACTGATCGTTGATTCTTCATAAATTCCTCCATATTATGGGATTTCATTTATGATCGAGGTCTAGTGGATGGTGTATTATATTAGGGTGTCCCATAAGCTTCTTTCTTTTTTCTAATATGAAATGAATACACAATATTTTGCTGTTTAAGATATTATTTATTTTGTTATATAAGCACCCTTTTGTTCTATATACCTTTTTTCATCTCTCAGGAAGCCTCATTATGCCTTCTTTCCAAAATTATTGTGTTTTGGACAAGAAATAATCCTCGAGGTGCGCTTTTATTTCACTGACGGAAGGAGAGTATGCAGGATGCTGTAAAACATCCCAATCAAACTGTAAGAGCTTCTCTCTTACCGCTAATGCAATATGTGGTCTCGCGTTGTCATGATAAAACACGGTGCCTCGTCGGTTCATTAATTCTGGCCGTTTTTTTGCTATCAATTGATCCAGTTGATGAAAGTATTTCGTAGAATTTATTGTTTCACCTTGAGGAAGGAGCTCGTAGAAAATTACGCCTTTCCAATCCCACCAAATGGATCAAAGAACTTTTTTGGGGTGTAGTCTCGGCTTTGGGCTTCCAGATTAAAATTCCCCCCTCTAAATCTTTTAAACCAATTGCGAACGGTTGTAATAGTTATAGCAGCATCTCAATAAACGGTACAAATTTCGTCGACAGTATTCTTTACACTATCACCTTTTTTGAAGCAATGAAGCATAACATCCCGTAAATGTCGCCTTTCGCTACTCATCTTTAACGCTGTGGATGAAAGTTTTAAAAGAGACTATGGCATAAATGAAATGTACTGTAAAAGAGCTCTAGGACGACTAAAACCGATGACATAGACGGCTAATAAATAAACCTGCATGTTTACACAAGCAGAGCTAAATAAGGCCATCCATAGCGCGATGAGAAAGAAACTTATGGGACACCCTAATATTATTGTACACGAACTACGCATTGCTTCTACAGAAATATACTTTGTTTTCAATTTTAAAGATTATTTTTCTATAAAAATTGATTATTGAATCTCTAGGAAACAAAAGAATTTATTTATTTAGAATTCGACATAATCAATTCTAGTAAATATTTTTTCTTTATTTTGAAGATCGCGTCAGAGGTTTATAAACATATACAGTGCGGATCAAAAGTATTCGTACTCTCGAAATGTAGAAATAAAAGAAACAATATTTTCTATATTATTAATTATATTAATATTATAATTATATTAATATATATTATATAAAACAGAGACAGTAACATCATTTAGTAATTCGAAATGAATCGAAATTTGCACTGCCCTAAGAAATTGCCGAGACAAACGTATTTGTTCGGTATTGTTGAAATTCTCAGCATGCATATAAGTTACCGAGATCTACAAAACGCATTTTTTAAATTTTCCTTGCAAGCTCAGACAAAAAAATTAAAAAACGAGAATTTTTATTAATTTTGTTATTCTAATCAATTACATCTTTGAAAAACAACACTTTAATCATTGTACTCAAAAAAGTTCAAATCATTTGGTGACATTACAAATAACGTCTTATCGTAAAATATCAAAAAGTTGGCCGTAAATATACGAGTTCAGTAAGAAGATATTTTCTACCGCTTTTGGGTGGCTCTTGCCACATTGTGCGGCATCGCAGAGGTAAACAACACGCTATATAGAAACAAAATGGTCTTGCAATATCCCCGAAAAGTTACGTGAAGACATCGCCGCCCGACAACCCGCTAAATCAAAGCGCGAGCGATTTAAAGTCATCGGTGGGAGGACGGTGTAACCGATAGTCGGCAGCTTTCTTCCCGGATTAACCGTGACTTCCGTTTCCGATGCTCGTATACGTGCTGTATCCACAGGAAGAATGGTAACCCCCCGCGGAGGGTCTTTGGCAACGCACGAGGAGGCGGCAGCGTTGTCGTAGACGGCGGGCGGCGGCGTCGCCGGCGACGATCCCCGTTGCTTGGTAGACGGTTGCTCGAATCGGTGTTATACCGGTGGCTGTTTTATTGCGAGATTTGCGGCGTGGCCTCTCCGTGTAACAAGACTTACTGAGATCTTAATAGAATCTGAGGCCACCCCCTCTCAGCAAGTCCCGTAGCACACGGGCTAACGCCGTCTTCGACTACAGCACAGTAGCCGTTCGTTTCCTGATACTCTCTCTCGCTCTCTCTTTCCCTCTCTGTCTCTCTCCCTTGTGCCGCTTTCTCTCTTTTCCCCACCCCTCGACCACGTTCTTTCGAGCTTCCTTTTTCCGGCCAACCATTTCCTCAGTCCCTCTTTCCCTTGCCCGGCGCTCCTTCCACCCAAAGAGGAACGGAACGAGATGGGTAGGGGTAGGGAGTTGACCCCGCCGCTGCATCCCTCTATCAGGAAAAGGGGTGCTTATTCTAAGCGTATATAAGAGGGGCAGGAGAATGCCCGGGGTGGGCTGAAGGGTGATTTATGAATATTGCCTACCGAGAAAAGTGTATCGCGCTGCCGCGCGTCGATTTCACCTCGACGACGAGGACTTTGAAGCGGGCCCCGCGCCCGGCAAACTTTCTTTTATAACATTCTTGTCGTTCCGATTAGCGGGATAGGCGGAATGGAAAAAGGGGTTCGGTAACGTGCCGCCTGTCGGATCGAAATCGATCCGGCAGCGAACTTTCTGCCGCTCCGATGGATTCGAGTCGCGTCTAGTCGGGAATTTCCGCAGTGGTTCGCGTGTCGTTGCTCGAACAGGAGATAATTGAAGGAGGTTGATTTGATTCGCGACCCCACCTTCTGCTCCTCACGCCTCCCTCTTCTCTCTATTTCTCTTTATCTATTTCTCTCTCTCTCTCTCTCTCTCTGTCCATTTTCCTTTTTCATTTTTTGTTAAAGTAGTTGGTATACAGACACCTTTGAGGCAGGGACGTTTGTTCGCCAGCAACACTCGATCGCCGAGATTACGCAGACGCTCGCGACAGCCGCGCTATTCTTTCCCAGGTACGACGTAATTAATTTCACGTTTTATCGTCGCATCGGCGATTAATTACCGTGGTGCCAGGGCGAAATGAATGGTCCTCGGGGCGACAATGGAGAAGGCTTGTTAATAAATATGCGCCGCGTGCGCGCGTGTCGCATATCTTGGCCGCGTGCCGCAGTAATGGCGATCGTGAAATTCGAAACACGCGTTTCTGTGTCATCCGGTCGGCCGCGAGTTTCTGAGCCGAATATTCGCCGGGCTGTTTTGTAGCGCAAATATTTTCGTCGGCGCAGAACGGTAAACATGGCGCTCCGCAATGATTGCAAGGGCTCGCATCCCCCTCCCCCTCTTGGTATTGAATAAATCCGCGATCGATATTAATAAACGTCCGAGCATCGGGAAAAGGGAGCGGAAAAGAGCCGTTTAATCCGTTAGCGGGAATACTGTGGAAATCGGATTTGGAGTGCCCTCACGATCCCACTTCGATTACTACGGTCCTTTAATTCCTGTCTTCAGATCTCTCTCTCTCTCTCTCTCTCTCTCTCTCTCTCTCTCTCTCTCTCTCTCTCTCTTTCTCTCTCTGTGACCCACGAGAAGAAGTCGCTGAAAGAAACTGTGGCTATTAGCGACTAAACGACGAGCAATTAACGAGACACGTTCGAGTGTAGCTCGGCTTCGCATAAAGGACAATTTTGTTCGTTCGCTTTTCGATTCTGATTCCGCTCCCCTTGCCGGACCCCTCGAGCGGAACAGAGAAGTTCGCACACATGGAAACTCGGTCGAGGAAGAATGGGGAACGATCCCCATTGCTGTTGGTGATCGGTTGGCAGAAGCAATTTTATATTTTATTCCCCTATTTAAATTTATCATTTCAGATATCGTAGGAACAAAAATAAGTTTAAATTGAATTCTGTTCTCCCCTATCCGCGACGCCGACATCTACGTGCATCCACCCACCATCTATCCCCGTATTCTTCGTACCATCGAACAATTCTATTTCGCTTTTCCACCATCCGCAACACTGTCATCTCGATACGTCCTCGTCGTTATTGTACTCGTTTCTACGAACAATTTAATAGGACCAACATTCTACGGGAAAACGTTTCCCGGATGCAACGCGCTCTTTACCAGGTAATCTCAAGACTTAATGAACCAGAGAACAGTAAGAAGTGTAATAAACGATTTGGTCTGTGCAAAAAGGGCGCCAAATTTTTGCAAAGTACAAAAAGTGGTTGTAATTATTTATAGTTACTTAATGGTATTGCAATACTGTGCACTTTCGTGCGATCTACAAATATTATAATGATATTGTAAAATTATTATAACATAATGGTAAACCTTAACGAGTATATGAAAATTTATACAGTCGCAATAACTTTAGGAAATCGTGCTAAACATTTGTCCTTGTTATGAATAATACGTACAAGTATTGCGAATTGTCTACTCCAATCTTTAAGCAATGTTTTGTGTGATCATTGATTACATTGTCTGATGCACACACGTTGTTCTCCGAAATCTTTTATCACTACCCTTGCGAAATTAAGACATTAGAAAAAGGATACTGGTACATTATTTTCAACTTATTAGAATTATTTAAAAAAGTAAGACATTTTCGCCTAACTTAAATTTAACTTAGGCAACGTTTATTTTTCGTAAAGATCCGTCTCTACTTATCATTTGTCAGAAGAAAGTTTTTATTTTACATATAAAAACATTTTTAATATTTAATAACATTTTTAATATTTTGTATCCAGTTCCCACATTTTCGTCATAAAGTGCATAAAATCCACGGTCTAATAATAAATTACCGACATTTATAAAACGCATATTTTTAATGTTCGCTATAGGCACAGATAACCAATTTCAATTATAGAAAACAACTGCTTAGCTATAATTTATCAGACTGGTCCTTCTACCATCTGAAAAAACCAGATTCAAGTTGCTTGGGCCAATTTTAAAAAAGTTCTAAAAAATGTGTTAATATTTTGATGACCGACTCTACGCATTTGACTAAAAACTGCATAAAATCCGTAGTCTACTTATCAGATTAAAAAGAACACCGAAAATCTGTGCACGTACGGACCCGATTCCAGCTAAAAAAGTTCTACTACCGTCAGCCGAACAATCCGGTCCCAGACATCAAAACTTCAATAATGAATGTTTAATTCGATCGCCGCGTTATAAATTCATAATGCCGCAACGGTGGCTGTTTCAATTCGCGACAATCTTCGCATTCAGCTCGCATTTATTCGCCGTTTAATACGATCCCTTTTTTCTCTCTGTCCCTCTCTTCCGCGCGGCGTTACCTCGCCGTTTCACCCTTCGCGATTTTCCACCCTCTCGGTCCGGACTCGTTTCTTTAATTCAATAACCGCGCGCCGGATAAACAGAGGCGGGGATGAAATTCCGCGCGCGTTATATTCGACGCGATAATAGTTAGCCTAGTTGCCGGCTAATTGTCGCGCCGCGCCGCTTCGCACCGCATCGCCGCGCTGGTTCGAAAATATATCCGACGCGGTCAGAGGAGATGGGCGTGAGAAAAGAAGAAACGAGAGCGGGAACGTGCACGGAGAGAAGAATATTTTATAACGAGCTCGGCACGAAGACAGCACCACCGGTACGGTTGCCTGCGCATATAACGGCAGGATCGAGAGTAGATCTGTCTCCCCAGGAAGCTTGTTAGGCGTCGGCGAGCTCCGCTATCTTCTAATTGGCGATATAATGATTCTGAAGGATGGAATACGGTGGTCCTGAAGGGGCCGAGGGGCACCCTACTCCGTGCCTTCCCTTGTTAGGGGCGAAATTAAAATTTGGCTCTACCTTCTTCCCTCTCTATCCGTCGACTTCTTTCTCTCCCTCCGCCACTGTTCTCAGCTCGTTCTCTCCTTCTTTGTCGTTCTATTCACCTCACGCGGCTTCGGCCTTTGCCGTTCCCCGCTCTTCTCGCTATTTCCATCCTCATCCCACGACTGCCGTCGTTCCGCTGCCACTTCTTCCCTCGTGGATTCGTTACGCGGTCGCTGTGAAATTTATATGTTCCTGCGTCCACGGGAGAGAGAGACGGGACCCGTCGCGCTGCTCAAATTTCGAGGACTTTTTCTTCGTGGCGGAAGGATGCTCGTCGACCTGCTTGATTGCATTTGTTTTCCTCCTCTCGGTCGCCGGAATCACGCCTCCCTGCTCGGAGCCGCGGGATCGCTCGATGCAAAGAATTGAAACTCCGACAAAGGGAGGAGCGGTCGAATTGAAACTCGGGCAAATTCTGCTACTGCGAATTACCTCGGAAATGTTTTCTCCATTTCTTTCGCAGTAGCCCTTTAAACTGGGCTGATTAGGTCAATTGTTGTCGATTACGTACACGAATATGTAAAAGAAATGTTCTTTATTATTCGAAAAAAGTCTTGATTTATGGAACGCGTCATTTTGTCACGTTAAAATGTTATTTTTTTTTATTTACGATGGCTGAGATTATAAAAACACGTGTGAGTACGTTAGAGCCATAGTTGGCGTAACCCATTGTGAGAAACAAGGAGTGTTATATTTTATATATAATTTATAGCTAGTTCCTAATCTCGTTTACTTGTCCTTTTAGTATTTTGGCATGTTTATATTAAAGTTTAACACAAAAGTCGAAATTTTCGAAGATGTGACTTACGTTAATGATTCTAACTCCCTCGCTTACTACAATATGCGTTTGTTGAGCAAGTGAAATTATCAGGAATTTATTGAATAAACTTGTTTTAGTAGACATATATTTTGATTAAAATTCCTAAAAATCTAAATAAATATATGCTTATTCTTTCAATGAAATAACATAGGGGATGACACTAGGAGTGTTATTAATTTCTATCTAAATTTGGAAATTCATTCTTATTGTAATATATTGACAAACTGAATGTTGCTGCAATTTTCAGAATATGAAAGAGTAATAATACTAATATTTGCTACTAATATACTATACCAAGGTTTCATTAATTTCCTGCTTATGATATTCAGACCTCTAATTACAAATTCTACGTACCATGTTGGCACCATTATGAAAATGTTCACATGGTATTGTAATTTACTTATTTTGTTTCTTAATTGGTTCCTCTACTTATAATCTTTACATTTTGACTAAGCACTACTTCGTAACGTGCTACTTCTCTAATTTTTAAGTTAATTTGTTTACTACCTTTTCCGATATGTATAGGAAAACATTAATGAAACATTCCAGGTGCCATATTTAAAAGCACTTAATGAAACAGATAAATCTTATGTTTTATTTTTATTAAAATGAAGCAAATTTAAAAGATAAATAACAACTAATTCGTAAACAGTTGCCTGCCTTCAATTTAGAAGCGTTAAGGATTCAAAAAATTTAGAAACACCTATATAATATTATTTTCGATCCGCTGAAATTACTTGAGAAAGGAAGCGTTTGTCTTATATTTTTCGCAATCGGTGTACATAATTTCGCAGTATAGTTTCTGCAATCGAATCGATTATAGTGTGGCGAATCGCAACGTTCCTGAAAGCCAAGGGATCCCGGGGCAGCCTGTTAGCAGCGGTAGAAAAAGAGACAGAGAGAAAGATGGGATCTGCAATGAATTTTTTGGCCATGCAATTTCAAGGCTTATAATTGCGTGGATCAAAGGTGTCCCATTAGCGTTGGTTAATTGGATGCCTCGGATTGAAAGCGGGCGCATCAAGCGGCGATTTCGTTTCATATCTCCGGGAACTATGACTCGGGAAATCAACGGCGGGGCCGTAGTTAAGCGCCAATGCTTAATTAAACGTTAATCTCGTGTACGGGCGGTCGATGGCGGGGAGGGTGGTAGAACAGCTGAGAAAGGGGAATGGGGGCTGCGTGGCTGTAGCAGGAAGGAGGGGCGGAGTGTGGGAGTGATGGTGGCAAGGGAGGGGGGAGGACCGACGGCAGCGGATTGGGGTAGTGGGCGAAATTAAGGCTCGCCGGTTGATTCGAATTCTCCTTGAGAAATTTCCTTTCCCCGAGAACACCCTTCGTGCGCTCTCTAGTAGTTACTAAACTGGTCGTCTCAATTAGCGAAACTTGCAGCTACGTTACCGACTTCCAATTAGTCATAGGTTGCAAACTGTATCGCGCTTACTGGAGCGAGACTAATAACTTCTAGACCACGAAATATATGCGTAGATGCACGATGCAAATTAGTGGCGCACGGCCGTTCGAACGTTTACGAAATATTTCACGGGGAAGAAAAATTTCGTTCGCGGCTGGAGCGCAACTGGAGACGGGCCGGTAGCGACCCTCTAATTTCGCGGATAAGGCAAAATCATCTATTATGGAACGCTTTTGATGGGGCACAAGGTTATTATCCATTTTACCATAACTGGAAAGTGTTATTGTTGAATAGTTATAGATTTGTAGATTCATGTTTCTAGATAACGTAATGAATTGTGAAATATTTATTTAGCACGAATAAAAAATAATACGAATAAGATATTAAAGTAGGAGCATGCACCTGCTATGGAACACCGTTTTCGTGCCCTGTGATCCATAAATCGGGTCAATGAAAACGTTGAAGTACACGATATGGAACAGTATGTTCTTGCTTAGAAACGTCCGTATTCGAGTAAGCATTTTATTTACAGTGGATTGTTAGATAACAGAATTTGTGCGAGTGAATGTATAAAGAACAATCACGCAGATAAAAATTTTACATCCACTTTCGTATGCTCTATCTATTTTTCATTGTATTATTTGAGCGCTACTGTTTCAAGAAGGGGTGACAATTGAACGGTGTTTCAAAATAGGTACTTCCACCTTATCTCACCTGGGTTTTCTCAAACGAAGAAGGTCGCTAGATCTTGCCGCGGTACAGATTTTTTCCTCCCTGCGAAGGTTCAACGTTCCCCGTTAACGAAAAGAAAGAACCCGCTCCTAGCAATGGAGACGAGCGTGTACAGGCGTGCGTGTGTGTACGTGTGTGTGCGTCCATGTGCTCATGCGGCCGAGGGTGTGTTACACGGTACACCGAGGACGTCGATCTCGGCGAATTTACGAAGACCCTTGTCGCGCGGCTGATAGTTACAGGCCTGGTCTCAATTAGCAGAACTTACGTCGCTAGGGTCCAATTAGACGTAGGCTAGAAGCTACACCCTGTTTGCTCAAGTTTGCCGTACCTGTGCACCCGCCGACCGTCGGATGGGGTTGCTGCCCGTCCTGTAGCTGCTGCTGAGCCCGTTGAAGGTGTCTTTTTCCTACGCTAATGACTAATTAGCAGCCTCTCCACTTCACAGTATAATGACACGGGATACAGCCTTGAGCCGTCGGCTGGGATCATTATTAAACCCCGAAATTGCAGTCGTGACTGCCGTCTCGTGTTATGCGCCGCGCCGTGTCGCGCCGCTCGGTGCCTTATACTTTGCCCTATCCTGCGCCCTACTCCCTCGCATCGTACCCTTGGCTAGGCTTCCTTGTCTGCGAGTCTGCGATCCACGGCTCGGAGGACATGCGGCAAGATGCGGAACGTGACTCAACGAGGACTGGGGTGCGTACCGATTCGACGTCGGCGACCAAGTCCACGTCCACGTTGTCGCTTCCTCCTCACTCTCCGGACCACAATTCTTCTGCCAACGCTCTTGCGCTACCCCTTTCCTTTTAAGCCAACGGAACCGGTGCGACCGCGTTTGTTTCAACGGCGGAAGTTTCTTGCGCGGAAAAAAGATAGAAAGTTTTAGACGGATAAGGGATACGTGTAAAATTGCGAGTCTAATTGCTCCGACGCTGGACGCAATTAAAACGCAGCCGACCCCGATGCCTCGGAATCCTGATAAACGCGAAGCGATTCTTAATTGCGCGTTAGCTGTTCACGTAGAGAAAATCCAGAACGCCGGACGAGAATTAAGGAAAGTTATAAATGGGGATTCCAATTTATTCACGGCGCTCCGATGGACCGGGAAATGTGATCGCAGTGCATAGAGTGCTCCGAGCTAACGGCTTTTGTATAATTTCGCTGTGATAACGAACCGTCCGTGTTATTTCTTATTTGCTTTACTCCGTAATCATTACTGGGTTAGCAAGAATTTTTAGATCCTCCAGAATTATGAGCAAACTGTTAAGAGCTATGTAAACTTCGCTTTTTAAAAATTAATTTATGAGAGTAGGTACTAGAAGCTTACTGTTTAAATCAATGTTTCATGATGCAAACGAACATTGGGTGCGATATATTGTTTAACGCTTTAACCGTCACATCAGTAATAACAAAACTTTTATTTTTATTGCAACAAATTTAAATGGAGTTAAATTATATGGCATTAATAACTTGTTTGATATTCCTACGTTTCGCGGGTCCTAATAAAATTTTGAAGATAAAATAGATTAGCGCAAAAATAAATTTTCGACTCTGTGCAAATAATTTCGTTTCAATTTTAATGAAATTTTCGTCCTGTATTTAAGTTAAGCAGATTTACAAAATGTATTTGTTAAATATTAGTTATAAACTCTGGTAAAAAACTTGAAAAAACTATTGTTCTAAAGTATTTTTATCATTTCAGTCAATTGTAATTTTTGGAAATATTTTTTCAGCCATTGTCTAGTAAAATTCTCCAATATCCCAAAATAATTTAAATCGCTTAATGCCATAATAATTCCATGAACTGTAAAAAAAAGAACACAGAAACTAGTCATTTTGATTAGTTTGATCGTTCTACTGTTAATTCACGAAGTTTCTGATTTCCTTTTAGCAGTGTTTTTGAATAGCTGCATATTGTTAATTGGAAGTAAATCGTAATAGTCATAAATTTCAAAACAAATACGTCAAAATAAGCTGCAAAAAGGCAACTATATATTAATTAACCCTTGTAAAATCACTGCGAAGTAATTCCTGAAAAAGTTGAGCGATTCTCCACGTGTCTAATTACCACTAAACCCACGAATGCGCTGAACTTTTTTTAACAGTGGCTCTCATATGTAGACAAATGCATAACTGTGAATTTTTGCATGAATTGTATGGATCATAAATTTCAGAACAAATGCGTTGAAAGTAATTTAAGAAAGCGCTATATATTTTCTAACCCTTGTAAAGTCACCATAAAGAAATTACATTGAGAAAGTTGCGCGGTCCAAATACCGAGGCAGCCGGTTCCAGCGGGAAGTTTAGAGCGGTGAAAAAAATTCCATAAAATTCGAGAATGCAGGCTGCGTGTGTACAGCTTGGCGACGCACTGACCCTTCCCCGACCGTAATATTATATGGATGCCATTCTCTTACGTATGGACAACTTCGTCTCGTCCTTTCGAATAATATTTTCCCTGTAACCCCTGCGTATCTCATCCCTTCCTCTCTCTCTCTCTCTCTCTCTCTCTCTCTCTCTCTGCCTCTCTCTCTTTCTCTAGTGCCCCGTTTTCCGGACTCGTATCCCGTTTCGCGACCTGGGGACGATTTTCCCTACCCCCTCTCTTTCTCGCTCTCTCTGGCTTGTCCGCTTCTCTTACATTTATTTATTTCCTAAACGTCCGTCCCCGCCGGCTACTTTATATTTGACATTTTTATTAAACCAGCCGGCAGCCCTGTCCGTAGCGACGTATTTCGGGACGAGGCGGCGCGACGCAACGGCGATCTGGGACGAGGTTGGCCGCTAGGTTATCCCATATTGCTGTTAGGGCAGTTTCGTAATCTCGGAAGGGTGGCTCTTATATTGACCGAATAAAAAGTCGTATCCATCGGCGATACGTTTGCCGATCGGATATCCCTCGACTTCTCTCGCCGATCTTTCTCTCACCCCTACTCTCCGTCTCCGTCGGTTTCGCGGGTAGGAAGTCGGAAGACAGTCGGTGTGGAAATGATGGACCCCGTGTATCTCGTTCTCCACCATCCCTCTTTTTCTTGTACGCGCAGCCCCCACTCGAGCCTGGCCGTAAATCAATTTTTCATTTTACGATTGCTCTACGTTCGAGGCTGTTGCGGTCACGGGTCTCGTGTAAGCCGTTTCTTGCGCGAGAACGATTTTACGCGGTCGACGGGGGGTGAAAAAAAACTATTCTCTCCTCCAGGCTGCGAGTGGCCGCGTAAATCAGAATCGACGGGTGTTGTGCCGAGTATCGCCGGCCCGCCGCGCCCCGCTCCGCCGCGCCCCGCTCCGCCCCGTTCCGCCCACACGTCCGCCGATATACCGCTGCGCGCATTGTCGCGAAATAATGGGACGGTAAATTGACGGGATTAATTTAATTTTATCTAACGTTTCATCGGCCTGGCCCCGGATAACGACCACGGCATCTCGCTGTAGCGGGATCGGAATTGGATATTGCGTGTGCCCGACAAATAACTGTACGTCCGTGAAAAGTCCAATCGGGTACACGAGCTAATGGCCAGGCCGGGGTTAAAGAGAGTTTCCCTCGTTATCGATCCTCCATGTTCCCGTTTCGACTATCCTGGACGGATCGGCAGTCGATCGTGTAATCGGTGATCGATCGTTCTCCCCTCTCTCCTCCGGTCTTACCCTCTCACGCTTGTTCCGTCCAACTGGAGTGCCTCACGCAAGTGAAATTCCTCTCCTTCGTCGTTCACCCGGCTTCCTGTGCTCCCTCGACACTTCTCAGTTGATTCCGCGTCTCGCGACGATCCTATCAATTGAACTAGGAATGTGAGGGAAGGCAGATAGAGAGACAGAGAAAGAGAGAGAGAGAGAGAGAGAGAGAGAGAGAGAGAGAGAGAGAGACCCGAGGGGAAAGTCGTTAGAGGAGGAAAAAATAAATCCGAAGAAAAAAATGGAGCGCACAGATCGTTTGACGAATCACGAGGCGTCCCTCGGATACCGGGGAGGTGGGGCACGCTAAGAGGGGGCCAAGGGGATACGCGGTAGAGGGATGATGTTTTTTTCCTCCGCGGTGCCTCTTTAATTTGCCCTCCAATTAACGGACGGGGTCCTATTTGAAAAATACCTGCCACGACGGCTGGCAATTATACTCCTTCCTTTTTTTTGCGCCACGAGCGCGTTATTAGCGCTATCCGTCGTTCCTCTTGCTCCTCCTCACCCCAACTTCCAACCCTCCTTTTCTCTTTCGCTCTCTCTCTTTCTCTCTCGCTCCTTTCTCTTTCTTTCTTTCTCTTTATCCACATCTACACCCCTCCCGTCCTTTGCAGAGCTGTTCCTCTTCGTTCCCACCATCCGCCTCGTCCACCCACCAACACTCTGTCACCCTACCTTTTTACGTGCGTGTGGCCGCGTTCGCGTATCCGTATCAGCGACAGTGTATGGGTTTTATGTGCATTGCAAAGTGCACCTCCGTTGAGGGTGGGGAACCGGGATCGGGGGAGGGGAGGACACACGGGCCTGTAGAGAGAAAAGAGAGGAACGGGACGCCGGAGCGAGACAGTACGGAGGAGGAAGAGAGACCGATAGAGACAAACACCGGTAGGAACGACAAGAAGAAGGGAGAGACAGAGAGGAATGGTGGAGGAGGTTGCTGGAAAACGGAGGAGGGATAGAGTCGGGGTACTGGCGAGTTAGAGGAGTGGCGTTTATAACTCGTGCCTGGGTCTCCAAGCTTTGAGAAGGCCAATTAGCAGCATAAAGCTACAGCTCGGCCCCGGGGCCGAGGATGTTTGTATGTAATAATGGATTGTTACTCAAAGTATCCGGCTAATTAATTAAGCCCCCGCGCCTCGCCGTGCACCCACTCACCATTTTAGCCGGCTGTCCTCCTTCCCTCGAATCGCCTTTAGAACGCGTTCGTTCCTATGATTGTGTTTGCCCGTGATTCACTCTTTCCCTCTCTCTCTCTCTCTCTCTCTCCCTCCCCCTCTCTCTCCCTCCCTATCTATCTCTATCCCTTTCTCCCTTTCACGCTCTCCTTTGCTCGCAACCGCTTTCCACCACGACTATTTGAATGTTGCCGTGATCGATGCACCCACCCGCGTTTCCCATTGATCCTCCGAACGCGGCCACCGGATGTTTCGCCGGCACCGACGGTAACTGCCTTCTCAAACGATGGGATTAATGGGACGAGGGTCGATCGGAGTCGCCAACCGAAGATGCAACTCGTATCTATTATAATTGCTTGGATGTCTGATGCTCGAGTTATCCATGCCGCGAACCACGTGGCTCCCGAGGAAGTTGCGTTGCGTCACTCGTTCCACGCGTCGATGCTAACGCACTCTGTAAAAGTACACGAATGTGTTACATTCAGTGTGTTTCTCAATTTCGGCCGTTACTTGCGTCCTATCTTGATTTTATTAATGCAAATGCATTGCAGAACGCTGGCTTTGAGACTGTAAGGGATTTACTAACTACTGACTTCGGTTTGTACGTAATTAATCTAGGGTATCCACGGCTTTTTATTGCTAATTTATAACCCAACTAATTGCCTACTACTTCGTATATTTTACCATCGCATGTAGAATTTACAATTGATAAAAAATGTATCAACTACTTATTGATTGAGCCTTATTAAAAGTGTCTTTGAATTTTTAATAGTGAAATAAATTTTCTAAATTTTCTGAGTTTCGATTAAAATAATGTGCACAACGACCTGGATATAACTTTAATATCTCGAATATGCAGATTGGAATTAATGTATAAGGATTATTTATTTCCGCAAAATATTTTACTGAAACGCGTCATTGATTGCCGATCAAGAGGAGTAGGTAAATGTGCAAGATTTGACAGATGATGACGGACGACTAGTCCAATTAGCGCGGATCATTATTGCGCGTTGTCGGCCACTTACTACGCGCAGACGCTTATTACCGCGGCGTTCGTGTACATTACTCGTAGTCTGCCTGCGGGACCATTGTTACAAATGCACAATGGCCGCGAGACACGATTCACGATATCGTTGATTCAACCGGTCCTCGTACTTTTTCTGTTTCCAGACGGCGTTCTAGCCAGAAGCACGATGACTATGGATGTGAGCAAGTCTGAGACAAATAAAAATGGCACCACGCCACAGGAGTGTGCCGGTTGCGGGAAAACGATCACGGAAAGGTGAGTCACCTTATGTTCACCGTTTTTAACAAATATTTGCATTACGCTATATTTATTAATCACTTTTGAGTTTTCTCGATCTTCTACCGTGGAAAGTACTAATAATATTTTAACGATCAAATAGTAGAAAATGGAAAAATATTGAAGACCATCCTTGCGGAGATTCGATTTGTGAATGTATATTTCATCTTGTTACTCAAAATTGTAGTGTACGGGAATCAATTACTGTGCACTGTTAGAAGCCTTCAGGAGTTTTCGCTATTAAATGCAACTTCAGCAAATTAATTGTCATTTCTTAAGAACTTACAGGTAAATTTCAAAGTTTTTTTCGTCGATATTAATTTCCTCATGGCACAAGTATCAAATCTCTTTTTAATATTAGGGGAGAGAAACAATTTCGAAGCCAGTTACTGCGTGTCTATCATCTACAAAAATCAGTTGCTGTTCTCCCCTCCTGAATACTGTGCTTGTGTTACTGTGCTAAATCTCCGAATACTCGGTCTCAATAAATGTGCACAATAAAAGTGTAATACTTAACATACTTTCATAAATTTTATATTCCATAAAAAAATCTAATATAATAATAAGTTATTTAAAAGTTCTGTTAACAGTTCGATTAAAAGTTAGGGATGATGATTTGAGATTTGAGGTTACGTAGGTCTACCCCGTCAGAAGTAGCACAGTGACTAACGTATCGAGCGAAAGAGAGGTTCAATCACTGTGCAGAGTAGATAAATTACTGAAACTGAATCTAAAAACAAAAATTCAAATAAATAATTATAATTTTATTTTGCGTAATCTTAATACGCTTTACTAATACAATTAATATTGTGATATCTTACCTAGAAGAATTTATTTGATCGAATATTAACCTTCGTTCATTCGGCATTTGCTTAAGCTCTTTCATAAGCTTTACAGAAAATTCCGCAAATTTTGTATTAAAATATTGGAATAATTTTTGTAATATTTTTAGAACTTTTACATTTTTAGTTTCAACAAATAAGTTAATTGAATTTAAATATTTGATGTCTTTTGAGGTGAATCTAATTATGCTTGAAAATAAACAAAAGGTACAATAACTGGCTACCCCACAGTAACTGATTCTACTTCTCTATCTACATTATTAATGTAAATTTTCACGCATACAGTGTTATTTTAGGAAAAGTAAATACTTAATGACTTTCGAAGATTAAAAGGAGTTCTAAAACAGTTAAACATAAATTTATCAACGCGAACATTCACATAACCTTGACATACCCTTAACATTCAGTACCATTTTCGGAACACAAATAAGGGATGCTTTAAACAAAGATATAATTCTATACGCCTAGGATTATTTATAATTTTATTTATTTATTAGACACGTTAGTTTTTGTACAGGCTTTAATGAAACATGTGAAACTTAAATTAATTGACAGGAACTAGATAGTCAAATAACAAGATATGTATTTGTTAATATCTTAATTCAAAGATCTGTTGACCATTGTAATTTTTAATTTTTTAGTTTCCTAAATTCTCATTTTTAACTAGGATTTGACATCATTTCTATTGCAATCTATTCGCACAAGCTGAATGTTACTAGAATTTTTTAAATGAAATAGAGTTAAACAAGGTGATAAATGTTTTGATATTTTGGACATTTTTTGGGTTTGTATTTGGCACTTGTTAACTGTCGCCTATCGCGGCGCATACTGGAAATCGATCGTGAATCCTACCATAGAGTGATCGGGAGCTGAGAGGGTAGGCCAAAGGTCAGTTTCTGGCTCTCGAATCGCGATAGTACGCGTAGATTAAGTCGCGTGGATGCTGGACTACTGGTCGGTAAGGAGGAAAACTATGGTCGGTTCTTCAGGTTTTACCTCAAGGCCCTGGACCTCTACTGGCATGAAGATTGTCTGAAGTGCGATTGCTGCGACTGTAGGTTAGGAGAAGTCGGATCTACCTTGTTCACCAAGGCCAACCATATTCTCTGCAAAAGGGACTACTTCAGGCTGTTCGGAAACAGGGGATACTGCTCGGCCTGCAAACAGCAGATACCACCGTACGAACTGGTTATGAAGGCCAGGGCGAACGTCTATCACCTCGACTGTTTTGCCTGTCAACAGTGCAGTTACCGGTAAGTTCGATTCAGCCTGCAAATCAAGAAAACCAACAATTCAATTCCAGAAATATAGTGCTTCCGAGAAAAATTCGTACTTGGAATTTCCGATTTTTGAATAAATTTTTTTATTGTGCAACAACAGGCTAGGATTTATATTTGTAGTTTGAAGCTTCTACTTTCGTAATCCATCGTTCATTTTCTTGAGGTGTTTCTGTATTCACGTTACGAATGCTACAAGTTCGAGCATCTCAGAAAACATTGGAAAATTATTTTCATCGATATGTTACACATTTGAAAATTGAAGTTTCTCTTTGTGACGATTTCCTAACTCTTAGTACACGGAAGATTTTTGTGATATACCCATCAGCAACTTGGAGTAAATTTTGCAAAAATGGTCACTTTGCTATGCAAAGTCTAATTGAAATAAAAATCATTATGCTGCTGCGAAGTTTTATAGAAATTAAAAAATAAAATATTTTTTATTATTTGTGTATTTTACATGATTACCTTACGGTAAAAAAAAAATAAATGCCATTTTCATATGAATATATAGTGTCGCTGTATCGGCGGCATTCGAGTGCAAAGGTTTAGAACTCGAATATAAAGGGGTGCTACCAAGTAATATAAAGCACAGGGACACGTAACGCGAAGAAAAATATCGTAAATCCAACGAGTATCAGGGGATCGTTGTAAACGGAGAACTTCGATGTTCAAATCTACAATAAATTCATTTAAAAAATCAATTTTTGCGAAGTCCATGTGCCCTAAAATTCATAAGTAGAACCGATCAGTCATAATCCGACGCGTCAGAATTCAATATGCATGCGAAGTCGACTAATTATCAGATTCATCTTCCTGGAAAACGGTGCTCGAAATGAACAAGCTTGCTATATCACGTAGAATCGCTTGGAATCTGCAGGCTGTCTTTCATTATTGTGGATATCAGTTCCCGTATCATAGCAACCTGAATTTTCCCTAAACATTGATGCGAATCGGCAACTGACGAAAACCATCTACGATCGAATCAACGCCAATTGACTTACAGTGCCAATCATTTCTAGCGAACGCGAACAGCTTGATATCTTGCATTGAATACCGGTGGCCATTATATTCGCGTATCTCTTCCGTCGACCGTGCGCTAATTGGACCATCCATACGTCGGTCAATTTAATGTTGAACACTATTCGTTAGTGTATCAATTTTTTCCCGTGCTGTACTCCGCGATTGCGTTCATTCATTCTTTTTTCGTGCAACATGGTTAACGACTATATCGGCGAAGGAGAAGGATTGCGAACCGGGGAGTCGCGGAACAAAGACAATAGACTGGACGAAGGAGACCCGTGGAGGGAAAAGGGTACGGAGACATATTGGGGGGGGGGGGCAAAAGGAAAGAAGCGACTACCGGTTTGCGAGACACAGTCCACTCGGGAGTTGCTTTACAGGTCAGCTGGGAAATCACCCTGTGCTCTATCTGTCGCGGAGACACCCCCGCCACCCTCCGCGGCGCCATTCCACGCAAGAGACGAACTTCTCGTCGCGTTATTTCTGCGCCACGTTCCTCCACCCACTGCCTCCCTTCGCTGTTGCCTCTTTCCAGCAACCCTCGAGACCAGTTATGTAATTATCTAGATACTGCTGACATTTTTGTATCATATTGCGCCTCGCCGGCGAGCGAGACGGTCCCTAAATGCCGAATGGTCGGAAACCTCGCGAATTCCGGGTACGACTCTAAAATTCTCACGACTCTGCTCTCATGTCTCATGAATTGAATCGCGGGACTGTCCTGTTATCTAATATTGATTTTTATGTGGACATTGCGCCGCGAAGGAAATCCGGTAAACAACGCCGGCAGGGACGCGAATTTGCTTGCCTGAATAAAAGACGCGGATGTTTTCCACCTCGCAGTTCTCTCGAAAATCGAAATTTTAGAACGGGTGTCGTGTACACCTGTTCGTACTTCTGTCGCTGTAATTTTCAGATGCGAAGATCTTTTGGTTCGACTTCGATACATCGTTTTTGTAAGAACGGCGCAATATTTTAGAGTACCCGATTTATGTGAACAATGATTTTATCAGTCTACTTTAATTTCGGTAAACATTTCTTACAAACACCTAAGACCACTTTTGTGAATGTTTTGTTACAAGATTAATAACACTGGACGTTATAGTAAAATTGTGCTTTAGTTATTTATGAATAATTGTCTGATTGATAGAATTTTGTCATTAAAAATCTAAACTTAAAATCTATAACTTGTCCTAAAGTTATAGATTTTAACTTTGACAGTCTAATAACAAAATTCAGTTATAAGAATTTATAAAAATTGTATAAAAATTTAGTTATCTATGAATAATTGACTGATTGATAGACTTTTGTTATTAGATTGTCAAGGTTTGTTCGAGAGGTGCATTCTTTAAATAAATTAAAAGAAATTTCAATTAGAAAAGATTATATTTGCTTGACAGATAGTTTCAATCGTTTTAAAATAAAATTATGTAGTTAGTATTGCATAATTTTCGAAATACTTTCATAAGTTTATATTATATTTTTAAAGATCTTCGTGCAAAGTCGCGTTTTTATTAATAAGTAGTGTAAAAATAAGAAATTAATGAATAAATGGTCTACTTTTTTGGTAATACATCTTTCTATGTCATATGCATACGTTCTACTATTTCTCTCAATCTTCTCTTCTACACTTCACGTATACGAACGCACACGCATACATATATAGGGTGACCCGTTTAAATCGACGCGGTCAAGTATCTTCGAAACTGTCGATGATACTAACAAAATGTTTTAAACGAAATTTGAACGGTTTTAGGGGACGCGTAATCTGATATTAATAGGATTTTTCCAGTGAACGCGTCGAAGACATATAAAGGTCAACTTTATGTTTTTAAATGGAATCATATATTTTTGTTATTATTATATTATAAATATCTTCTAAACCAATGATTTTTCGTAATAAATGCTTTAGTATTTTTATGAAGAGAATGATGAGCTGAATCGACTAGCGAAACCGAACCATTTCATCGAATCAAACATGGAAACAAATTCTTAATTATGTGTGACGATTAAGGTCCGAGAAGCGACCCAGTGGACGAACCTGCGTACAATTTCGACCTCCATCGGTACCATAATCCGTAAGGTTCTCTTTTCACGGGCACTCTTACGAATGTTTCCTCTTTCCCCGACGACTTCCCGGTTTTTATGTTTTATTAAAGTTCCGCAATTTCGCTCGAGGCAATTCTCTGGTTCGGGGCCTGCCATCTGGCGCGTAAATTACATCGGACACCTCGGAGTAATTTGCCGGGATCCGAAATTTTATTGCAACCGGTAACGAGGCTCGAACCGTATTCCGCGACCCTGGTACTTGCGATCTTCCACGGAGGTTCGACTCACCGCAGAAAAATCTTCCATGCGATGTCTTTGCGCGGATGGTTGACCATCATTGAGACTACGTAGGAACCAAAATCTGTGGAAAGTGAGCATCGAGTCTGATAGAGAGGGTTCGTCGACAAGAAATCGAGAAGATAGATGGTGTTGAAAATGGAAGAGACTGTTCGGAAGCGGTCAATGTAAAACGCCGGAACTATGGAACCGTGGCGGAACACAATACCGGGCTTATTGACGAAACGAAAGGTTTCGAGGGTTGCCGGCGAGTAAAAGCGGGTTGGCAACGGGCCGGGTAAGGGGTAAGCGGTGCGAAAGAGAGAGCGAGGAAGAGAGAAATAGCGACGAAGTGACGGGCGAGATCGCGGGGGCGGCGGGAAGGAACGAAACGGAACAGGAGAATGTAGTTTGGAGCCAATAACAGTGGCTCGTCCAGGCGTGCGACAAACGTTGTACAGCTTCTCAAACAATGCGAACAAAAGAGCATCAATTTTACGTTTTTATCGCGTGGCATTGTCTATCTTCGACAATGGGGACCGGCGAGCGGCAGGCAGCGGCTCAGCTCTATCTGTCTCTCCTTCTCTCTCTTTCTCTCTCTCTCTCTCTCTCTCTCTCTCTCTCTCTCTCTCTGTCTCTCTTTCTCTGTGCGCAGGCATGCCCAAGGCATCGTCGCGTTCGACGTCACAACTGACTTTCACGGAATCAACGGGACCCGCTTTTGTCTCGTAATTCACCCCTATAGAGAAGCGCGAGGATATTCTTGCGGCGGTCACAGTGAAAAGACTTTTTCGCTCGGAACCGGGCCCAACGGCTCCGACAATTGCCTCGCTCGGGGAACGATTACCGGCAAACGGGGCGCGTTGTTCGAGTTTCACGGTGACTCGTTCGACCTGATTTCTATTGCGGTGCCCGCGACTTTGACCATTTCGTAGCTTAATGAAACCACCAAGTACTATCTGGAATACCAATTGGTCCGTTTTCCGTTCGAAAATTGCCGTCCGAGTTTTATATTAGTTCCACCACCCTTCTCACCCCCGCTTTCCGTTGTGCCTAGTGGCCCATGAATCTATGAAACCTTTGCCCGCCTCCTTGGGACGAGTAATGGAATAAAGAATGGAAATATGAAGCACGGTTGTTCCCGTGACGCTCCGCCGCTCAAGGAAATCCTTTCAAACTCGCGTGACGCACGCGTGAAACTGAATAGGATTTGGCTAATGAGTCTGGCTATTGCTGATCGTTCCTATTTATGGCAGCGTTCATAACAACTTCATGCGATTTGTCAGCCGTGGGCTCAACGTCTCAATTCCTGAAATTATTTGCGTTTATGCAGCATTTGTCTCGACAATGACAATGGGCAAATTCTTCATGTCAGTAGAAACATCCGGCAATGATCAGACACGTCGTTTCATAGAACCCGTTAGTTGCAATACTAGTTTCCGATAAAAGTCACGTCTGTTTATATAGTTCATAAATTGTTTCGATTACTCTAGTTGTTAATTCTTTGTGGATAAATGTCCGTACGTTAGTAACATCAAACTTGTTGTATCTGATTAGCATCTCCACATAAGTTATCTAACCCTTTACCGGACTTTGACGAGTCTGGCTCGTGATGATGATTTCTAATAATAACCTATCAAGTATAAATGTTATTTCGTTTTTTTAAATCGAAATAAAATTCTGCCTCTTATCATTAATACTTAAGCGCTGAAGTATATATAGGCTCACTGTCAATATCAATTTTATTCTTCCCCGAGAAACTACTATAATAGAAAATCATTTAATCATTATTGCTATGAAGATGAAGGTATTGCAAGGGGTTAATTAGATACATGGCTACAATTGTGGGGTTCAGTTTCATATTCCAATATAGAAATATTAGAAAGATTTCAGTCAAAAGTTTTGAGGACAATAGTAAACGCTCTATGGTTTGTCACGAACGAAATTATGATGACTTGAGAATTCCAACATTGAAGTCTGAAATAGCTAACTTTGCCAGTAAATACACAAAGAAGCTCGGCAATCATCCAAATCAACTACCAGCAAACTCGTTAGATGAAAGAGTTTAAACAAGTCACTAAACTTAAACTTTACCTAAATCGTTACACAAACTTTAGATAGTGTAGTTATTATAATTGGTGAGAACCACTGGATGAACGCTTACATGATATTATTAACCACCAATTGATCAATTTTACTTATTGCTCGTAGGCAGATTATAATAGGAAAATAAACAAGATTTACTTAGCTTATTTTTTAAGATTTTAAGATCGGCACATATTTTTCTTCTCCAATGTTTAACCCTTTGCGGTGGCATTAAGTTTATACATATATATCAAGCTGGTCGAAATTAATTTAATTAAATAATCTTGCATACATAATATGCAAGATTAAGTAGGGGGAACGAAGTTTATTAATTTTTTTCTAAATTTTAGATATATGTAACGCAATAATATGTTTTAATTTTATGTGAAAATAAAAATAAATAAATAAATAGTTTTGGTGGTTGAGAGACGACATACGACCGCAAAGGGTTAAGTTTACGATACACAGTCTAGTCGACTAAAGAAAATATTATCAATGCTTTTAGAAAATCATCATCCACATTTCAAAATTTCTATCTTATCCTTCGAGCATTTAATAATTATAGCCTGTCTTTTAATTGCAATAGCCTCCTACACGGGTGATTAAACTCGCGTTCGATACACATTTTCTATCGGCTGCCGTGAATCTATAAAAGGGACACTGTCCATTAGGGGTGAGGGATTTGGGGCCCGACCCTCATTCGGCAGATTTAGACACGTTGAGCTCGGGGATCGTTTCCAATTATTTCGCCTGTAAAAAACGAGCGAGCGAATTCGAGGAGGGCAATTATACGCGGGGCGCCGCGACGTGTAACGCGACGACTTAGAGTTTGCAATTAAACAGCAACAATTACACGGGGTAACTTTAGACTGTAATAACACAGAATAAAGGGTTGCTGGTGGCGGTGCCTAGCCTACCACCCTCCTGGTTAGAGGATGATTTACCGATCCAATTAGATATCTCTCTCTCCCTCCCGCCTCACTGCTCGCGCCTACCAACACACGCGATGGGGTGTCTGTGCACCGACGCCCCCACGACTCACCAACACAAACGACCACGCCAGAATTCGCGTCCCCTCGACGTTTCTTCGATCCTCTCGAGAAGACGTCCGGTCAAATTTAACGACCGCCCAGTTAATGCCCACACCGACTACAAATTGGAGTCCGCCGACGTAATGTCGCCAGCTCGACGTCCCGTACAATATACAAATTCGAGAAACGCAAACATTTAAACGCTTTCTGGCAATTATGGATTTCTGGATTTATTATTATTTTTATTTTCTTTCATTTTTACTATTATTTCTGGATTCTTTTCGATATATAACTTTCGTACCTTTCAAATAATGTTCAAAATGGAAGATCAGCACTTAAGAATTTCTTTAAAAATTGTTCAATGGCGATAACAACTGATTCCAACAAATTATTTGGATTAATAATTAGTATTACTAATTAGTATTAGTATTAGAGACTAGGACTAAGATGGTTAAAATATTAAAATAAGTAATTATGTATTTACTGCTGTTGAAATTATTATTGAAAAGAAAATGATCGAACCTCTTTTCTAAACAGCTCAATCACTGTAATTTAAAAAATACGGAACACTATACTATGAATATTTCAGATTGATTTAAGTTCGAGACGAGTTCATTGCACAATATTGATTTAGAAAACATGTTAAATTTCCTAAATTTTTAACACGTTATTTGCCGGAAGAATATTTTCTTTTAAATAATAGTTTCAAAAGAGCTTGATGAATTAATGACGAGATTATTGTAGTTTTAGAATAATTTTTTAAGAAATTCTTAACTGGAACACACATGTAAAAAAATGTAGAGTATAATAAAGTATTTTACTCGAAAAGGAGCATACGGACAGATAAAATGAAGCATTGGATACAAAAACAACTCAACAGCGAAAAGAGGCAAATGAAATGCTGATTTATTGATTTCGAATAACATAATTGAAACGAATAAAGTTTTCTAATATGATTAAATATTTTTAGAACGTGACAGTAAAGTAGCATTAACATGCAGTAATGCGACTGACGCAAGACAGTTCGGCAAACATTGTCAATTGACGAGCGAATCGTGAATGCATATTCTCGAATATCACATACTGCCCCTTGCTGGAAAGATGGCACAGAGAAAAGTGTAGGACCAACCTTCCCACCAACTCACTCGTGTTAACGCCCACGCAGAAGTAGGATAAACGCGTTTCTCTTATTGGCAGACATGATCCCTTTCTATTAGTCGCAAATTCCAGGAAACGAGGGACTCGAGACTGGCCGACACTCTCCCGTGGCCTCTTCCTAGCCTCTTCTATTTTGTCCTTATTCCAGACTTTTGATTATTATTGGCTAAGTTATGTGATCGGGCGGCCGATCTCCCTTGCTCCTCGCCTTGATTAGTTTATTGGTCTTCTTATTTACCAGTAGAAGTGAGTTTCGGTGAGTTATAGATAAGTGGGGGCTACGGGCGTGCAGGTCAGGTGAATCGAGCGGGACACTCTTTTGTCGACAGGAATTGTACCATCTTTCCAGCAAGGGACAGTAATAAAAACACATAGAAGATCGAAGGATATGATTATGAAGGATCCCGCAAAAACAGCTTAATTCGAGTTAAGATGTCTTCGCACTCAGTGCCTCAAGTGCCGGTAATCGAGATAAACAGTTGAATCGAGTACACTCCAACGTGCCATGGAAACACGTTTTTCTGTATAAATGAATCCTACGAGTACAAATTTCTTCACGAGTATTTTCCGCTAAAGTCAGAAATTCTAGCGGCGTTTCAGCATGTACCTCGCTAATTCGCGCAGCGAGCACTTCCCGCCTCGGATATCCTTTTTAATTCACTTTTTTACGGGCGGCAATCGAGAAAATTCGTCGCGTGATACTTCCAAAGGAAATTAAAGCGGGGACGTCGCGTCGCGTCGCGCGGCTGACGTTTTCCGAGGCATGGTCGCGAGAGCACGGGTCTGGTCTGGTCGCAGCGGCGGCTGCGTATGCAAATTTTATACAAGAAACCCGTGTCCCTTCAAAGAAAGGATTCACAGAGGACCGGTGAATGTTTTAGGTGGCGCTGGTCCCGGGTGCAGGGGAAGGCATTACTCTGAGAACGTTACAACTGCACCAGCGCCGAACATGTCCTGTAAAGTGACTCTAATGGGGTCATGCATTGGCACGGGTTACTTTATTTATTTATTCGGAGCCGGTGCAACTCTGGTGTCCGTTTTCCACTGGACACGGCGCCGTGTGATTTTTCCTCGGATTCCGTTACGTCCGCGCGAGTCCTTCCGGGTTTCGCAAAGCCGGTTGATCCTTGTTAAAGATTCAACCGAGTTATCCGAGTCCGTGGACCACTCCTCCGCCTCCTCCCCTGTCCCTTTCTAGATTGAAATTTTCCGTGCGAACCGGCGCAGTCCACCGTCCGAGCAAGATCCGCTCCTCTTCGTCTTCGAACGCCACCGCGCGGTCAGTTAATATTTCAGCCTCGACGTTGTTGTGGGATCGCGCGTACACCTAGCCACCTCCAATCTAATTGGGAGCAAAGACGCAGCCGAAGGAACATCGTAGCTGCTCCAGCCACCGAAGAGTTACGGCGGGAACATGCTACCTCAAGGCTGACTCAATTTTTCCCATAATCAATCAGAAAGCGCGATAGGTTGATAGGTTTTAACTCGTCACGCCGGCAACGCGGCCTCCATTTTTTCTCTGGACCGGTTGGATTGTTTTAACTGGACTTAAGTGGTGTCTCGTTTCGTCCGTCGCGTTGAGCAAAGTGGATTTAGCCTCCATGGCCAGACCAGTGGCAAAAAATTCTGCTGCACGTCATGCGAGCCGATTTCTTTTTATCTCTCGCGTATGCCATCACGGTAGCTAGGAATGTCCGATGTAATACTAAAACTGAACGCTTATGGATAATAGTATTTTTAACATTTCCTGAAACGTTGATTTATTCTTTTGCGTGGTTGCTTGTATGGTAGAACCTCTACACCTTGAAATTGTTACTTAGAAAGACATATATTTTATTGCGCCATCTATCATCGTTTGACTTGTACGCTACCTAAATCATTCTGCTACGTGATAATTCAATAGATAAACTCGTTAATATTTTAAATATGAATAGATCAGTCATGAGTTTATCTTTAGGAGACCTTAATTATGTTAGTATTGTCGACTCGAAGAATTGATAAATGCAGTCTCTACAACTGGTTGCTCACTACCTTACGTTAACTTAGTGCATTGTAGGCACATAAAATTGATCTTGTAATCGATGCAACAGTTACACTTTTGACATAAACAAAAAAATATGCAGTTTCAAAGTACCGTGTTGTAGGTACTAATAAATTACAAATTATTTTGTACCACGCTGTAACAATTTTTAGAAGAGCTTCAGTGTCAGGTTGATACTGTTTAACACCCTGCGCTACGATTCATTTCACAACTACGTTGCTAGGCTTTATTTGCGATTAATTTATATTTATTATATGGCAACTCTTATTTCAATGTTTAAATATTAATGGTAGATGAATAGAATTTAACTTCGACTTGAAAGATGCGAATAACATATTTAGTACATATTGTGTTAGTACATATTTAGTCAAAGAGTTAAAAGTATTATTTGTTAATTTAGTGTGCCGGTGGCATAACCGTTAATTGGTTAATCAATGAAGATTAAGTAGCCGCCGTAATTAAGTAGCCGCCCTATTGACCTCAAATTCGCGTCATTCTTCTTAGCTCGAATAATCGAGATTCTGCCATTGCATGCTAAAGTTTTCGCCAGTGCGAAGCTTCCGTATCCTCCTCAGCGAGTTCAGTGATACGATTCCCTTCATCGCGTCCTATGAAATCCTCGAAGCTACAAAAAAGGATCGAGATTACTAAGTGGAAACTCCGGACTATAAAAAGAGCGATAAAAAACTTTCGTTTATTTGTCAGGTGTTTCCTGAACAATCCTAGTGCTTGACAATACGTTGTCGGAGTTTATTGTTGTACCGTAATAAAATACTACACCGCTGAACTTTTCGGCGCGGCTGTTGATGAAATCGCTCATTCGTGATAGTTATTACGTTGGCGTGCACGACGCCAGTATACTAACGAATGCCATTCATTATAGGAAGTGCGCAGAGAGGACGCACGACCGAAAGATAGATATTAGTTGAGCGAGTTGGGTGGAATGAAAATGGAAACGAAAGTGGAAAATCTGGGAATATGACTGGTCGGGTATCGTGCCGCGACAGACACCTACACCGGACGTGGGAATTAAAGGACCGGGAATCCGCGCGGCATTATTCACAGGATCATAATAGAAATTCTGGAACAAGTGCGCTCGTGCAACGCGATAATGCCGCTCGCCGCGCAATTATAGGAATATCTGTTTCGATCCAGACGGACAGAGGTACGCATTCGCAAGGATTCCAGCTCCAAATCTCCAACAGTTGATCTTATTGTTATCCAGACATTACTCCATCGGATTTCCCTTTTCGCTCGTCAGTAAATATTTTACGAATACTCGAATACTCTTAAGAAAAGTGCAGGTTACCTCCGTTTCACAACACAATCCTATAACACGATTTGAGAATTACGGGAAATAAATCCGTACAACGCTTAACGTTTTTTAGATCGATATTCAAAATTAGGGAAACCGGATGTTACCGTATTCCTACCTTATAATTAAGATTGTCATTACATATTCTTCGCATATTCTTTACATATTCTTCGTTGTGATTGTTACTGTAATGTCCGTCTTTATTATTATTATTATTATTATTATATTTTTTCTGCACACTTTGGTGGTCATTTCATCTCCATAGCGGGTTGCTTACCAAGTATGAGCTTGTATTCTATTCTTTTTGTATGATTTTTCTGGTTATGCTTGCAGTTTTTAGTAGTGTTGCTTTCTGTATGTTTGTGTGTAGTTGTGGGTGTAGGCCTATTGTTGTTAGGTTCTTTGTGAATTTTTTTGTAGTGATGCCAGTTACAGATATCGCAATGGGTATTATTGTCACTGTTTCTTGTTTCCATAGTCTTTTCATTTCAATTGCTAGTGGTGTGTATTTTGTTATATTTTCCTGTTCTTTTTGTATTATGTTAGTGTCGTTTGGTACTGTGATGTCTATTAGGAATGTTTTTTTCTTGGTTTTGTCGGTTAGGGTGATGTCTGGCCTATTGCAAATGATCGTTTTGTCTGTGTGTAGTGTAATGTCCCATAGTAATTTGTGGTTTGGATTTTCTAGTATGGTTTCCGGTGTGTACTTGTAATATGGTGTTTCGGTTTCTATTAATTTGTAATGTCTGGCGAGTGCCTGATGTATGATTTTTGCTACTGTGTTATGTCTTTCTAAGTAGTCGGTTCCGGCCAACAGTGTGCATGCTTCGGTTATATGTTCTATGGTTTCTTTGGCTTGGTGGCAGTTTCTGCATGTGTCTGTGTTCAGGTTTTCTTTTATTATATATTTTCTGTAATTTCTTGTGACTATGACGTTGTCTTGTATTGCCATGATGAAGCCTTCTGTTTCTGGGAAGAGTTGTCCTTTTTCAAGCCATTTGCATGACAGTTGTTTATCTATGTTTGGGTTTTACATAATATTATAGTGTTTGCCGTGCAGTGCTTTTCTTGCCCATTTTTCTTTTTTCTCTTTTACTGTGTCTATGTGGATATTTTCTTCTAAGTTTTCTTGTTGTTGTTGTAGGTTGAGTGGCGTGTATTGTTTGTCTGCTTTTACTGCTGCCTGATGGAGTGGTGTGTTTTTTTTTGTAAAAGTAGCTTCTGAGGTTTTTTATTTGTTTTTTATTTGTTGTTGTGTAAGTTCTGTATGTCTATGAGCCCTCTCCCTCCTTCTTTTCGGCTGATTGTAATTCTTTCGGTACATGTGTTTGGGTGTAGTTTACGGTGGGCTGTGAGTTGTGTTCTGTTTAATCTATCTATTTCTTCTAGTTCTGTTTTGGACCATTTTATTATTCCGAATAAGTTGTTATTATTATTATTATTATTATTATTATTATTATTACTACTACTACTACTACTACTACTACTACTACTACTACTACTACTACTATTATTATTATTATTTTGATTACTACTATTATTATTAATATTATTATAACTAGCATTACACTGCTATTATCATCACAATAATTATTATAATTGTTATTGTTAAAGATACCAGGTATAATTACCGTTATAACAAGTTATCATGCAGAACCCCGATCGGCTCTAGAACCCTATCCCTCGTCCCACGCTACAACCACAGTTACCCCTCTTTAGCACCCCCGCTTTCCACGAGAACCAAGACTGCGATTCCCGACACTCTGGAAAAGCAACCAGACTGTCTAAAAATAAAACGAGAAACCGAAAGTCCAACGCGTCTGAGTCATTTTTTTATACCTACGCGTTCATAAAATAAATGTTTACGAACCACTGGAATACAGAACGAAATACGAGATTTGAAGCGCACAAGATATTTCATTGGAAATTTAAGATCAACTTTTTATAGTTACAGCTTTTCTTTAAAAGTGTGGAAATTTAAAAAATTTAACGGAAAATACGTCGTGAACACTTATTGAAATCGTGCATTTTCACAAAATAACTCCACACAGTTTAATTTTGAGTACGACACATAATTTTGTAATTTTGATAAACGTTTGTATAATTTGTGTACGCTGGAATATTGCTATGGTTATGCATTCATTAAGAATCTGTTAATAAATAAAGTACCTTTATCTATTAATTATTAAAATAAATGATTAAAGTTAAAGTATATGTATCGTATTTTTAAGAAAAATTATAATTTAATCATCAAAAACTTCATTCCAATGTGTTGCGTAGAGAACGCGTATCGTTTACGCATAATTCTCGTAGAACTCTGTCGTACAGAGAAACAGCCCCTTGCAAAATTCAGCCACGCTTATGAGGTTAAAAACCGGAAGCGAGGAGAGAATAGGCGCCGGAGTAGCTGCTCGCGAATGGTCGGACACAGTAAATAGGCTTGTGTGGTTTAGCTGACCGGCAATTGGCAAGGAGATGAACTTAAGTGGGGGAGACCGGTCGTAGCGTGATCTCGCTTGGTGGACAGTCTCTAGGAATCAGCAGGTGATGGTCAGGTGAATAGCGCAAGGGAGGTGGCGTGGCACACAAGTATAGAAATCGCCAGTGTGTGTGTGTGTGTGTGTGTGAGAGAGAGAGAGAGAGAGAGAGAGAGAGAGAGAGAAGAGAGAAACAGAGAAACAGAGAGCGAGAGAGAGAGAGAGAGAGAGAGAGGGCGGCGGAAGAGTGGAGGGATGAGGATCGGAGTACAACGTCATTTAGCAGACGACGCGTATAATGGGGGAAACGAGCGAAACCCGGTATAAGCTATGCTCGCCGGCAACGCAACGGCCGCGTGCAACGCGATAATTCTATTTGCTGTACGATTATGAGAGTATCTACCTCGAACCAGACTCTGCCGCTCTCGTATTTCGCTCTCGCATTTCCTACCGGGATCAAAGCGGATGTGAGACCACTCGCGGACAGAAGCCCGATAATAATTATTTGTCCGACACGTTGCGATACGCTCGTTATCCGCGGCCCGACCCCCCTTTCCCCCCTGCCGCTATACCTGCAGTGTTTTCCCTTCGGTGCTTTTTTTCTATTTCGTTCGTCGCGACAATCAACCTATTATCGACGAGCTCCCACCCCTTGACATGTCCGCTCGTCGCCGATTCGCTTTGCTGGAAGAATCGTTCGCGTGTTCCTTTTCAGTTTACGTTTAATTCGCGTGCCAGTTTCGGACGGAAACTTTTTAATCGCCCTTCGGGGGAACAAGAGGGAAGTGGATGTGTGAAATATTTTTTTTTCAAAAGATGAATTGACTTGTTATTATATTGGAAATTGTATTTGAGTAAATAAGGAAAATAAGGGTCCGGTTGAAAAATCGAATTAATTAAATTGGGAAACAATTTGAGCTCCAGTTTGAAAAATATAAAATGAATGCTGTCATCGTATTTTATTAAATGTTCGAAGTACTCATTTTCCAGATTATCTGGTCGAACTCAAGGTCACTTTGAGGTCATAGTATATAAGTCATTCGAACCGCCTTGATTACTGACTTACTTTTTGTTACGGATGATCTTGACAAGAAGTGTTAAACTCACCTTTGCAGAGTTTTATTTGCCGTAAACGGTTGCGCGTCTTGAAATCATTAATATTTTATTCAGTCATTGTTTTCACTTCCAATAGTAATTGTAATTTTGTTAGCATTTTTATTATTAATACTAATATCAGTGGACATAATTTATATACTCGAGTAGTGAAGTAAGTTGTAAAGGTCATTGTAAACGAGAGGTTTCGATCTTGAAATCTATGCTGGGATCAGTATGAGCTTTAAAATTAGTCCAGATTCGTTTTTGCAGGACACGTTTTTATGAAATTATAACAGTAGAGATATTGACAATTTGTGAAGAATGGGGAACACTGTGCATGTTAATTAGTGACTTTTACCTTCGAGTAAATAGTAGACAAGCAAAGCCGAATCGAGAGTACGATTTCGGAGAAAGTGTAAGCTTCGTAAGAATAAATGCGGGTTCGAATTTTAGTACACAGTAGTACGAGAAGCAGTAAATTATGACTAAAAGTAAAATTTGTCAACTTGTATATTGAGAAAATGTTTGTTTCTTTTGAAATGAGAAACCATTAAAGCTTCAAAACCAAAATATTCGTTCCTCCATTAAGTTCCACGAAGTTGGAACAACGTTACAAAGAGAAAATCATCAAATCGAAACTAAAATTAATTATTTTCATTATCCCCTGTAGGATATCAAATGGAATGTGTGTAATACATTTTTCATTCAGTTATTTATGCACTTTACAAGATTTTTTTAATTCGTAGAGAAAAAATGTTAGCTTGTATCAATTTGAACATTGAGGAAGCTTACAAGAAACTGATAAAAAGTAATAAACATCGGACCTCTTTTATATGAAAATTTGTGAATTCTATGTGGATTTTAACAAGCGGACGTTCGCCGTACTAGAGCGTTTTGTGACTGGCCCAATGCGATTGCTGTCGTTCTGAAACTTTCAACGAGTTTTCACACATTTCCCATAATTTGGTATGGGAATATTTCCATCAAAAGCTCATCAGTATCGATTTTCCTACAAATTGTAATACATAAAATTTCAAAAACGAAATTTTTGTTACACATTATTACCGCTTCCCTGACTAGTGCGCGAAAGAACTGCATCGCAATAAAGCGGCGAAAACGGAACAAGCATCACCGGCTTACGTCTGCGAGCATGACAGTGCTGCCGCACAGTGCGGCTACGCGGGACAAAAATATAAAATTCAAATATTCTCGTGTAACGATATTAGATCTTGCCAAATTATTATATGCTTATGTATATTTTCGTATAATAAATAAACTATGTATATTTTCGTACAATAAATAAACTATGTATTATTTATATCAAATACTCTATAATTTTTCAATACTTCTGCTCCTTTCCACGGTCAGAGTAATTCTGCCCCGTTCTTATTAATTTCCTTGGTTACTCTTAAATTCGTTTGTTTGTTCAAAACATTACATCAGCCAAAATATTCATTAATGCCGACAGATACGTACATGTTATATAGTGAGTAAGAGAATATCAATTACTTTTTAGGTGAAGCTCTAATTATTTTCAACTTCAAGTTAACATATCTCAGAAACGGCACACAATATCCTGAGATTGAAATAGTTTATAATTTGTCCCTCGTTATATCATAAGAATCTGAAAAGTTTTTGTGTTTCGGATTGTAATGAACAATTTGAAATGTATTAGTATATTAGTATTTCGTACGTAATTTTCTTGCAGCAGAAAAAGGCGTATGAAACTGTTCGTCGTATACATGAACATACAATGATTTGACAAGACCAGATATCGTTATACGAGAATATTTAGATTGTATTAGGGTGTCCCATAAGTTTCTTTCCTTTTTCTAATCTGAAATGAATACACAATATTTACTGTTTAAAATATTATTTATTTTGTTATACAAGAACCCTTTCGTTCTATTACCTTCTTCAATCTCTCAGGAACCTCATTATGCCTTCTTTCCAAAATTGTTGTGTTTTGGACAAGAAATAATCCTCGAGGTGCGCTTTTATTTCGCTGATGGATTTGAAACGTTTATCGCGAAGAGAATTTTTTAAGGGCAGAAAGAAGTAACAATCTGATGGGGCGAGATCTGGAGAGCATGCAGGATGCGGTAAAACATCCCAATCAAACTGGAAGAGCTTCTCTCTTACCGCTAATGCAATATGTGTCGCCTTTCGCTACCCATCTTTATCGCTGTAGATGAAAGTTTTAAAAGAGACTGTGGCGTAAATTAAACGTACTGTAAAAGAGCTCTGGGACGACTAAAACCGATGACATAGACGGCTTATAGATAAGCCTACATGTTTACACAATCTTTTGGGACATCCTAATACATTTTTGTCCTGCGAGATTTTGTTATTGCCGCACTGTGAGCCGTCCGCCGCAACGTGCGCGCGGGCTGGCAGATAATTATCGGATCGCGTGAAAACTCGGCGATTCGCGGGACCGGGCGATCAACAAAGTTGCGACACTGGTTGTTTCTGTTTGCAGGTTTTGCGTAGGCGATCGATTTTACCTGAACGAGAACAAAATTCTCTGCGAGTACGATTACGAGGAGATGCTGGCGTTCGCCAATATGTCAGTACAAACACCCGCTTCGCTGGCGTACATCAAAAGGCAACTGCCCCCAACGCCGACGCCGCCAGGCCAGAACATGCATCCTGGTCACAATCCACAGCAACCTCATCAGGGACTTGGCCAGTCGGTGGGTCAACATAATCACGCGTCGAACGTAAGTTAAGAGAGGCAGAACGTTTGAAGCGTTTCACGCGCGCCTGCACGAAATCGGCCGTGCTTTTGTCGTTGTTATCGATAGCAAGAGTTCCTCGCGTTTTAATTGTACTATACCGAGACCTCTGCTCCATCCTTTCTATCACCGTTTATCCCCCGTGTTTGTGATGCAAAACGCGCGATCTTTGACGCGATCGTGCCTTCGTCGACCGCTGTGCTACCAGTTTCACGGGATGGATTAAGACGTTAATTGGAGTTGGTCGTTCATCGACTCCGCTCGAAACGAATACGCTATCAAGTCTGCATAATATCATTCTTCGATGCAATGGTCCCGATCACTGACTGTAATAGCAACCAGATAGTAGTCTGGAAAATTACCAATTAGTTTGGACGTCCTTTTTATTACCCAATAGCGGGGAACATATTGGAATTCTCAGTTAGATATAGCAAAATTAACGGTCAATCTTCAAACTATTTGCATACGAATAAAACGATCGTTGAACATGAATTATTGTTATTATTATTATTATTATTATTCTGTATTTTACAAGCTTTGCAAGCTCTATCAAAATACAGTTTAGACAGAGATACGTGAAGAAGATGCCAGAAAGGTCACTTAGTTCGTTCGCAATTGTAACCATTCTATTTGCACAATTTTCATCGCATAGTGAGATTCTGCTTCTATCAGTATGAATTAATTTGAGTTCGTAGCGCTCGTTCCCTTATGCATCTATTTCTGGTATCGTGCTTGTGGAACTTGTTTTACCTGCTTTGATTTCTACCGTTAGCTTCCTTAACATGTTGGTTGCTACGAGATAACCCGGCGTATTACACTGTCTTATTTTACATTATGGTTTTCGTAATAAATGGATATAGTATGTTCACGTTCGTATTGGTTATATGGAGCATCAGAAACATTTACTTGCTACTAATGTAGGACATGATGTTACAAAACCGAAAATCGTTTATGAATTATCAATGTTTTTAGTTAGTTCACAGAAACAGAAAAGAAAATCACGTCCGTGGGGTATTTAACTATAACACATTGTGTTTTGAAGAATTGGTACAATTTCATTGGCTTGTGCGTAACATGTAATGCTTTATCGTAAAATAAGTTTCTGAAAAGCCACGCATGTTGCGGGATTCGGTGATAAAAAAATTAAGAGAAGTCAGAAGCAACCAATATGTGAATGTTTTGTTCGCTTTCAAATTTCGGTTCAATCAATGTTTCGCCTAAGTATAATACATTTCAACACGTTGGCTATTATACTAATCGTAAATACGTGACAAAATTATTTATGACAATAGGCTGACGAATGGTATACATGCTAGGTAATCTATAATCTATAAATAAAAAAAGATGCATTATTTAACGATGTTGTGAAGAATCTTGAAGTAAAGGGTTTTTCATTAAGAATTTTACAATAATGATTTATTTATATAAGTTATATATAGATTTAATATCGTTGCCCCTTTTGAAGCGGTTAGTAGGTCAATTTTGACCAACAGTATTTAAATTATTCACTTAATAAATCGTCGGCAATCAGTTGAAATAAATTGTTGTTACATTAGGAATACCAGGAAAGTTAACAAGTTTGCAAGAAAAATCTTCAAAAATATGTTTTGGAAGATTGCTGAATAAATATCAGAGTTGTTATATACGTCTTCAATAGTACAGTTGTGAAAGTGGTCTGTCATCGGAGGGTTAATGATGAAACACAATATCCTTCAAATACTACCACGGCTACGTTCAATTTTGATTCTCAAGTCTTCTAAATTTTGCGAGCTGTGAGTACAAACCAAAGAAAAAGAAAAGTAAATAAGACATGCTTCACAAGAGACATATTTTTTAATCTTTTCAATAGTCGTTCGATTGTGGATCGTGCGGGACAATTACGATGACCACACAATGGATGACGCGCATGCAAGGTTGTTGTAACTTGACGAGAAATTTCATAATAAATTCCAGTAATTTGCAAATGTCGTTTGAATATATAGTTGCGGAAATATACTTAGAGCAGATTTAGAACAGTTTCAGAAAAGATTGCGTGCAGGTTTAAGGGACATTTTGGGACAATTTTGGAACAGGTTTAGAGCAGATATAGGTCAGTTTTCAGGGCAGAGTTAGGGCACTTTTCGGACAGATATTGCACAGTCTTATGGTAGATTTAGGGCAGATTTAGGGCGGTTATAAGGGACATTTAGAGTACTTTTAGGACAGATGCAGGGCAGTTTTAGGACAGTTTTAGGACATATTTAGAGCTAATTTAAGACAGTTTTAGAACATATTTAGGACAGATTTAGAACTGTTTTAGAACGGATTTAAAACAGTTGTAGGTCAGATTTAGGGCAGACTTAGGACACATTTAGGGCAGATTAAGGTTTGTTTTAGGACAGTTTTAGAACAATTTTAGGGTAGTTTTAGGGCAGTTTTAGAGCAGTTTTAGGGTAGTTTTAGGGCAGTTATAGATCATGGAACTTCAGTTAATTAAAGACCAGTAGTGGTTATTCTGAAGATTTGCTCTTGGTCAGACCACTCCTACAAGAGGATCCCCTAAAATTAGTGGTGGACAGATACTAAAAAATGTTGGATACTTGACTTCGAAGTCGGGTCAAGTAGTACACGAAGTGTCGGTAACTTAGCGGCCCGCCGGGTACCCGAAATTTTCGGATACCCAAATGTCGCAAACTTTCGAGACTAGACCCGAACCCGAGAAAAATTCTGAACTCGTAAGAAGTATAATTGATTTTTGTATACTTCCTGCATGTTTAAATGCGCAATCAATAATATTTAATTTCACTAACTGTACATAAGTATATGCCCGCCACTCTATGTTCTTTCATAATCACATGGCAGAACGTAAGGAATCAAAATCTGAAAAAGAAAATAGAAACAAATGTCAAATACGTGTGTACAAGCACAATAAAAAATGTAGCTGCTCTACTGAAAAACCCTTTAGCACTCATTAATCCGTTTTCTAAGAAATGATTCGTAAAATCAAGTTGTTCAAAGATTTAGCTACGATAGGCCTTTTACTTTTTCTTTTCTCGTGACGCGAGATTTTTGCCGATTGTCAGCCAACGTGTTACCAGTAATTTTAATTCTCGTTCATGCCCTCTTACAAGACGATTAGTAAGACAGATGAATTAACGGCTGCAGGGACAAATGTCGGGGAGCACGCCGACAGCGAACGGTGGGACGGCCATAGGCGTGGGCGGTCCGAGGGCTCCCGGTGACATGAACAACAACGGGCTGTCCGGTCCCGCTCTGGGCCCGGTGAAACCTCCGCCAATGTCCGTGCAGGCGTCGACCAGCTGAAACGAGTTGTCGCCTCCCTTGAAGAAGCTCAGGTGTCTCAGCGGTTACTAAAGCTGCCCGGCGGACCGAAGCTAAGGACGTTGACGACGACGGAGCGGAGAATGGAAAGTAGCGAGCGAACGAGAGGGAAAAAGGCAGACGGAGACGGAGGGCACGAGAGAGTGAGTGTGAGAAAAAGAAAGAAAGAAAGAAAGAAAGAGAGAGAGAGAGAGAGAGAGAGAGAGAGAGAGGAACTCGTCCATCGCGAATGAACTAGAAGGGATGAGAACGAGAGAGCGAGGGGGTCGCGAGAATCGCGAATCCTTGCGAAACTGAAGAGCAAATGAAAGCCGACTTTCGGCGAAGTTGAACGCCACAGGTCGCATCGAACGTTTATACGAGACTTTGTCGAGAGGCTCGGGATTAATCACTGTGATCGCGAAGAATGTGAACAAATTTAACGGAGGATTTGTTGATTAAATTAGGTCCGTACGATCATATTTGGACGTGTACACACAAAGACACTGACAGACGTGTACGCACACGCACCTTACACGAGACACTTATACTACACCTCCACATGTACAGACAGAACGCGTCTTGTAATATATGGTACCGACGTGTAACGATAAGATAGACGATTTATGTAAGATATATTTCTAGCGTGGAGCGGTGCGAGTGATCAAAGGCGTATGTGTGCATAAGGGAGAACGGGAGAGAGAGTGAGAGAGAACGTGTTTGCGAACGTAGCAGAGTCCTCTTGTAAATATCCGAGATCGTCGACTCTGCAACCCCGAGAGATTATCAGTATACGCAGACCAATCGGTGATTTTTAAATGGTATTCGCGATTCGTCGCTATTCGACGCAGTAGCTAATCGAGCAGGCGAGAACACGTCGGAGAAAAGGATCCGAGGTCGAGTCGAAACAGAGATGCCGAGGGATCGATTACCGGACACTTTGAACGACCGTGACGAACGTGCGAATCGTTGAGTCGTCGTTAAGTCCTATTTGTTCTTCGACTATCAGATTACCGTTTCGCGATCGTTAAGAGTGTTTGTTCTATCGTTTGGTACGGTCAAGACGCGATCCGTAGCGCGCACAGTGTTCTCGATTAGACGAATACGACGAATCCTGAGAGGTCTCCGAATCGCGGTATACGAGCCGAAAACGAGGCGCAATTGTTCAAGACGGTTGATACCAAAGATTAACGATAGAAGAGTTTCGATGCTCGCTCGTAGGCAGACGGGCGACTCGAGTTTCCGGACTTCGGCGAACTCGCGGAACGGCCGGCGATTTCGACGAGTCTGCTCGAAGCGGACTGAATCGGCTGCTCGAGGAGGGTGCGCGAGAAGTTCGTTGGGTCAACTTCGCCCAGTGAACTCGAACGGCCGATTAATTCCGTTTCCGAATCGCAACCTATCGGGATCGCGTCGTTTCCCGCTCGACGCTTCGAGCCGAACGCGTGGCCGACTTGTTCGCGTTGAAATGTCTGCCGGACGAGGGGCTTAGTCGCGGCTTTACGCTTTAATGCCAAAAACAGGCTGGAGAAGAAGAGGCGAACGGAGACGAGGGCGACACTATACCAAATCACGGCTGAGATGAACGAAGAACGACAAGCACGCTGATGCCAGATCCGAACCGCGTCGATCGACGAAACGAGAATCGCGCACGACGATCCTGGAAAACTTCCCTGGCCGTGGAGACTAGTTGCGTTCTCTTTCCTCCGCCTCTGAAAATGATCTCACGCCCGTCGTAGCTGTGGGTCACGGAATTTTTCCATGGATTGCGGGACGATCCGTCAGTTATAAATTATTCTGGATCGCGAGCAAAATTTGAAACCATCGTATCGATTAAGTACAAAGACGTTACAGAGAGATAGGTGGAGGCAGACGAAGAGAAAAAGCGCGATAGGGAGAACGAGAGAGAGAGAGAGAGAGAGAGAGAGAGAGAGAGAGAGAGAGAGAGAGAGCGAGAGAGAGAG
>CM052164.1:19604001-19775315 GCA_028455555.1 Augochlorella aurata
AAAAACGAACAAAACGAACTGAGAAGTCGTGTGACCGAATAATAAAATAACTGCTTAGTTGGAATGCTAAAATATGGAGCAGCTTGAATGCGAAATATATCGTTCCGAAACCGAGTTCAAATATCGTAGATTCGCATAATCAACGTTACACTGCATTTTATAACCTCGGCTAGATCTGTGACACGATCGACGACATCCGGATTGAATGGAAACGATGTTCAAAAGCGCGTGCATTGTTTCGTTCGACGAGCGAAGGGTCGCGAACTCGAGGTAGACAAGAGTTCGAGGACCCGCTCGAAAGGAGCGAGCGTGTCCTTTTCAAACGGCCGTGTAAAGTAACTCACGAAAGCAACGGGGTGTACAGAGCGCGAGCCGTTATGATCCGGACATCCTTTTCGGTCGAGGCGAATAGAACTTCGACCACCGTGTACGCTCGTATTTCATGTTTTATCGCTCGAAAACGTCGAGGGTGGGCCACGTCGGTCGTGCTCGACAAACCGCGCACGAAAAGCACGAGAGACGGCCGCGAGAAGTTTGAAGGAGAATAGGCCGAGGCGCTCTCCTCCGTGGCGGATAAGCTAGGACACCTAGATGGAGCTTCGGGGCATCGACCGTACCGATTGTGCGTAAATTCGAAGACGGTGTCTACGAAGAAATACACCTCAATCAGCTAGGCAGAGTGCACTTTTTAGAGATTTTTATTCTTTCCAACGATCGATGATTTTTATTTTTTACAGCAGATGTGTTGTGGCTCAAACTTAGAGGTTCATTTTAGTTAGCAGTCCGCTTGATGGAAGCAGTAGAGCTTTTGAGCAGAGACTCGGCAATTACATTTCTTCGTTATGTAATTGATAGTTGTGTACATGAAGGATTGTGTGAGATAATAAATTTCTTTGTGCAAGCAACGAAGCTCATGACCAAGAATTCATTATTTTTATTTCTTAACTAATGTAATTGATAGCTGTGTTCATGAAGAATCCGTTGAGATAGTCGTTCACTTCGTGGAAGCAACGAAGCTGAAGAGCAAGGATTCGTTAATTAAATTTCCAAGAAATTTAATTAATAGTTCAGTTCAGTGATATTAATTCGTGAAAGTCGCTATGGAAACCATATTTGTGTTGAGTAGTTATGGGAATAACTTTAATACGTTCCACTGTTTCCTATACGTTCCACTTATTTATCCTTCAATTAGAACTTTCTAAAGACAGGTATAAAATATGTCCTCTCTTTATGAGATGTCTTTGTTAATTAACATGACTCAATTAGGTAAAAACACTAACGATAAGGAAAGAGATAATAAATTGTCGCATGCCTTCACGATTAAAAAATATTAGATGCAAAATAAAAAACTATTTGTTAGATTGATTTTTGTATTCAACCTATTTGTTTAAATTCAACAATGTATTTACAATCAGTAATGCATATATATACATATATATATATATATATATATATATATATATATATAAAATTGGGGACAAAATTAAAATATACACCTATATTATTACATTAAATGTTTATAAAAGTGGTACTTTTCCCTTTTGCGCATAATGAAACGGATTTTACAAATTTTTTCCCAACTAAAATAACTAAGTAGATTAAGACATCGTAAAGACTATCCTTGAGTAGTTGAAGTCCCCAGCAACGTACATAGTGAAAAAATAATAGCAGCTTCGAATGGCAATAAAACTTTTTGCAACCCTCGTGAGTGGATGATTCGTGATGGAAGCCACAACTCCCCAGTTTTTATCGAGTAGAACGTAATCATCCGTTTCATTCTTTAATAACAGTCAAGAAAGCGAGCAAAAAAGTGCGATCTCTCGACAGTTGTTCGGCTAACCGCGCCACGAAAATCCATTCGTTTCCCTCGGTAGTCGAACCACTGGTCTGGACACGATATGAGTGAAACAACTGTTTCGATACTTAAGGATCCGAGTTAGGTTCTGTTTGCTATCCGAATCGAAGACTGCTATGCCATGAATATATTAAAAGATTGTATTTTCGCTTCGCGTACTGATTTGTTACCCTAACTGTCTTTTAAAGTTTTGACATTTGATTACGACATTCTTATATAATTTCCTCCATGATTTCAAATTGTCAATATTGAGGGGGTCAAAATTACAGTGAGGAGCAAAACTCAGTCAATACTTTTAATGGCATAATTAATTATTACAATATGATAATATAATAATTATAATTTTATGAATTATTTTAATGGCATATCATCTTTAAAACTGGTCTAAATAACTTGAATTTTTCTGTAAATGTTAGAGGAACTGGTTCACTGTACAATGACTGAAATACTTTTTTTTAATTTATATAAACTAAATTTATATATAAAGATAGGTATTATATCAATAATTATTGTCTACTAAATTTCTTTTCTTTTTTCAATTTTGTACAGGAAAAGTTGTGTAACAATGTAATAATATGCAAATTATATTTCGTGGTTAAAGTATTTTATATATTTTAAAAAGTCCCAAATGGCAGGTTGCACGAATAAAACTGATAAGAAAAAATTTTTCTTTATCGCATGAATTATTTCATATATTCTAAATTAGGTATTTATGTATGGTATTTAATTATAATATAAAAACCAATCCAAAAACATCGTGCTTCAAATATGATAGTTTTGCTGTGTTCAACTTCCAGACGATTTCCAAATTCGTTTGCTTGTTGAAAAGAAACGAAACACAAAATACACACCGTTTGCTATAGACAATATCGACTGATATGTGTAAAATGGTATTAAAAATCCCCAAATGAGGATTATGGCAGTTAATGGGTTAAACAGATAGACATTATTCCAATATTCTCTACAATATTATGGAAAATCGTAACAATACGTTTCGCAAAATTGATGAATAAATCTGATTATGGTCAAGAGTAACTATTCTATTACCCGATACTCGTGTTTGCTTGATTAATTCGGATAATAAAGGTTGCCCTGTGGTACAGCAAAAGTGACACAGAATTTGAATTAATTCAGTCCTGTTATTTCTAGGAGACAATACACGCGTATCGAGCACTTTCAGTGCTCGCTGAATCAGGGTTAACCCTATATTTAAATATATCAAAGTAACGGAAGAAATTAAGGAAATCGCGAATACTGTGTTTAATATCTAAAACTATAATGGATGGCCAGCGTCATCGACGGGTCCGCCCGTGCCGGAGTTGGACACGGCCGCTGTTAAGTAATCGATCAATTACCATACGTTCGATCCGGCTGGGTTTTATCGAGAGGCAGCCTATCAAGAGTGAGAGTAACGAAACGAAGCGTCGAGGCTTCGATGCCATGTCGGTTGACAATAGTAAAGAAAACAGGAAAGGAATCAGGGGGGATTGAGATTCGGCTCGGCGGTGTCCGGCGTGAAGGACGAAGGGAAAGTCCGCGGGACCGAGGAATGGCAAGGAAGCGACGGCCGTAACGGTGGTTGGTTGGAATCGGAGTCGGTTTATCCCGGTGTATTGTCGGCGCGCATCCTAAAGCAATCACACGGGCGGTCGGCCAACCCGCCATTACACGATATACTGCCTTAACTTTGGACGGAGAAGCGACGCCGGCGTCGCGTCGGTCTGCGTCGCGCCACGCCACGCCAGCCCAGGCCAGGCCGCATCGCGAATGTTACGTATAGGGTGTACCGAAGGAAATAACCGTCATCTGTATTCGCGATAACATCGTAATTGAATGCGGTTGACGGGGATTTGCTGTACGGCAAGCGACCACCAGGCCCATAACCGTTCCCTTTTACCTCGGCTGCCTTCACCCTCCGTCATCCTTCTCCTTTTTTCCCCGCGACCGCCACGTCCCGTCCGTTCCGTCCTCTCCCCACCCGCTTCTCCGACGTTTCTCTCTTTCCTCTCCTTTTCTTTCATCCACCCCCGAGATCCCCCTTGTCCCGCGTCCGTCCCACCCGCTCGCGATTCCCGCTCCATCGCGGTCCTATCTCGCCGGGATATTAATCATATCGAGGTGCGGAAAAATCTACTCCGCCGACGATTCGACGGTGTCTGGTGGTGGTGCGATCACGTACACACCATTCCGGGGGAGCACGGGAGCGGGCGGACGCCGGCGGGACAAGGAGACTGAATGGCGATACAAAGATAGCGAACATAGGAAAGAAAGTTTACGAGGGCTGTTTCTCGTTCGAAGGGATTCCCGTGTGTTCCGAAGCGGACCACCCCCGTTGACGTTCCATTCTTCCAAGAAGCAATTTCGACTGAGGAACCGTCCGACGCTGAACCGGGTCTCGATTTCAATTAGCTGCCGGACTCGCGCGGACCAACGCGCAACGTCGAAACGGCGCCTAGCACGGCGCGGCGCGGCGGCGTTGCGACTGTCACAAAGAAGCAACCTCGTCAGGGTGTATCAGAGTGTAAAAATCAATTAACAGAAAATGAAACCACACTTGCACGAGATAGTAGCCGGGATCGTCCGGGTGCATCGATACCAGCTATCGAGCCTGTACAGGGTCGCTAAATGCGGAAGAAGGAGGACTGGGTCGCATATCAGAATAATAAACAGAACAGAGGGGGCAGGGCCGGTTTCGGACGTATATCGAGTCCGCGGGCAGCGCGCTGATGGAAAATACTTGTTTCCTACGGACTGTCGCGAAAGCTGATTGGCGCATTGGATTTCGCGCTCTATTAATAGCCCCCCGCGCTGCTCTCGTGCCCACCGCTTCCGGTCAAGCCTCTTTTTGACCTTTGGCCGCCAATGTTCCATCGTCGGTCACCTGCGACCGCTGCCAATGCGGATTAATCCGAATTCGTCGGCTCCAGACGATCAACCATGTGCGACCGTCAACGGCCTCTTGGTTTCTGAATCGCGCCGGATAAGAGATCTCGTCGTCTCCGCGTGGCATTTGCTCGGCACGTCGCCTTGCCCGCTTCTTGCCCGGTCTAAATATAATCATATACATTATTCGGCTGTACGTCACGGGGACGGGCAAACAATTCGACTGCGAGGCCGCCGGAAGATCGATAAATTGCATTACATAAATAACGATCGGCCCGCGGCGTCGGTGTTATCCAGCAATACGTTAGAATGAACTATCTTCCACCGTATTACGGATGATACCGGTGATCTGTGGCGCGGGCTCCCGCCAACCGCTCGCTCTTCTGCCAGAAATTATAGATCCGACACTTTTACGGCGGCCGAAACGGGCTGGGAATGGATCGTTTTTCTGCGATTGTGTTCGACGTTTCCGCTTCATGCCTTGACGAGTATAGCCCGTGACAAAATTGGTGGTCTCTGATTTCTATGGTCGATTTAGTATCGTCTTAGTCGATGTAAGGGGGAAGGTGTTCACTAGGAGCGGCTCCATGCCTGGAAAAAAGCAGTTTTTAGCGCATTCACAGTCACAGTAACAACATCAAACGTTTTATAAAATTAAAGTATTTTCTTTCATCAAATTTGTATCGGAAAGTTAAAATGTATGACAACAGTGATTTTTACAATATTCTTACGTTTTGTAAACCTTATTAGAATTAGGACTGGTAACGCATTGAGCTGAATGTCGACTTCACAGATGCATCCATAAAAGTAGGAAAAATATATTTATCCAGTGTTTCAGCGACTTTATCCTAATATCTGTCCAATGTAACAAAATTGAATACATTTCCCGGGAATATACCTTTACGATTTCAATAAACGTAAGTTAATAAATTTTGACGCTTCCCGTAAACCTAGTGTGAATGAAACTGAAACTAGAAAGCTAAAATTTAGCGCAGTAACTATTAATCTACCTCTTTTGCATTCTTAAAGTCCTCATAACATTCAGTTTGTTGAATACATTACAATAAAAATGAGTTACGCATATGTAAGTGGTCATTGTTTCTAAGAGTTGGAAGTGAAAATTGTTGCTGCTGTGCATTTATATACATTTCGTAATCAACGGTTTAATGAGACAAACGTCAACTTTCATTGTTTCAAATTATTTTCTAACAAGTCATGCGCAAATGTCCATCGATCCAGATCTATAGAACGAACTGTAAAAACAACGACCACTATTATTATCGCATTCTGTATGAATCTGTGAAACAGTTTGATTATTCTCCTCTTCGTGAATTTCTTTACATTTCGTCTTAGCGAGGATTTGTAATTGTTTCATCTCGTATATTATATTCAGAATTGCAAAAAAAATTAACAAAGTCGTTGCAAACATAAATTTCAAATTAAAGGCCCTTTGGGTGGGTTCCTCTTAAGTTTAATCGTTCCAGTCAAGCGAAACGAAACCGAAAAATATTGATTAAACAAACATTGCTAATAAGGAAGCAATTTTTAAGCGAAATTAAAACATATTCCTTAAATCAACATTGTCGATAATGAATTCATTGCAGCAAATGTTTATACAACTTTTCAGAACGAGAAGTTAATTATAATATACCTACTTTATTCTCTGAAAGAATATTTCGGCTGATGAACTGTACCTTAAAACTGTTTTAATACATGTGTTGTATTAATTTAAATTAACTGCGATTTTAAACATTTTCATAACAAATGCATGAATACCTGCAGTTTTGTTGTTAGGGAAATCGCAGAATTCGGAAAGTTGAGCAGAAATAGTAAATAAATTGGGCGTCGTGCGTCGGGCGTCTTCGTGGAAACTCATCGAAGGCAATAATCGCGGGTGGTCAGAGCATTAGGGGTAAGTTAGTTGCCCGTAAGCCCCCAAAGTACGAATTAGTGTTCGTTGAGCACCATCGGCGGAGAAATTCTGAATCGAGTCATCCCCTCCGCTCTTCCAGAACTCCTTAACCACGAGAATGTGAACGTGGAAGCGTGAAAATGGCGCGGCAACTAAACTAAGAATATTACCATTGGGATTACCTGCAAACTGGCCGATACTAACTGTCCCAGTATTTCAATTTTAGGCGACGACGGTCACGTTTTCGCGAGTAACGGGTTTAGTTTCAACATACGTATAGGGCGGCCCGCAAATGTAAAACAGTATAGTTTTGGTTTGCTATTACTTAACTACGAATCTTACTGCTTTCTACTTTGATACTTAAGTGGAAACTAAAATTAGGTAACAGTTATTTTTATTTCATACAAGATTTCTTGTGGCAGAAATTGGTTAACTACATCATTAATTTTCAATCAGATGGCACAATGACGTCTTCAATACTTCTCGAATGACCTACGAACGGCCTAAAAACTTCCTACAAACGTCCTTCGTTATAAAAGAAGACATGTTTTAGACATTTACGATTATCTACAAGACATCTTATGGACATCTTTAAGACGATTTTTAGACCTTGCAACTCGTTTTTATAGCTGCCAATTATCACAACTATAAAAACGAGCCGCGAAGCTCGGATAATCGTATCCCCATTTTCCCAGTTGTCTATTTCTGTTTACAAGCTGAAGGGCAATTGGGGACCAATTTATACAAATTGGCCAATTTGTATAAAAAGCATACAAACAAAATTCACATCGCCATTTTTATCTCCTGGTTTCATCGTCCATAATAAAGTTGTGTTTAAAAGCACAAAAACGCCTTAGAGACGTCCATTTTAAGACGTAAGACGTTCATACCCAGAACGGATATAAAATGGTCGTCTTTAAGACGTCTGTCAAAATAATGGCCAAATGTTTTCATTTCGTATCTTCAATAAACGTTATTCTTTACACAGCAATAATTTTTTAAGTTTAGATAGAGTCCAATTATAGAATTTAATTTACTATACGTCTTGTTACTTGCTGACAAAAGTGTACATCGTTGAGAATATTTGACAATATTTGATAACATATGTTGGCAATATTTACTCATCTAGAGTTTATGAAATAATAAATTCGGTTTAAGTGTATTATAGGATAAACGAGAGAAGCCACGACGATAATAAACGTGTTACAAATTACTGCTAAATATCAGAACAACCAAGAGTGCACCAGTTAATATTTCAATTTGGTTAATATTTCAGCGTTGGTACGTACATCAGAATTCAGATATGTTCCGGTTGAAAGTGGTAGTATACGTTAATTGGTGGATTATACAAACTGGTATGAGTTTGGTACTAACTGCCTCGATATTCCAAAGAGGAACAATAGTTTTACTCGCGCAAACAACAGACCACTGCAAAATGAGCGGTTTTGGTTTAAGCATTTTCAAATGTCTTCGATTTAATTAAAGCTGATGCAATAATGTACAAAGAATTCGAAACAATTTTAAAAAATTGATAAAGGAATTATAGTTAATGGGCACTCGGATAGGTTGCCAACAAAAGGATTTTAAATTCATTCATCGAAACACTTGAAACAAATGGAATCTATTAGAAAATATCTATTAGATAAACAGAAATATCTGTTGGAAAATATCTATTAAGTAGATTCGATATATTTTGTTTATGTATCAAAAATCTTTCCTTTTCACTTAAGTATTGAACATTGAAATATTCTAAGACTTAAAAGCACTTTGTTCAGATAATTATCACTACCCCAATTTCAGCTCTAATTCCAGTCTTTTAGTATATTTTACAATCGATACATCTCGCTGTGACGTAGAAAGTACCCATTAAATATATTCCTTTTCCTCTCCGAGTATTAGGTACTAAAATGAACTAACAAACGAAAACAGTTAGAAAACAATTTAGAAAATTGTCATTATCGCAAATGCAGCTGTAATTCCAGAGTTTTAGGTTTTTATGGAGTTTTCAGTATGCAAACAAGTTCAGATGACAATAAAATTAGATAAGAGATCAGATAAGAGATCAGATAAGAGCTCAGATAAAAAAGATAAAAACTGAGAGTTTTTTAGTTTCTTTTGTCATTATAAGCAATAGTAAAATTTAAAAGAAGCATTCCAGTTATGGCCTAGTAGACTGGTCTCTCTATCATCTAAAAAGAATTCAAGTCGTTTAATCCATCTCTGAAAAAGTTACTGTGCTTTAAAAGTTATTCGAATATTAACGGAAGTGTCTGTATTTGATTGTGAAAGAACATCGAAAACATTCCCTTTCCCAGTCACGTGTAAAAGTGCGTGAAGTATAAACAATCACGTCCAGTCGATTATTTGGAATATTCCTGCGCGCGAAACGCCGTTCGCGCTCGTCCCTCTTGTGCAAACAGAACACGTTAATGCGTCTCGTTTAAGCGAAGAAATTCAACGGGTTCTGATGTTGAAACGAGCTGTCGGGAATAGAAAATCTGTAATTACCGCGTCCTCGCTCGGCAGATGTAATTTGCGCTAATTAGTTGCAGGAATTTTTTCCTGTCGCCTGTGTACCCGCGCCGCCGCGCCGCGCCGTCGTCTCTCATTGTTTCGCGACGCGGTGCGGCGCGGCGTTTGGCTCGCCCCAACACTGCTCCACTCGGATCACGTTTTTCGTAGGGCGTTTCTTTTTCGCTCTAACTCGAACGCCTCGTAATTGGGATCGCGGCTAATCGAATGACGCTGCAGCATCTCGTGTCTCGTGCGTGAAACGATTGCAATCGCGACGTAATAAGACGTCTCCGCCGTCGAAAACGTTCATTCTTGCGAGTAAATAGAACTCCGCCACCCCCCCTCCGTCCCACAGTTCACCCTCTCACTTTCTCGCAGATTCCCACACCCGGCGAACGCTTATATTTCGCTCCCTGCGATTCAACCACGACCCGTAACCAACCGTCTCTCCTCCTTCTTTCTCTCCGTTTCTCTCGCCCCGTAAGCCCGACGGGGATCGTTCACGATTTTACGAGGGACTAGAGTCGAGTATCGGTGGGCAATTATCCGCGAAACAAACAGGTCCGCGAGGGAAAGTCTAACGACTGCCGGGGTCTTCCCAGCGATTACCTCAAAGCAAACCGCCTAACAAGACATTGTTCCGAATAGCTTAGCCATTCTCCCCCGGCGCGGCCCTTTTCCACCCTCACACCCACTCCAGCGGAACCTCTTCCCACATGGAAGAACCACCACATCCAGCCGGGACGACGACCGAACTCGGCAGCAGTTAACAACCCTGGTCTGGCGACGGTCGTTAGCAACCGACCTCGCCTCCTCCCCGCCTTTCGGGGGTTTCTGGCTCTCCGTGCCGCACACCGACTCCTAATTCAAATCCGTGCTCCGTGGCTGTACACCGTGGACGCTGATGAGCGTGCAGGAAACGTCCGCGTATCACGGAAACGGTCCGTTAATAGCTTCAACCCAACCAGGCCGAAGGTTAAACGTCCACCTTGATTCTTCTCTTTCTTTTACTCGCTCTGTCCGTCTTCTCCTCCTCGCTCGATCCCGCTCGCGCGGACTGCGTTTTTCAACTGGAAATTATAGGCTCACGGTTTCGAGAACCCTAGTACAATGGACCGGACCCCGTCCTTCTCCCACTAATTCAAAGAATTAGGCTGGAATTGGCTGGCTTGGAAATAAAACGCTCGCGATTGCTCACTAATCCCCCTGTAATCGAATTTTCTGGATTCTATCGTCTTACTGGCTGGATGGTATCAATGAATGCACAATTCAAGTAATTTGGAATACCTCGTAACAGCTACATCACTGTAAGTAAACGTATCCTGTGCAGTTACCATTTTCTTTATTCTTATTTTCCATCGGCCGAGCTTTGATTCGCGGCAATCCTTCGCGATATTTCGTCAGAATTTTCACCGAACGCCCGATCCACCGACGATAACTGGCGTAACACGAATCGCAATATTCCGCGAATTAGACGTTTTAGTCGTGCTATCGAATAGCGCTAATAACAAATATTTTCATGAAAATTCGCGAGCCCTGGATGGGAAGCTACGCATTGTTCAACAAAGTCAATTGCAGGAAAATATTTCACTCCCGCAGGTGATCGCCTGTTATTGGAAGTAGAAAATCAATTGAAAGAACTACTTGTGCATGAACCGATTTCCATGAAATAAAGCAATTCGATACCATGTTGATATTCATACTGCCTCGTCTAGACCGTGGATTTTATGCGTTCATGACAAAGATGATTATACAAAACGGGAAAAAAAATACTGATGAAATTCCTGCATGGCTCTTGTTTCCTAAAATCAATGGTAACCATTTTTATTTCACATGAAGATCCACAATTTAAACAATTGATCGCAGTGAAGAGCATCATAGCTACTTTGAAAATTGAAAGTCATGTTTTTTAAATATTAAAATTATCAGGGACTTTTTTATTTATAAAATAACTACTGTTCGTATTTTATTCTAAATCGTTAGTTTTAAATTTTCTATTTTACAATTGATGGAATCATAATGATGTTACTAAGAGAAAATTATTAATAGTCAATAAGTTATCTCCTTCTATAACTTCTGTTACAGTGGTTAAGTCTTATTTGTTACGAATCGAATTGGAATGTTTTTATTTAAGTAGCAATGATTGTGCTTATGGGATACTAGTGATACGTAAAGGACACTGTGCTATCGTTATCGATGTACTACTGTAGCTGGATAATTCATTTTGGAATACGGGAAGGAATAATCTTTCTTTTATCAGAGATGATCCAAAAGTATCAAAAATGGAAAAGTAGGGCCGAAAGAGTACCTGTCGCTGGCTCCGCCCTTCCCCGTTATGCCCTTGATCGCACAAATTAGGCTTTCGGGTAGGGTTGGGGTCAATCTCTATTATAACAAGATTTGGTTTAGGATAGAACCGTCAATTTGCACTGTCTGTAATCTTCATGTGAGCGGAACAACCGATCACGTTGATCAGCAATTTCAACGACGATGTAATTATTTATTCAAACTAAAAAGTTTATTTTCACACTGAATTGATTGAATGTATTCATACCTTGAATCTGCGAAATACCATAGAATTAAAAGAGTAATTAATATCATACGCTTTAATTTTTCAATTTTTGTTTTATTAACACATAAATGATGAACCTTTTCAACAAAAATATGACTTAGTATTCTTAGAATCATTCATAATTTTATGTAACAATTTTTTTCAATATATTTTCTAAGGTGCCCCTTTAGATATGTTAGTTTTTCTATAGACCTCAAATTAACAAGTGAACATTTGAAATCATTGTCATCGTGATTTGATTATCTCTCGGAAAATAAAAATGGACCTACATGGACTGCTCAACTGTTAAATACATTGCTCAGAATTTGCATTTTTTGAGTCGGCGATCAACGTGTTAAAAGAAATAATCAAATCGAATAGTGACTCAGACACACCACTCAAAATGCTCACATCACTTTCCAGATTAATTTCAATATTATCAACTTCGTTTACATTTAAAATACTGTTAATTACATAACTCTTGTATGAATTGCAAGACTCATTTTCATATGCGTAGAATGCACTGGTCATATAAGAGGAAAAGTAATAATTTTGGATTTAGAGTTTACATGATTTCCAGTGCAAGGGGCGAATATGCATATTTACCACATTAAGTACCCGTCATTTTTATTAAAACTTTTTTATACGTCGCATGATTTTAATGATATAGGTTTCTTACAGTATGTGTATACTAAAAATGTGATAAGTATTTTTGCAATTAATATATTTTATTGAAATTTTCAAGAGTTGTATGTATTCAACTATCAGAAAAACACTAATAAATATACAGTCAGAGACAAAATTGGGACGACACTTTTAAAATGGTGTAACATTTTAGAAAATGGTCTAAATGACTCGAATGTTTCTGAAAATGTTAAAAAATAAATGTGGATGTAAATGTGGATTGGTAGCCTACGAATCGGTTGTTATGGCAAACAATAATTTTTTATCTATTATTCAGATAAAAGTGTTATATTGTATTAATGCATGGTCCAATATTATTATATAATTTTTTAAATATTAGATACCTTTCGCGATCAAGAAAATAAATAAAGTAAAAAGAAAATATATAAAATATATAAAATGATTATTGTTTAATGGCAATGTTATGTAAATATAAAAATGATAGTATATTTAATTACCTTATAATAATAGAAATGTTTACGGCCGAATGATCGGTCGATAAAGTGTTACTAAACACTTTCCAAAATCTTCATTAGGAGTCCGACACGTCATTACACGGCAATGGGGTTGCTAGGAAAATATTAGACGGTGTATCGAAGATCGGTGCGCAACAGAAGAGGATTATACCGAATTACAACGATTAGGGGGTATCCCACGCGAAATTTCGCAAATGTCTCGAGATAAATTTCGCCGATCTCGCGGCCGACGATAAGAGAAAGTAGAGGGATCCGGAGGAATAACGCGGACGACAGGCAACGGTCTTCTTTAAAAAGTTCCTCCGAGTATATTCGCGCGTTAACGGCATTATCGTCGCCGCGATAAAACCCCCTTGGGTGATAATATATTCCGGTAGGCACGCTGAGAAAAAATACAGATTAAGGTATACTAAGCACAGATTTAATGCTTATTTATACGCCACTAAGCACCGGCATTACCGGCGTATTACGATCCTAGGCAGTCGCGCAAACTTTTTCACCCGTCGCGGCGCGCCGTCCGCGCGAAGCGAGACCCGATTTGCCTCCTTTTTTCTCGGGTTATTTTTACTGCGAATCAGTGACGGTGATTAGCCGAGAAACTATGGTCCCGATGGAGAGCCGGCGGTCCTTGGATATACTGAAATGACGAATTTCGTTTTAAGATTGCTGGAGAACCTGATTTCTGGAGAACCTGATTGCGAGAATTGAATTTAACTTGTCTGAAAGGAAATAATAGGTGCGCGAATTTTAGTGGAGTTTTGGAGTCATGCTTCGATGAAAACATTTAATGGAAATTCTATAAAAATGTTAGCTTCTCTTCGCCATTTATATATTTAATCATAAGCTTCTAAAAATTGTATTACAGAGTGTCCAAAGTCACTTGTATTTGTTAAACATTTTAGGAACATCTTCCATATTCTAATTCAGATTGAAATTATACGATACGCAGTAAATTCATGAGAGTTTTACATTATAGATCGTTTTCGATTAATCTGTTTACATATGAAACGTGTTTGTATAAATTCAGATATCAGCGGTTCAGATAATTGTGATTGTCTCGTTCTATTGTAAGGACATCTATGGTGTAAGGAGACATGGACTGGTTACGGTTATCTCACCATAAAATTTCTGTGACTCTGCATGTTTACTTTCACAAATTCCCGCGCTCCTTTACACTATATTTGTACAAGTGTGGTATTACTGCAGTAATATTCCTGTACTTTCAACGATGGTACAAAAGTTTCGCTACAGCACCTAGCGGACTATATTAAAAATTAACCTTCAAGATCACAGAAGTGGGGATGAAGTCGGTCCATCTCTCCTTCTTGCATCATGAACTGTTCCCCACAAAGCTTCTTTTTCAGGCAAATATCAGCAAAAAGCTGACTTGTCGGAGTGTGTAAAACTAAACGGAATCATTAGTACCCAGTGAATCTCTCTGTACATTTAGGTTTCAACCTGTTACTATACTAGAATACTCGTCGCGGTGAAGTGGCAGTATTTCGTGTCATGACGAGTTTACTGGTCATGCGTAAAAGGTAGTGATCATTGACTGCTTAATCGTAATTTTAGTGAATGCAAAAACATATTCTAAAATTTCAAGATGTTTAGAGTATTTTGAGACCTGGCCAGAGTAAAGCAAACGAATAAAAAATATGAATAACTTCAGATAAACTCATTCCGGATTATATACCAGGCACTTCGTCAGCAAACAACCCTACACGAAGGTGTTTACATTGTTATGAAAATAAGATTAGAAAAGAATCACGATATTCTACAGGAGCAACTTGTATATCAGTAATAAAATTGTTAATTTTATAAAATAAAATTTTTGATCCAATATTTTCGCGACACATGTAGGTGCGTGTTCTGAAAAGAGGGCCCCACAGCTAATTGGTTAATACGAGTACAAAAATCCTCAGTCTAATGGTTACCGTATCAATCAACGAATGCACATTATCGCAACGATAGAGACAAAAGGACAACCGCGTTTTTTTTTCGAAGATCCGTCAAACCTTATAATTTGCCACTCCCGAGGTAGAAAGTTTGCGCTTAGTCGATCGTTGTGGAGAAAAAATTAAGTATCACGAATGGCAGACTTTTATACGGTAGCGGGTAAGCTCGGGAAATCGGTGGCACGTACAAGACGTTAAAATTAACGGCGCAGTAACAAAGTATCGTAAGTCTGTCGAGTCGGGTGCTCGAATCGCGTGCAGAGCCGGCGTTCCAGCTACTAACGAATAGCAACGTTGGCTCGTTCAACGCGAACGCGTTACGGGCCAGCAGGGTGGTAATCAAATACTTAAAACTCGGCGCGACGATGGGAAAACGGAAGGAAAAGCTGGTCCGGTCGGAGCTCGATGGTAAATCATCCGATTCTTCGCGTCTCACGGCCTCGTAAACCGCTTGCTCTTCTCATCCCTTATTTCCACGGTTACCGACAGCTCCGCTTCGAACTGCTTCGGCAACGAGCGTCGAAGAACTCGCGATCATTAATGACGAGCAGGCCTCCGCAGCTCGCGGAACGTGTTTCGTGTCAACCGGATAGCAAACTGGCCGTGACGGTTCTGGTATCTGCAGCTACAGTTCATTATTGAGTCAGGGCTAGATAGCAGCGATAGCTGAATGTTTGTGCGCTTGCTTTCCTGTTGGTCACAAGATTTATTGACCTCTATACTACGGAAATTATTGGAATTATTCAATCGTTACAGGGATTGTTGCACTCGTGTGATGAATGTCAGATAACGTTTGGACCACATTTATTAAACTGCTGCTATCTTGGATAGATTGCAGTGGTAGCTAAGTGCTTGCGTGTTTACTTTTCTGTTAGGAACTGCTCGAGGCAAGATTTATTGACTTCTGTACATTCGAAATTATTGGAGTTATACAGCCGTTATAGAGATCTTAATAAAACAGTGTTTATTAACGTAGACATGTTGTAACAGTTACGATATTTTTAATAATAATAAGAATATATTTTTAATAGGAATGACTACGTAGACGAATAAAATATTTCTATTTTTTCTCATGAACCTAGATAGCACAAGAACGTCTTGAAGACGTCTTAAAGAGGTCAGCTATACGATATTCGGTATGTCTTTAAGACGTCTTAACGACGTCCCAAATTGGACGTCCTCTTAACATCTAATGGTCACTATCTGAAATAAAACGTCTTAGAGACGTCCATTTTAGGATGTAAGACGTTCAGACCTAAAATGGACGTAAAATGGACGTCTTTAAGACTCCAATGCTTGTTAAGAACATATCTGTGTTCTTAATCCGATATACAAAATAGAACAATTTTATTTCGTTAACATAATGTGATGAATAAAACAATATTCCACATATATATGAAAAATGACAATAAATTTAAGTATTAAAAAATGGTATTGCAGTACAGAAAATCATTATATCAGGCAGAGTAAACTTGTTTGCAAGAACGACAACTTGAATGTAAAGACTGATATTTGACTACTGGAATTTGTTATTGCCAGACTGCAGATTCGTATGCAAGATAAAAGTTGTCTGCATTGACTGCAAGATGAAGGAGCTACATAGACATCTGCTTTTTTCTCTTAATATTTATAACGACTGTGACATAATACAACACTTCATTTACATTCTTTAAATGCTTTCACTGTCATAAATATTATACATCAAATTCGCAGTCTATCTATTACTGTTAGAAGCCATTATGAATGTCATTTAATGGTAGAAACATTTCGACGGTTCCCCCAAAATCGGGACGAGGACAACGTAATTACCCGTTCTCCTCAACGTAATCGGCAAGACGATCGCCTATCTCACGACTCGATTCGCTGTCGTTAAAGGGAATGCTTTCACGCCACCCTTGGGAGCAGCACAGCAGAGAGACATTATCACCGGTAGGCCTGCGGAATTAATATGAGAGCGGGCTCCCTTGATCCGCGATACATCGAAACTTTCCAGTTTTAAATAGACACGGAGTAATCAAAGATCGTGTTGATAACGATGCCGACAAGAGATCGGCGAGAGGCAATTTCGACGAGATTAACGTTCCAGTTTGGGAGTAGTCGATTTTCGGAGATGTGGGAAATTACGGTGGAGTTGAACAGCTCATGAGGGGCTCCGTAAATTAAAAAGAAAGGGCTGCGGAATTTTCTGAAGATGGGGTCTGAAGAATGTCCTGAACTCTCTTGTTGTAATCACAACTTCCAGAATCAAGATTAAAAAGAGTGTGAAAAGGACCTAGTTGTTCGCTGTTTGACTGACTAGGGTAGTGGGACTGGTTACTGGAGGATGACCATTACTGTGTCTTTGGTTTGTTTCCGGGCTTAATTAATGCTATATTTATCGAATAAGACATAGTCAATTTTTTTAATTACGAAGCAAACAAAATGAAAGAATACAAGAATTAAAAGTGTTAATAAACAATCGTAATCTTATTTGGTATTTTTTAGTTGCGTACATAAATTCATTTCTCCGAGTGATGGAAACGAAATTACAAAGGCCAGCACAATGCGATAGAGAAGGCCAATTACTAAGACGAAACTGTCCAAATTCATGCATTTGTACTGCAGCAAAATCCAACAGCCGATTCACAATTGCTCTAATCAAAAAGAATATGTAGCTGTGAAAATTTCGCTACGATGCACTTAGAACTATTCGTCAATATCTAGTAAACCGTGGGACGAGCTCTGGATGAAATCTATTTACCGAAACCAAACTTAACCCTTTTTTTGTAATTGATCCTCGACGATCAGGTGTCGGTGGCAATAATGGACAAATAGAAGTTTTCAGCTCGACGATTTCTATGATTTAGTCAACATACTGGCAATTCAATTTGTTTGCGAACGCAGCGGCAGGGTTTTCTGAACGGTACTCGTGCAAAAGTGCGCGACAGAATTCGCGTGCCGGGCCGCTTAGAACTGCTCGCATCATCGGAGCCGGCAATTATAAGGAGTGTCATAATGTTTCCCGTGAAAATCCAATTTGTTCCGAAAATCTCAGCCCGATACGGCCGACTCGTTTCCATGTTGCGACTCTCGTTAATACTCGCGACTCTCTTCCGTCACTTTAATAGATGTCGCCGGATAAAATCAATTTGTTCCAATTTGCGTATTTCGCTCGGGTTTTCGGTTGAGCTTGGATTTGAGCGCCGCGATCCCAACAGTACACGACAGGAATCGTTCATCCTTAACGAGCTCGCACAATCGATGTCACTGTAAACAAACGTATCCTGTGCCGTTACCATTTTCTTTATTCTTATTTTCCATCGGCCGAGCTTTGATTCGCGGCGATCCTTCGCGATACTTCGTCGGAATTTTCACCGAACGCCCGATCCACCGACGATAACTGGCGTAACACGAATCGCAATATTCCGCGAATTAGACGTTTTAGTCGTACTATCGAATAGCGCTAATAACAAATATTTTCATGAAAATTCGCGAGCCCTGGATGGAATGCTATGTATTGTACAACAAAGTCAATTGCAAGAGAATATTTCACTCTCGTAAATGATCGCCTGTTATTGGAGAGTAGAAAATCAATTGGAGGAATTAATATCCATGAGATATTTCATGAGATATGATTCCTATGAGATAAAGCAATTCGATACCATGTACAGCCACGTCTAGACCGTGGATTTTATGCGTTACAAGACGGTGGAAAGACTAAAAGAATTTACGGGTGTCGATGCATGTATTACATTTATCTTAGTAGAATAATTGTAAAAATACACGAAATATCTGTATGGCTCACGTTCCTTAAAATCGGTAATAACCATTTTCATTTCGCATAAAGATCCGTAATTAAAACCATTAATCGCAGTGAAGAGCATTGTAATTATTTCGGAAATTGAATGTCATGTTTTTTTAAATATCAAAACTGCCACGGTTTTTTTTTTATTTATAAAATAACTACTGTTCGTATTTTATTCTAAACGGCCTGTTTTGAATTTTCTATCTTACAATTGCTGGAGTCATAATGATGCTACCGGAGAAAATGATTAATAGTCAATAAGTTAAACCCTCCTAGAATTTTGTTTTAAAAACGATATTTATGATACTTTTGATCGCCTGGCGTAGAAGCAGTGGTAATCTAGATGAATTGTAAATTCTATAATTACTAAACGTAAAATATTTATAAATCTTATATTATATGCGAATAAAATTCAATTATTAAATAATTACAAATTAATTATGAGCATAGAAATCAGAAATATACTATCGCATGATCAAATTTTTTAGCTTATCCTACGATTGCGGTATTTTTCGACGACAATATAACTAAATATAACTAAATATTAGGATCTTATGTGATATTATTTATCAATTTTTTTCAACGTTAGACAGATTAGTATTTCCATAGATCTTAATAAAACATGCGAACATTTAAATCCAACGTAAAAGAAGCAAGATAGACAAAAGGCAATATATTAACTCTTAGTTCAAAGCTCAAATGTAGATTTATTTACACTTTGAAACAACAATATTTTCACTTCCACCAATATCCTGTCTTTCTGTCTGAGTATTTGATAGCGATAAATGGCACTGCTCTCGGTTACGAATGGTTTCAATTTTTCCCGGCTGCTTAATTTAATACGATCGCGTGACAGTGGAAAAAATCTCTTAATTTCGTCGGATACGTATTTCCTAAAACGAGCAGAGGGGTCGGAAAGAGTCGGTGGGAAAAGTAGCTGGGATGAAGGGAAAATCGAATGGTTTGATTAGGCTGGTATAGGCCTCTGGATAGCAGTGAACCGATCGGAACGCGTCGCGTAACAGCGGCCGGCTGCTATGTCAGGTCCACGGAGTGAAGTAAAATGGACTTGAAGGGTTATAGCCAGCCATCCATGGGCTTATGGTCTGATCGCGACCGATAGAATCAGCGTTCTGCTACCGTGCTTCCGTTCATAATCACTTTTCGATTAATTAAATTTTACGCCCTCTGTCGTCGATAAACATTAAATTTAACGGGCTGCTCCAGCCACGCCGTTACTACTCGTTACGGTCTATAAGCGCGACGGCACCCGCAACGAAAATATGAAACACCCGCGCGTTGCGGACAAAGTAGAATCGGTGCAACCCTGTCACTCGTTTCCTCCCCGAAATTTTTCAACTCCCGGCTCCGACATAACCGAGTCGACGTCATTCTTATTTCGTCGAAGTCGGAGCACAGCGGGGACCGCGTGCGCTCCGACGTCGAAACGATTCTATAACGAGAGACAGAGAGTGAAAGGGAGGAGGCGAGAGCGGGTGTTAATTGGATCGAGCGTCTAGCAAGAATATCGGTCCAATTAAGAATGGTAAGTGGCCCCGTTAATTTAAATTCCACGATGCCTTCGCGAGGTTTCGGACCGTTTCCTTTGGCCCGCGACGCGGTCGTTCATAAATATGCGCTCGATAGTTAACCTTTTTCTCGTCGCTCTCGTCATTCATGAGCTTCTCTCCAAAGAAATCGAGCGGATAAAAGGGTGAGCGGGGGAGGAACAGGCGAAAGAGAGAGAAAGAGAGAGATAGAGGGAGGGAGGGTGTGGGAGGGAGAGAAAAGAGAATTTGATCGAATCGTTTCTTTTCCCGGAAAGAGACCATTGCGAAATCATTATACTCCTCGACGGAATCGAGAAACACAGAGAGCTATTCTTGGAGTTGGCTATGGAGCAGCGAGGGCTGGGGAGGCGAAGCGGAGGGGGGATAAATCTGGCGAAGGCGGTAATTAAATTAATTAGCCTCCTCGAGGATGCAAGGATACCGACGGACTGGGAGAACCTGCGGAACAGAGAAACAGGAGAAGAGAGACGGAAAGCTCGCTTCTTTTTCCTTAAAACGGTCTTAATTATCAGGGAATTTTACTCCCCTCTACCAAGCTCACCCTCTCCACCCTCCGCACCCCTCCGACCTCGTCTCTACGCCCACAGCTTTCCTACTCGTTCTGCTCCCTGTTTTTTTCCTGCTACCCCCGTTCCCTTCTCGCTCTCTCGTCGTTCCCAGCCCTCGCCGATTCGCGCTCACACTTCCTGTCTCGGTCTTTCTTCCGGCTATTTATTAAGTTTTTACTTATAGCGGCGACCGTACAACAATCGTCCCGGCCGGGCCGCGGGTCGATCGGAACCGCACATCTCTGCCGGAGGACGAAACTTTCTCCGCGGCCCGCCATGGGACGGCTCGCTCTCCATGAAAGAAGCAAAGCACTCAGAGTAATTAGAAGCGGAATTATATTCCGTCGCGTCCTGTTTCAGTTTATAAACAAGGACTCTTAAATGAAGTTCTCTGCCGGAGCCAGCCGCTTTAATGCCCGAAAGCCGCGCGTTCACGTGTTCCTGATCCTGAGGTTCCAACGCTGATCCTGAAAGAATGCTGCTTGATCAAAGAGTTGCCGCGACAGGATCATGTTACGCTGAGTGTAACCCGCGTTCCAAGCAGCAATTATTCGCTGTTTAGTTGCGCATTTCGCATATCTGCTACACGGCCCATTCACGCGAAATTTAAAGCGCAGTGTTCACACTTTGACTGCTGACCGACATGTGGCCGACGGGATTGTTTACTCAGTTTCGAAGATTTATTTTTACACCTGTGAACAAAAGTTAAGAAATACCTTTGAAAATGTAACAACTTTTTTCAAAATAGACCGAGCAACTTGAATCATGATGAATAGTTTTCACCGATTTCCATGAAATTGCCAGCGTGCATATATAAGGTATCGAAAATTTACGAAATGCATTTTTTTAAATTTTGCTAGAGACTCAGATAAAGAAATCTTTTTTTTTTCATTCGAAGCAGTAGCAAAATTAAAAGAAAACGTGTTTCGTCATTGTACAGTAAACTGGTCTCTCTAACATTTAATAAATATTCTAATCATTTAGTCGAGTTTTAAAAATGTTATTGCGCTATAAAAAATGTTTCTTAACTTCTGTCTGTAAATGTATGTTTCTCTAATTTTATTTGGATCCGCAAAACGTAAGAACACAATTACTGACTCGTTCACTGTCTTATCGGTTATACATGAATGATATTCTTCGACTAGATTCGGAAGCAAAATTTTATGGTGATACTGTTTAAATGTACCAATTTCATTAGGATCTAAACGATATGGAAAATTGAAGGAGCAATCGCTGTAATAGATTTAGTTTCATCAGTTTCCGTTTCATTATCTAAATTATCTTAACCTGTTAACTTGAAGAGGTTCGATATAAATTGTCAATATTTCGAGGTCCTCAATATCATTGGACGTATGAAAAAAACTCCCACATGATCAATACATATTGTCAATTTAATTTCGACGATATTCGGTACATTGTGTTGACAATATTGTCAATTAATATTGGTTTTTGAATTCCAGTATTTTCGAAGAACCAGTTCAACTAATTCTGAATGTTTACAAAATGAAATGAAATATAATTAAAATAATGAGGAAATATTTATATTCATTTAAAAGCTGTTCAGTTTATTCAATATTTATCGAAATACAAAAATATAACGCAAAAGATATCCCATATCAATTTAAATAAATAAAGAAATGCCAGAAACAACTATATTCGTTTAATTATTTAGTTTATCTAACATTCTTTGGAACTCTATAAATGTAGCTATATGCAATGTACCTTGCACGAAATTATACATATAAAGCATAAGATGACTTTAAAGGACTCAGTTTCGGAAATGATTAAACCTGTAGAAATAACGTAACAAATTTCATTCATTATTAAGCTGCTATATTAACTCAGAGGGGAACACTGTTCATTTATTAAGCTCTAAACATGACTAATGTGTATATATTACTTTATAATTATTCACTCGAACTTCATACGATTTATTACAATATACATCTTCAATAAAAAATTTTATCGAACTCCTGGGAACAATTTTCTAATTTTAGAAACCAAAAAAACAATATCAAGTGTGTCCATTTCGGTTATTCTAGTGTTAAACAAAATATCTTTAATGTCAATAATTTACAATTTACGTAATGACAACTGAAAATTGTGTTTATAATTCCGCTTGCAATAACCACCGAACATTAACCCTGGATTAAATACTGTTATAGTTACTACAAAAATCAGATGGTACGTTTTTACACCTTGAGTAAGTGTTATATGTAGGTGTTTCAAATACAGCTTCGGTTCCCTTTTATTTCCGTTCTCGCCTATTTCAAATTGAATATTGCGCACGCTGTTGATTTTCCCGAACGCTTCGCCCCTTCGTCGTTCTACATTCTCCGTTTCCTATACGGTATCGATTGAAGTCAAGACTCAGCGGGCCATTAAATTGCGATAAATAAGGTTCCTCGAGACGTATTCTGTTTCACTCTCCAGAGGTGAGCACGGAATTTTCGAAACTGGCCGTGTCGCGATACGATACGTTGTTAATAAGTGAGAGTTACGGGAGGGGATTGTCGCAGCGCCGCCGCCAGGGGATGACGGAGGGCGGCCTCAATTAAAAGGGCATATGAGCGCGCAACGATTTTCTAAAGGTAACCGGTATTAACTTTCTGTTAATAATTATTATTTGCCGGTGTATCGATTGCCTGGCGCTCTGGATAATTGGTCCCCTGGACCGTTAGTAATGCTACTGGCTTGTTGAGTTAATATTCATAAATTAGCGTTACAATAGAGTTTGTTACACATACAAAATATTGGGTCGAAACACTACCGAAACCATTTCCACCGATGAATTTCGCGAGTCCGCTTTCGCGGATAAAGTTACCGTGCCAATAAATTCGCGTGGGATACATAGTCCCCCCGCCCCGCGCCCCCAATTTCTTGCGAATATCAGCCCGTGATCAACTCATCGATTCTTATGTGATTATAACGTAGGTGAATGCTGTGGGCAATTAATTTCAACGTAATTATTAGCAGATAGCGATCGCCGATCGCAGGGGCTATTGAATTGTTACAGATTTCAATTAAATACCCTGAATAAACATTTTACACAGTGTAAAATAACGCAGCGTGAAATAATAATTTTACTGTCGAGTTAATCATTTTTCTGAATAACGTTTCTCTTTGTTTTATGCCAGTTTAATTGGGTATTCTAGTGCAAATTGTGTTGTTGTTTAATTTTCTTTGGGATTTCTTTTCTAACTAAAATATTGAAAGTACCTATTACTGGACGCTTCTTAGGCGGTGTAAGATTATCATTGATTTTATTACAGCTTAAATATTTATACTACCGTTCGACAGATCAGATGCTTCTACGTAACGTAGTGAACTTTGAGATATTTATTTAATATGAATAAAAGATAATACGAATAAAATTGTAAAGTAGTTATCGTTTTTAAAGCTCTTTGTTACATAACAATAAATTTGTGCGAGTAAATTTATAAAGAACAATGTTCAAAAATATGTGTACATTTTTTAAATCTACTAGTATGTTCTATTTATTTTTTATTCTATTACTTATGCTACTGTTTCGAGCAAGGGTCACAATTAGGCGGTGTTTCATAATAGGTAGTTTTACTTTATAACACCTTTTGCAATTGCATTTACAAGGTAATTTTAAATATTACTGTAAGAGAAAGATTAATGACTACCGTTTCGGAAAACATACTTTCGAGAAAAACACGTATCAAGTTTTTTATAGGAATGATGATCGTTCATATTATGAATGATGAACCAGCTGTAACTATCTTAATTTTTGAAAATTCAGACATAAGGTTTTGTAGACATATTTTTGAACCTATATTCTTAAAAAAAGTATAAATGAAAAAGATCGATTTTTTTTCAAATGTTTACACTAGAATATCACCGGAAACAACACTCTAGTTATTAAAAACGCTATAGCTCCAGAGCAAGAGAGGCCGTTAGATTAATCTGTTTGAATTACCAAACTTTTCTATATTGTAATTAATGCAATGACAATAATATTCCCATGAAGTTTGTGATATACGATGAAGACTCAGTGATTGTAACACTAAACTTGGTTCTTTCTTGAAATTAATTTCGCGTCCGCTCGGCTCCATTAACTAAATCCCTAAAATTTATCGATGTAATCAGAGGCCGCTCGATTTCGCTTTAAAATCCGGCGGTCTAAAAACCCGTGCCTCTTTAATGGAAGCTCGATCAAGGAGTATCGGTTGCCAGACAAAGCAGCTGATTACCACGTGACGACGGCTGAGCATCGGCTTACAGGTAGATCGGTGCGCATTCCAAATTCCGAGTCGAGCGGGTCCGAAACGAGGCGAGGCGAGGCGAGGCGAGGCGAGGCGAGGCGAGATGGGTTGGGACGGGACGAAGACTGGCTCGGTCGTTCGTTCGCTGACTGATTTTTTCAAAAGCGGCCTAATTAAAGAACGCCTGACAAAACGTTAATTAAAGCACTCGAAAACCGAGTGCCATTAAAGGAAGAGGGAAAGGAAGCGGAGGCGGAAGACTAGGAAGAGAGAAATTACAAGCGCGGCTGGCGCGCGCGTAAAAGAGGACACGAAGAGAAGGATGGAAGCAGAGGGCGACAGCGACGAGAGGTTAGGGGAGAGCGGGGATGAAAGAAAAAGGAAAGAGGACCGAACGGGGCGAGGAACGGGAAGGCGGAGAGGCGTAGAGGGACAAGGAGAAGGGCAAAAGTTGGAGCGCGTCCGTGCTAGTAGGTATAGCCTGGTTAAGGCGGGCGAAAGCAGCCAGCAGGCAATTCCTAACGGGTGGAAAGATATGCAAATGCGCGAAAGGGAGACCGCGGGCTAATGTCTAGCTACCTGGGCCGAGCTGGGACGCAATAATCATTAAAAACTAAAACGCGTCCGCGTCCACGTTCCCGACCCCCCTGGCTGGCACCTCTCGTGGGGACCCGACCGTCCTTGTGTCTGCGGAGGGAGCCGAGGATGATGATGCCGCCGCTGCTGCTGCCACGAGAGGGTGGAAGACATCGAAAGAGGAGGAACGCAGCAGCACTTGAATGGGTTGGCGGAAGAAGCGAACTTAGGTTGAACTTAGGAAGTTCGAGCCTCTCATCGGAGAACAGCGGCGCGACGCAAGGAGGGCTCCCCGCTAATTTCGCAGTCGCGTTGCGAAGCTCCGGCTGCGTATCGAACTACGACTCCCTAGGGATCATTTAGCGAACTCGCGTATTCGATAACGCAGAGATCGATGGCGGAGGAACGTCGCAAGATCCTTTCCAGCTCCTCTGTAACGCATATAGTACATTGCTTTCTAAGCAAAAATAGGAAATCAGACATTATTAACATAAATCCTCGTACGTCGAAAGCAGGGTCATTTTGGCCCGCGAGTGATAGGACATCGGTTTCCAACACAAACTTTATTATATGTCAAAATGACCCTGCATTGGTTTGCATTCGAATATCAGTAATTTTCCAATATTTGGCTATAATTATACCATTAGAATGTAAAATTTAACACTAATTCCGACCTCACTTTTCCAAATCAATGTGTCCCTTGTGCGTGAAATTAACACGATCGTAAAAAATTAATATGATAAGAGGCAAAAATTCACTTTTCTAAACATTTTATGGAAAATAAAGAAAAACATATTTACACAACGTTCTCATCACATTTTTTCACATAAAACGAAACGATGTGCTGGACAAACTGCTTTTTTACATTTAACACAAAGCGAAAAATCTATAGAAAATCCTGTCGGTTATAATATATAATTATAACACATCAGACAAACGTCAGAGTTAACGCATGCTGCTCTTGTTCTTAGAGCGCTTAGGAAAATTCGTTTCGCGGGAACCGCGTATCGCTGCGCTTTGTCGGGATTGTTCACTCGAAATTACAATACTCCCTGAGAACGATTCCTCGCCGGCGTTTCTCGATGTTCACGCGCCATTAAACTCTTATGGCCGCGATCGTCGAAATTCGCGAACGCTTCGCTCTCCTTATCATCGGAATGAGTGGGTTCATAACCTTCTCGTATCGAGCGCGGTGTGGTTTACACGTTATTTAGCTGGCTTCCAGACGTAAGGTAGTCCTTGGAATACTGTTGTCCCGCATCATCGGCCAGCGAACCGCTTCCACATGCCACCAGCGTCATATTTTGCAATCTCAGGCATGCTTAGAAGTTAGAATGTAACTTATCACGTGAGGTTCGTCTTCCGATAAAACGCGTCGCTGCCGAAGATCGAATGAAGGAACGAGAGAGAACGCCATCGAAATGGACAATACTTTGCCGGCGGCAGCTAGAAACCCCTGTATAGAGATAATATCTGTATTTCATTAACATTATTCTCTGCGGTAGCGTCGGGGACAAGTCTGTGTTCGCCGCGAGACAGTGTCGGGGTAAACGGCTCTTACAGCGGGGACTCGATTGTGCGTTCGAAACCCTCCCAACGTCTTGGCCGCGATCTTCTACGGAACGCACCCCTCACCCCCGAGATCCTAGCACGGCTATAGTCTCGTAATTAGAAACTGATTGCGCGCGGAGACCCATTTAAATTTCTGCCTGCTCGTCGCAACCTCTGTATTCCCTCTTCTGAGTCCAGCCCTTTAGAAGACGCACCGTGGAATAGAGAACGTCATCGCGATTGGGGTATAACGGGTAACTAGGTAATTCCTCGCAAGCAGACTAGGAATTATCATTCCCTTGCCCTGGATTATAGAAAACCATTGAATATAATTAACCCTTCCTTGACGGCATCAGTACGCTGCAGTGCGGCCACGCGGGACAGAAATGTAAAATCCATGTATTCTTGTATAACGATATCAGATCTTGTCAAATTATTATATGCTTACGTGTACGTACATGTTATATAGTAAAAGAATGCCAATCATTTTTTAGGTAATGCTCAATTATTTTCAACTACAAGTTAACATATCTCAGAAACGGCACAAAATATCCTGAGATTAAAATAGTTTTTAGTTTGTTGTTATATTATAAGATTTGTTCTTATTATATAATTATAATTATAATTGTAATTATGATAATTATAGTTTGCAGTTTTCCAATTATTCTTTGATGGTACTGGGCATTTTTACTTTCTTTCTGCTATCTTTGTACGATGGACATTCTATTGGGATGTGCTTAACTGAAAGCTCAATGTTACAGTTGATACAAAGAGTTTTATCTGTTTTGGAAAGTATGTACTAATGGGTTATTTTAATATGTTTAATTCTTAGTCGGGACAATACAATTTGTTTCCTTTTTGTTAAATATACTGCGTGATTGGTAGAGAATATATTTTCTCTGAGTTCATGTAGGAGAGAGGGATTTACCCATTCTTCATTTGTTAAGAGTTTCTGAGCAAGATCTGACATCGTTATATGAGAATATTTGGATTTTACATTTTTGCCCGCGAGGCTTTGTTCTTGCACTGTGCTCTGTACTGACTCTGACAGATATTCAAAATTTATTACACAGGGTCGGATTATTAGATACAAAATGTCCAAATTACCATTAGGCTATGGTAACATTTGTAAAATTGTACAATATAGAATAAAATCGATAGTTGGGCATCGTCTTCTAAGAGTTAACTATGGTTCAAGTTGTCTGAATTGTAATCCAACAAAGGATATCGCTTTAGTGTAGTTAGGTGACTTGAGTGAAATTAAAGTGGGATAAGTAGAACTCCATCTACAGGAACCTGCCGGGCAACATTGATATTTCAGGAACCATTTCATTGGAACCGTGGAGAAGTAATAATGTAATAAAATAAACAGCAGCTCGAACGATAAGAAAAATCAAATCGCGATTCTTCCTGAGAGAATCAACGAGGGGATTCGCGGCCCCGAAACACGAGCGAGGCACGGGGCCGCAGTTTTGCTGGGATCGTTACGGAATAGCCGCGGAATTCAATAGCAACAAACACCCGGGCGGATATTATTCGGCAGTAAAATTTTATTTCGCCAGCATTTATTGTCGCGTTCGCAAAGCCGGGGCCGGGCACCGAGTCACCCCTGCGCCACCGTTATTTGATAACAACAAATTATTGTTACGAGAAAAAATGGCGGCGACCCGCCTCTTTTTCTCTCACCTCCCGTGTCCGTCCCCCTTCCCGTTCCCAGATTCCGGTGGCCGGCTTTGCGACTGCAACGCGCGCGAAAGAACAGAGAGCGAAACGAGTGGAGAGGAGCGGAGAGAGGGAGAGGAGCGAGAGTCGGCTTTGGGCCTGAGCCTCCAACGGCTATCGGGCGACGTGTCCGAACGCTAATCTCTCGATATTTTAGCGGATTTATATTTTCACCGGTTGCACCGGTGCCGCAGCCCAATCCCCCGAGATATCTGCAGGGAAACGTACGACAGGCATATCATTCCTCCTTCGACCTCTTCGTTGCACCCTCTGCGCTCCACGGCCTATACCCTGCAACGCGTATCGACGTTCTGCAGCCAAAAAAGCCCGCTCAAAGCTTAAAAAACTGTTACTTAAATTACTGTCATATTTCACATCGAATAGCTCAGAAAGAATCTTAATGAGTTCACAGAACTTCATTATTAGCCTGCACGAATTACCATTATTACGCGCGAATCGGTGCGGCGGGTTTATTCTTTCACTCTGACAATTACTTCTTTTGTTACAGCACGTTCAATTGTCTAATATAACTTAGATCTCTCACACTATATTTCCATTTCAGAAATCACCGAATTAAAGTATGATTATTTTTTAAATCCTTTTCGTATTTATTTTTCTGGCTATGACAATCAATAGTTCTCCGTCAGATTCGGAAAGAATTGTTGAAATCCAACACGGAAACTGGGTTAATCTGATAAAAAATTCAGTTCAGTAAGTCTGTTCGTTTCATTACTTATGTATTTGGCTTCCTGCATCTTTAAAATTCTGTCACACAAGTACAACAAATAATTAAAACAGCAGAGCTGTCTGAACTGTTTGAAGTAGATTATATCTTTTTGTACTCGTACAGATATAAAAGTTCTGTCTTAAACATTTTTTTCAAAACTGCGTGCATTAATTAGAGCAAGAGCAATGCGGCTTGTTTCACAGCTTGTCACTTAGCTGTGTTTGACGAGTACACTCGTTATGGAGAAGTTGCAGTATTTCGTGTCATGACGAGTATACTCGTCATCGCTTGATTCTCGCGACGCAGATAAGTGCGCCCTCTGAAAACACATTGTACTGAACATTAAGAGCAAGAACGATATGGTTTAAGCAACAGCGATATGGCTTAATAATCTTTTTGTAATGGATACAGGACACTTTCCTCTTAGATCCTGATCTAGATCCCCGATGTTACATTCCATGACAAATTTCGCCTATCAGTCATAAATCCAAACGCAAGTAGTAGTTTTTCGAATGGAAACGCGTCGGCGTTATTAAGTCGAAATAGGACTCGTAACGTCACATGCATCGGTCAGTTCCATTATCGGCGACGGAATGTGTTTCCCTCGTCCTGGTCCGCAGATAATCACTGTGGGCAGTTAGATCGCCGCGCGATATTTTTCCAATTCGCGACGGGGATCTCGTGTGTCAAAAAACTGCAAGGTATTTTTCGGCCGGCAGAATAAAAGAGGGATGAAGGTGGCCAAAAGGGGCAGAGGGTGAGATCGGCGGAAATTCTGGCGGTACGAGCGTTAAGTTGTTTCACGTTATGGTTGTGTTATGGGACATCGTATTCGTGCGACGGAGGGACGGGCGAAGAGCGAAGGGAGCACCGTTCTATATAGGCGCGGGGATATATCCTGGCTGCCGATGGTACACTCGCTGCACCTGATCCTGATCGGCTAAATTGATGATATAATCCGTCATAACTCAGGATTACCGCGGAGAGACCAGAGTATGTGGAGGCACATGCGGAGAAACTGCGCAGTCTTCGACTTCTAGCGCGGGTATCGAGCATTTCGCGCCGCGGGTCTGCGACGCGTGTAATCCTTCGTGTTCTTTCGCGACAATCGCAGCCCGTTCGTTCCGCAGACGCTGTCGAATCGACCGAATCGCGTAATTCATGCCCCGACGAGATAAAACGCCGAGTTTTACATGAGCGCAGCACAGTGATACAACTATATTCTCGGTGCATGGCAGACAAAATTATATTTTTGCGCTAATGTGCTCGTATCAGTATGTGATATATAAAAATCGAATCTGTAATTGCTAGACAGCGGATTTTATGCATTTATGGCGAAAAAGGGATAAGTGAAGCATAAAATAGTGAATAGATTAAAAGAAGCTAAGAATCTTGACGAAGTAATTCCAACTTGTTGAAATTATTTAAAAGATTAAGGAGGGACCAAAGATAACAGTTATTCTAAAATATTCTACGAGAAAAATCATTAATAAAAAGTTGATTATTAGTGAAATCTAAGACGATCAACATGAATTATAAAGAAAAAGTCGATGAGCAAAATGATTAAAAATTATCAATTTTCTTTCGTTAGGAAATGTTATCTTTGAGAAAAATTCATTTGGATCGCTCATAACATTTCGCAATGTGAGGAATTTGCTTCGATCACTCATAACAATTATCGATAAAAGATAGTTATTATATAATAGTTATTATTAAATAGTATAACTTTCTTACGAAGCAAACATGGTCTTCCTCGTAAGTATGTTTTTTCAAACCGGTATCTCAGCGCTTAAATATTAATGACAAAAAATAGAATTTTATTTTGAGTTAAAAAAAAAACGGAATAACATTCATACTTAACAGGTCATCATTAGAAATCACGATCAGTAGTCAAAGTCGACAAAGTACGTCAAAGGGTTAAATCAACGTTTTCAGTGCCTGCCAAGTCCAGCGTCAAACAGCTGACCATTCCTGTGACAGAAACTTACACTCCACGAGACGTCTGTCATGATCGGTGTAAGTTTACGCAACGGATCACAGGAACCTCGTAAACCGATGTTACCATTCCTAGTAACCTAACACCCGATTACGTATCGACGCTCCGAACAGCATCCAAATATTGCGGCACATAGGATACAGCGCGAAACGATACCGCTAAATCATTCTTGTTGGTTTTGATGATACGTAATTTCACAGGCATTTAAAAAAAATTTATTACTCAGCGCAAATTTTATTGCTCCGATACGGCCGCATTAATCTCGGCTTGCGTCGAAATTCGATCGTTAAAATTCGCAGATCGCGGCGTCGTGAACGGTAAATCACACTGGCGGCGTCGGCGTCGGCGTCGGCAGTCGTGTCTGAATTACGGAGCGCGGCGCGCGTTTGTCGATTTATAAAGTTAACCGGGCGCCGTTCTTGTTCCGCGGGTCATGTCTCTGACCCGCGGCATTGTTCGTTCCAAGGGCCGTGCTTCCGAATGGCACTGGTGGCCGATTGAGATGAAACTTGCTCGGTTAACGTCAGAGGAATGGCTACATTCACGATATTCAATCTCAGTTTCTTGAATTCATGTGTTAAGACGTGTTGGAAGATCCTCGTGTATACGACAGTTGTACTCTTGGATCCAAGAACGGCTTCGGTGACCAAGCGTCAGATTAAATTAATAACGTGTTATTTTATTTTCATGCCTGTGATCACTTTTGAAATAACAGTTTTTGAAATGTTATTTTAAACGACATGTTTTTTAATTTTACATTTATTTGAGATGATTTTGAAATTATTTTTGGACATTATATGGTGATCTAAGTATTATACATACGTTTATATTTTTAATAAAAATTAAATTGCTTATATGGAATTAAAAAAATGTTTGTTCTTAATGTAGCTTCCCTTTTTGTACTGGCGATGGGTCACAAAACACGGTTTCACATAACGCGGCATTTTCTGGGAACCTATCTACCTTTTGCTAGGAGGGTTACCTGTACTTTAATGTAAGTTTGATCCAATATACACATACATATATGTGCGTATTGCTGATAGTCCCGTATAGGGTTCACAGCATAACAAAAAAAAACTATTATTTTCATGCAAGGAGCTTAACTTTGTTATTCTGACATAGGACATAGGTCGACGGGTAACGCAATATATTCACGAAATAGCTACTGTGATAAACTCTTCAGAATACTACGATCCTTTTTTTATCACAGTTACCAAGAGTCCATTTTCTACATTGAATATGTGCTCAGCAAATCACACTCTGAATGTTAATCCACTCTGTAACTAAGTTGAATCTGATGGTCGATAATTAGCACATATCAAACCAGAAAATCATAGAAACAAAAATGTGAACGTAATGAAAAACTAGTGGACGATAACCAGGAATTTTCTTCTTCTTCGCTTTGGATAATTTAGCTTGGCATATGTTACGTCGCAGTCAGAATATCCTAATAATTTGTTTATTAAGCTAATTGCTAATTACTTGTTAAGCTCGCCAATTGCATCATGAATATCACTTACTCAAAATCCACAATACATGTTTATAGCTTAACAGCTTGGTACCTCATTTTACGTACGTTTGTCAAAGTGGACGAGGGATTAGGTAACGCATGTCCCCCATGTCCACGACGCACCTAACGTAAGGTTAACCAGCTCAGTTTTCGGTTAGACTGCGTTACGTTAGTTAGGCAAAGCACAGATTAGCTAGCTCATGTTAGATACGTTAGGTCTAGGAAGGTTAGATTGCGCTAGTTAGATCAGATCAGATCATGGCTTGTTACTTCGCTTAACAAGGGAACATACTCAAGTTACACAAGTCGATTTTGATAAAACGTGGACATACAATATCTTTTTCCATCGATCGTCGTCTATATTGATCGTGTAAGAATGGTTCTTAAAGTTGGGGTTATAATCTCATGCTTTAGATCTCTCAAAAACTAGTGAAATCTGTGCAATCTTTTTTTACTAATAATTGTCGATTTATTTGTCTGAGAACTCGTATGCATAATTTATAAACCAAAATAGTGTATACTCGTACGTTAGGTCCTAAAAATTAGTTTACATAGCTCGGTCTGCAAAAGTTACTGTTAATTCTTAAAATGAATGGGTGAAATACAAAACAGTGGAAAAATTTTAAAAACCTAATAATGTCGACATAATATCCATCAGCTATCCATCATGTTAAAATTGTTAAAGAAAAGCAGAAATTTCTATTTGATTGCTGTTTCTCACAACTGATACAAAGAATTTTTATTTTACATAAAAAGCCCCACAGTCTAGTTATTACCATTCGAAAAATTTTAGGATAAGTCTAGCTCAATTTGCGTTGCCAGCTAGTAACGCTAACGAGATTAAACATTTGTTGGTACCTCAGGAATCAGAGATTCTAAATCCACTCATGATGCTCATTTTATTTCGATGAGCTGCCATCGGGAAGTGTATCCATTTCAAGTGGAGGGAAGGAAAGAGGGAGCCAGTGTCCTCCAGGACGCAACGTGTCCAACAGGCTTTTCGATTCTCCCTAGCGGGCTGACGACCGACTCATGCTTCAACGATTGTGCACCGTTATCTCGCAGAGGATCATTGTACCCCTGCGAGCCTCTTAGGTACAGTAAATGGCGACCCTATACAGGGGCTGATTCTATGCCAACTCCCAGCCGGCAGCAACATCCAAGTTGTCGACCAACGTTTGCCATTTACTGCCCAACGTTGTCGACGCGACTCGAACTATCGCAAAAACCTACTTAAACGTCGCGCCTTAGACTAAGTTAGAGGTTGTCCTAGGATCGCGACCCTTGTGGCAGCTAGCGGACAACTGCTCTGGCTCATTGTTATCCAGCGGTCCCTGAGGAGGAAGATAAGGGAGAGGAAGAAGAAGAAGGGACAGGTCGGCTCGCAGACTTTCTGCGGCCAACGTTTATGGCACTGGTGAGTTAAGAGCTCGTTAGTTCCGTTGGACGTAACTTCCGGCGAATCGGCCGATAGAAAAACGGGTAGAAATCCCTTCCCTTGTTTCATTTCGAACAGGACAACTGGTATAGAGTAGCGAAATCGGTTATTTTTGGCGAATAACTAAATTAATAATAATAATTGTAACAATTGCTGGCAATAACTAAATTTCAATAATGTTTGCCCTAGTTTGTCGGAGCGGTTCGGGGAATTGAGGATCTGCGTCCAAGAATTCGACGAGACGCAATTAGCGGGACAACGAAGCATTGTTCAATTCAGGGAAGCGACGGAGAGTCGGAGCGAGGATAAAATAAAACAGGGCGGAGAAAAATAAAAATCGACGAACGACACGGAATCTCTCGGACGTATGGCGTGGACGCTTAAGTCCTGCCATAAATATCGCTCGTTTGCGAGTGGCGGGAAGCATGAAGCATGACCAGAAAAAATCCGTTCCTCAAACACGCGGAATATCGAAATTTACAGCCTTACGTAGCGGATGAGAGGGACGGACGACCAGCTTTATGCAGATTTGTAGATCGGAGTGAGGATGTTCTCCTGCGGTTTGTAGGATTCTGCCATCGCACCGCGGCGTGGAAAGAACAACACCGAATTAACGAATTCTGAAATATTCTTGTTTGTCGGCCGGCTGGAGAACCCGCGGATGACGTTCCGACTTATCTTCCTTGAAATATCGATCGTCGCGTCACCCATATTTGTGCGATAAAATTATTTATCGAGACTTTAAAGTTAGATATCGTTATTGTGAATATGTTTACGATCTGCGAAATGCAAGAGTACCGAAGCAGTAATTAATAAACTGGGGAACTTTATGAAAGATAAACATCCTTGACCTGAATTGTAATTAACAGGAATTATTCACTGTTTTAAAACAAATCTACTTACTTTTGCTATAAATGCATAAAACTCCGCGTTCTAGCAATTAATATAATAAATCCGAATTCCTGAGTGTTCTTATATTAAACAAATTTTTGTTTAATTTTGTTCCTGCTCCAGTTTTACGATTGATGAGAGAGTAGTCAACGTGTTAGGAGTGAACAATTATATTCTTTTTAAACTAAAATTGAATAATACAATTAAATAAATAGTTTGCTAGACGTTTCTTCATTGTATTTTCTAATAGTGATTATATAAACCATACTAATGAATTACTATTTTATTTATCCATTTGAAAAGGTATAGGACCGATACCCACAAACCCATCCATATTAATGACCTCGCAGAAGTAGGGTAAACCCGTTTCCCTTATTGCGGACATGATCCCTTCCTATTAGTCCCAATTTTCAGATAACAAGGGACTTGAGCCTGGCCGGTTGTAAAAAAGCAACGCCTCCCGACTCCCATCACCTTGTCGCTCTCCCGTGGTCTTCTCCTAGCCTCTTCTATTTTGTTTTCATTCCAGACTTTTGATTATTATTGACTAAGTTACGCGTTGAACAAGAGACGTGATTAGGTGGACCAGGCGACCGATCGATAAAGATTTTAGTTCTTTACGTTTACAGTATGCTTGGAAATGCTATAAACTTTCATTAGGTCGATGCTTCTATCAACTTCTTAGATACTTATCTATTTCAAACTTCGTCACACTTATGGTATTGTTTCGTCACCGAATGAAGTTAGGCTAACCCGTCACTCCTATTGTCCACGACGACATCCTGCTCCTCGTTTTTACGAGGATATTCCAGCGTGCCTAACGATAGGCATCCCGCATAATTGCGTTCCTGTTGTTTTCGAATAGCCTGTAGTGTGGCTTGGTTGCAGATCGAATACGGAACGAGCCACTTTCAGGGATCCTTTATGACATATATTGCGGCTCAGTTGACAAAGAACCATTTGCGCGAATCTGAGTCGCGAAGATGACACGAGCACGCAATTTGATAAGATTGCGTAGGAGGATGAAAACGCGTGGGCTCGGAATTAATTTGAGGAATCAAACTTGCTTTCTTCGTTCTTCAACCACACACGGCGTTAAAAAGTCTCCATTTAGCATGTCTCTATGTATAAACGATACGAAAATCTGTACAGTTCGCTTGCCTAACGATGAGTACGCGCTTCATACCTCAAAGGAATCTTATAAGACTGGGAGAGCTTAACTTGACTGTCGTGGGAGTTCCGAGCATGAGAAATGCATATTTTTATTTAACAGCTGCGAAGGCAACTGTTAATAATAATTGTTAATCGTTTGATGGTGTAGCTTTTAGTTAGAACTGTATCTAATTATATTACAGAAAAATTTGTTGCTTATTATTTTTTCAATCTTTATATCTCCATACGGGACTTTCGATTCTACTGATCATAGTCCTATAGTAATCAGTCGAAAACAGTGATGTATTAATTGTAAGTTATTGATCGAATGCAAAACAGGGCTTTTAAATCACAAATATTAGCACTCTGCTTTTATAAAATTTGATTAATCAAATTAACTTATCAATTTAATCAATTGAATTATCAATTTAATTATTTTTTTTTAATCCATTAAATTATCAACTTAAATGTATGTTGTTTAATCAAATTAAACTTAAGATGTTTAGTTATATGACATCAATTATTTTGTCAAAATTCTTACACTTTGCGGATCCCACTAAAATATGGAAGATGTAATGAATAACATAAATATTAATCTTCAAATCTCAGCAAATAATTTTGTCACCCATGTATCGTCATAGTCAACATGTCAAAAACAGGTTCATGCTGTGCGCATACTCAGAAACTTCTGATAACAACATTATTTATCGTTTTTTTTATATTAAGAAGACTCTGTTTATTATTTCAGCAACGTATTATGAAGCATAGTATTATGTTCACACTATATACAGTTTTTTCATAATAATTATTTATGTTTTCTTATTTGTTCGTATTCTTTCGTCTTGGTCTCGAAATATTGAAAACATCTTGAAATTCACGAATAACGAATCATAATTACTTTTTACATGTCATAACACAAAATATCGTCATTTATTCAGAACGAGTATACTCGTCAGAACACAAAATATTGTCATTTCTATACACTGAGTATACTCGTCAAAAACAGTTAATTGGTTCAATGACGTTCGGATCAAAAAGCGAATGTTTCGGTGAGCACGATGCATCGCGTCCCTCTGCCCATCGCGCGTCAAGTTCGAAAACGGCGGAGAAATATGTGGGTGTCCAATAAAGAAAATTGATTGCGTAATCGTCGCGGGAACGGTGAAATATTTGGAATCGTTTCGATCGGTGGTAGGACACGGTTCAAGACGTCGCCCGTCGTCGCGGGTAGCAGGGTAAGATTACGCGGCACTTTGCATGGTAATTTTCCGATCGAAGATTCGGCGTATCATCGACAGCGACGTGGAGAGATCGCTCGTATTTCAACGCTCGCTGAAAAGCAACGACAAACTTACCCCGATAATGTTTCTTCAGTTCCGAGGTTTATTTCACGGGGAAGCGTTCGGCTCTCGCGCCGCGGCTGGCACCCTTGCTAGGTATGTTAATTAACGGTATAAGCTTCGGAGCTCCCGGCCTGTAAGGAGCCCTTTATATAACTAATTAGTACCGCTGGCATTCAGACTATTTACTTCATTTGGCTCGGCTTAGGTATAACTACATCCAGCTTTTATTTTCGCCTCCCTTCTTCCACCCTTTCTGTGAGGAGTGTTATCTCTCGTTCGTTCTCTCCTCAAAGTACATTGTTGTCATCAGTATCCTTACTTTTTGTTGAACTGTTGCCATACTCGTGGTACAGTTATTCGCGGACTCTTTGATCCCGCCGAACGTCACAGAGATGTTATTTCGACCTCCCACGCTTCGTCCTCGAAACCGCGGACACATTTACTAAGCGTAGGGTGCACAATGATGTTAGTTTTGTGTTCTACAGTATTGTCGCGTTTAATTGAGACGCGACCCACTCGAGATTTGATTGTTCGAGAAATACAGCGGCTGATCGATATCGACTTTGAATCGGCGATTTATTAAATCTAGACCGATGGTGTACGATAATGGAGCTGGCTACTATGGGGTGACCAATTTTTGTGCCTTTGGTTTGTTTTCAGGTATAATTAAATTTCTACTGATCGAATAAGACATATTAAATATTTCTATTCTTTTATTTTGTTTATTTTTGAAAAAAAAACTTTTTCATGGACAATTTCTATTTTAAATAAAGATCCGAAATTTAATTATTAGATTCAGATAAGTAACTATTGATTTTAGAGTAAAACTGTAATTCGGAAAATCTTGTGTTGCATAAGTACTCAACAGTGCCGACGCAAATGATTGACGTAAATACTTTTAGTCGCAAATTTATTCCAATAAAAATTAATTTTAACAAAATTTCATTGGCTTAATATATTTGAAAAGCTGTCGGAATAAAACTTTATTCGAATAATTTACTATATTCATAACGTTATTCGCATAAATTCTTATCCGAAGAATTTATTCAATAGATTGTCGAGTAAAATTTTATTCAAACAATACAGCCCATAATACAAGATACAGGCCAACCCTGCTGTCTAGAATTAATCTTCTATCGTTGAAGTATCACCGCATTATCTCCGATTTACTATTTGCGTATAAAGTTTGAAATGAAATAAAAGCTTTAAATCTTTCATCGGTAGCTGTTAGACACCGGTCAATCCTTTCAGAAGCATTTCATAGAACACTTCATGATCAATTTAACTCCTGAACTCTTCATCAATGTTAATAATTTGAAAGATTTTTGTCTCATTAGCATATTTTAGACCTAACCTCATCATGTGCTTGGCATCGTTGTGTATAAATAATAACAATTTAAAGGATCAATTGGTTACTTGAGCAGAAGAGGAAGATATTCTTTATTCGACCCGTCTGACCGCAGGTTGTTTCGATCACTGTATCGCTTCGGTAACGCAGACTTTGATGAAGAGGATCGAACGAGGTCAGAAGTGTCCTGGAACCAAATTAAACATCCGTTGCCAAGTTTCCACCCCTTGCCTTACTCAAGGAAATTTAGATTCTGAGCTTCGGTTTCATTCTCCGCATTACATCGATTATAAAAATTCTAACTAAATCTTGAAATTCTCCAAATGTTGCATACATCATTTTCTCACCAAATATCATAATTTAAGAACAGGTAGTCCACCTACAGCACGGCATTCTATAACACGATTCCGCTCTAACACGATAGGATAAATTGCGGGAACCCTCGTATAGTACTGCAAACTATAACACTGCTTTAACATGATAAAAAAATTGCGAAAACCTTTGTATAACACTGTACTTCTATGGCACTGGATAATATGATTTTTCTTTACTAAATTTAAAAACCAAATTACCATAAAATAGTGACAAGAAAGAATAACGAATTATAATGCCCTCCCGCTGAAAGAAGATGAAAATTCAAAAGGAAGCTGCAAAATTGTCTGTCTTCATACCACGAAATCTACAATGACCTAATAAGGACCAGCGAACAAATCAAAATTACAGATTTTGAAAAAATCTAAATGAACGAGCATTTTGCTGCATATAAATTCAATGACGGAAATAATATAACAAATTCACAATAATTAATTAAAGGAAATTATAAAAATACTTTTGCGGTGTTGATCGTTATATACTGCCCGAATCGACATTCTTTGTTCTTCCCTTGTGCAATTCAGTAATTCTAACCCACTCGTACAGTATTGATAGATGTAAAAGAAATCATAAATACTTCGAAAAAAATATATTTGGGCACTGAAAATTTGAAGACAGAAAAAGTCTGCATCCTGTATATATCCTCAGGATATCATATCTTTATGTTATACACTCTGTTTTTTGTTTGCGTACTTCCAATTTAAAATTTTATACTAAACAGCGTCAACCCGTTGGATAAACTATTAACAGTTCGCCAGCGATGCAGGGTCATTTTTACACTAATTTAGCTTGTATTAAATGTGACTCACCGTCGCCTTCCGACCGTCCGCTTTCCGACTGTTTAAAAAAATGTTAACAAAAACCGCGTCGATGAATACTAGTAAGGATCGATAGAAATTCAGTCACATTATCAGCGAACGCGAATCACAGAAAAATTTACAGCGACGTGGCCAGGCTTAATCAGAAACCGATTGGTTCCAGTGGAAATTGCTCGTGGCAGAACAATATTATTACGGTCTATAAAACTATAATCCACGTCGTGACCTTCGCGGATCGTCTTGTAACGTGGTATTTGTTAAGCGGATAGCAGAAAAAATTGTATCCGAGATTCTTATTTCTGCGCCGGACGGATCGAAGAATGGTCCCGGCCCGTCGTCGTCCCTTCGAATACGAAGTTGGAAATTGCGACGATAAAACTGCGCGTAAAAGTATAATAGTTTATAGACTTAACCAGCCACCGTGGCCCAATAAAATTCACCGAGGGCGGGCTTCTCTCTCTCTCTCTCTCTCTCTCTCTCTCTCTTTCTCTTTCTCTTTCTCCCTATTTCCTCGTTGATCCGCAACGTCTCGCGAGACGTTTTGCTCCCGACAAGTGCAAGTTACGTCGGGCAACATCGATTCGGTACCCTACGTCTACTCGTCATGCGTGACAATCGCGATTAGTTCTCTCCTAACTCGCCAGATCGTATCGCGCCAATTATATAGGATTATCCCGGTCGGCTCTACTTTGCTGCCACTTTTCTCCTTGTAAATACACAGCCGTTTAACCATCGACTTTTTCCCCCCGACTGCGAAATTCCCAAACGAAAAGGAACGCCACGCACGTGATCGGATATTGGAGAAGCATTCGCAGTCGCTTTGAAAGCGGCGCCACGCCGACGCGACGGCTCTAAGTGAGACTCAAACGTTCAGGCTCCTGTTGCAAACTGCAACTATTCGCTGCGCGACGGTTGATCCGTCGAGTTTCGTTCTAACGAGCTGCTTGAGCTTCTCCAACTGATACCCAGTGCTTATTATCTCATATTTATAATGAGTTGCGATCTAGAATTGTCTATTACCCCCGACACGATGCTTTAGTGATGAGGTTGCGTTGAAAATCATCCTAAGGCTTTGTCTCTCCTCTCGGCTTTTCTATTGTTTGCATCATCACCGTCTGCAATTTTATAGCACTTCTGAAACGATGCTTTGATGACGATGAGCCGCGTTGAAAATCATCGCAGGACTTTGAAGGAATTCTTTAAAAAGATACAAACGTTCTGTTTGTAAAATTTAATCTCCAAAATCTTCTTCAAAATCTCTCGTTTGCAGCAAACTTTTTCTATTTCAGAAAATGGTATAAGAAAATGTAACTTACTTCAGATTTTATTTGCGCTCTAGTCTTAAGCCATGAAGTTATAATACTTGTAGGATAAAGTTGCCTAATATGAGAACCTCTTCTAATATTAGATCCTAGTTAATCACCTCTCATTGTCTGGTTTACTTTTACTATCAGTCTAGCGGTCTAGCAACCATACTTGTAAAATACGTTTCGAAAAGCTTCTGAAGGATTTCGATTATATCACAAATGTCTTAAAAATGGTAAGTACATAATTATTTTCATAAATATTATTGTATAGTGCATTCAATGAAGTTTAAGACTTATTACTTTATATTCTCAACGTGTGCAAAAAGAAATAAATTCCCTGAAGAGGTCGAACTGTGTTTCATATGAGGAAATCGTTTTTCAAATTTGTGAATTTGCATATGTTTAGTTTTTTCTTTGTTAGGAAGAAGCGGAATTTTGTCTTTGCATTTTCCAGCAGATTATAAAAGAATACATATTTTAGTTTATCTAGTTTTAAGAAAAACGTTTTATAATAAAAAAATTATGATTTTAAAAAAAATGGGTCTCGTATTAAGCATATTTACCTTACATTGTGCTCATATGAGGTGTAGATGTGTGAACAAAATAATAAAGTGCATTGTGGAAATAAATTCTGATTACCAAGCTGAGGATTTTATGTATTTATAGTAAAAATGACTCGGTGAAATACCAAGCTGTCAAGATATGAAAATAATTTTAAAGTCTATCTAATTGTAACAACGTGAGAAATCAGACATCTTGAAAACAGTCATTAAAATAGAATACAAATTTTACACATTTGACTACATAATAAATGTTTACATTGATTCTCCTCCAGAACGAAATCTCGTGATAGGAAACTAATTCTGTGTTTTGCATTCATTTTTTCGCAAAGAATACTGTTATCCGGAACACCTTATACATTGCGGAACAAATCAGATGACAGTGGAATGCAAAAATGAATCGTAAAAATACAGTTGTTAATAATGTTTGAGAAGTTTGAGATAATTGGAAACGATTGATCGCATTTTAATCGGTTCTATAATAATATTTGTCAAGGTAAAAGTTGTGGAGCGATACAGGCAGGCAGGGCAGTGGAGAAATGAAAATATGTGTATCGCCGGGCAGATGAAAAAAGTTGCATAATGCTCGCGGCGAATGAGAATACAGTGGAACAGGATTAATGGGCATCCTTATTATCGTTCGCTGGAAGGTGTACATGCGCGACGCGGTTGCAAGTTTCGAGGCTAGCGCGTCTGCGGCGTCGCCTGCCGACGATGCTGTGCAAGATTTTTAATTAATCGATCGAGACGCTAGCGTCGGGCTGCCGTCGTTTGCGGTGCGGCTGGTTCATTAGAGACTCTTAATTAACTTGCGGCGCTCACGCGACTTCGCACAATGGAACATATATACGTATACGGCGCCGTGCAAGCTTACGCCATTCAATTACATGTTAATAATATACACAGAGCGGAGTTACACTGGCTCGCTTTCACGCCGGAAGCCTCGGCGAATCGAATTCACTTCTACGTAAAATCGAGCACCCAGATAATCTCGAGCGCGAGCGAGCGGGCGTGCGAGCGAGTTAGCAGAGCCGAAGCGGGGCCGAATGAACGGCGAAATACGGATCGATCAGTAATTGAGCATTCCTGGGACGAATCTTTCTTCATTGACAATGGACGTCAACGTATAATTGACCGGTACCTGTTCGCATGTCGTACAATTAATTAATAACGAACTCGTACGGGAGAAATTGGATGCGGTCTGGTCTGAATATCAACTTGAATTCCCGAATAATATGCGGTAATTGAGCACCAACAAAACCTAATCGCATCCGCGCTCGATAACGTGTTGGTTTCATCGTGATAGCTTGAATAATAAAAGCATGCGCGAACGCGGCCGAACCGCACGCGCGCTCGTGTGAGCAATGATAGTGTTTTAGATACGCACGAAATTCGATTATGAGAAACGTTTCCGGGGCTAAAGGATAAAAAGGTATTCCGCGGCGCCACTTGAAAATGAGTTCGCGTTCAATTAAAGCGACTCGACCAATTTGCCGATGCGGGAGCTCCCGTTATTTACCGAACGATAATTAACGATCGAGTCGTTAATCGTGTCTATTTGATCGCGTCTATGCGAAGTGCCCGGGCGCACGCGTGTGCACTCGCAAATTTATCAAAATGTCGGTGAACGTTCGCATCCAATAAGTGGATTCTATAACGATCCGCCAGTTACCGCCCCCTCTCCCTCTCTCGTTGCTCTCATTATCCGGGAACTTTAAAAACCGGTCGATTTGATATCGTCCAATGTACAAATTCAATTATACCGATAAAGCATTATTGCGAGAGAAACGATCAACTGTATGGAAATTGAGTGTAACAGTATTACGTTACGATACTGCACTGCGATCCATTGATTGGCACACGTGTTTAGAGTAGAATGAAGAGTGTTTTTGGAATTCATCTCATGGATTTTGCGAAAATTGGTCTACAACTGGTTAAACAGTGTTGGGGAAATCATGTAGAGAGGATGTAGACCTCAAAAGGGCTGCATCTTTGAATCCAAAAAGTTCAAAAACCAAACCACCTCAAACAGACCCTAATTTCAAAGAAGCTACCTCAAACGATAATTTGAAACTCTGGAGCACACTTGCAAAAGACCTCGAAGTTTCCTGGGAAGAGTGCATTCTAAAAAGGACTCAGATTGTGTTTGTAGACCCAACTCAAAAAACTTCAAAGCTTCCAGGTGACTATAGGCTTCTATTTCCACTAAGCCCTAGGATCTAAGATTCCTTAGTACTATGAGAGCCTTGGGAGAAACCTACAGGTTTCACGCTTATGTTCATCCCTTGTATTGAACAACTCATTGTATAACCTCTTAATAAGTATAATTCAGTTTGCTTTTTCACTTCCGTGTTAATATACAGGGTATTCCAGCATTCGTGGTACAATTGGAAAGAATTTCATTTCTCCATTATCGATCATAAGGAGAACGATGCCTATTCTAATCTTTTGACTTATTTACTGGGACTCTATGTATTAACCCTTCGCACTCGAGAGGTGCCTCTAAGACACCATTAAGAATTGTTTCAATGGCGTTCCAAAATAATTTTCAAACCACTAAAATTGTTTATATTTAAACAGCTGTTGGAAGTGTTGTATGTGTCGCAAGACTCAGTTTCAACTGCATAAAACGCACTAATTATAAATCATAAAGAAATGGAAACACTGTAGCTCAGAGAAACTGTTTTCGATTTAGAATTAAAATGTCTTCGAGTGCAAAGGTAAAGTGCAAAGGTAAATGTAGAAATTCAGCATATTTCTGACGTGTTGCGTTTATAAGGACCAAGAGAAAATGTGTTACCGGTCAGTGGTAGACACCACAGCTAACTGGTTAAAGCAGTCAGCCGGCAAGCGAAAGATCTGGGTTCGAATCCCGGTCCCGATCTTATTCGACTGGTCGACTCATTAATTTTCTCCTACGTAAAATACTTGACAAAAATTTTAAATCGTAAAATTGTAAGCTATATTAAGAAAATTCCATTTTACACAAAAGGTTACATTCTAATTATAATATTAGCGCACTTGAACCTTCATTTATTAATACCGCGAACTTTTCGTTTCTCGGTAAAGCTCCTTAATATATATAACTATTGTTCTTTATGACAACGGTAGCTATTATTATTACACCACTTTATTCTATACTAAACTTTGTTTCAGTAATATTTTATTATATAACTTTGCACGTTGCATACCAAAAGCGGAATGTAGCTAATTAGAGACAGTCAAACATACTTAGACTGAATTAAGTTAATTTATCGTTCCATAAGATTTTTCGCGAAATTATTTCACATCCCTGATATTAACCAAGTTAAGCAGGAGCAGCTCATTCGTAAGAGCATTAATTAGTAATTTGAAAATTCCCAACACGTGATTCATTGTGTAGAATAGTTTATTCGTCACATCGAGCATACATTTAATTCCCATTTAATTAGCACTCAATCACGAAGGATTACTGATCTTCCGACGAGTTAAATAGGGATTATTGCAATCTTCTTTGAGAAATGCGGCACACGAGTAGTACAAGAACGCTGCCAAGACCAGTGGAAACTGGCAACATATGCTCAGACAGGGTCGCCGCGAACGCGACCCGTATATATTAGAGACGACATCGGTGTTTTCCGGCGAGCTGGTTAACCGCACTCGTTAAACGCCCCATAACGCACCGGCTCCATAACATCCGCGACGCGCTGTTTGTCGAATTACAACGTTTACGCGACTGGAATTGCTCTTTTTCGTTTCTTCCCCGTTCGAATCCCGAAAACCGCTCTCAAAAATTAATACCGTCACAATTTGGAAAATGTTTTTTGATCATTTAAAAATGGTGAAAATATCCGCGATGTTGTTTACCGAATTAAAACGTTTACGCGCCCCGTGTCACTCTATTTAATTTTTCACCTTTCGAGGCTCAATAACCGTTCCCGAAAATTGTGAATATGAAACACAACGATCTGAAAAAGATTTTCCGTTAATTTTATAATAATCATATCATATTGCTCCTTCCATTTAAAAGCTTGCAAAGCACAGGAGCCATCCTGAAAATTGCATCCCAAATTCCATCCGAAATTGCAGAATCGAAGCTATTGGGTCATTCGAAAAGTTGTTCCATTCTTCCACGAGAAAATGAGAGACTTTTTTGAATTTTCATAGCGAGAAAAGAAGAAAGATTTTTTGAAATATCTCTGATAGCTTTGAAACCTTGTGTTTATAGAATTCTTTTTGAATCAGGAACTTTCAGTTATTATTACAACTTAATAGTTATTATGTAGCAGTTATAATAGTTATATTAAGTTCAGTTTCAAAAATACGATGACGAAAATTAATGTTTGATGAAAAAAGATTGTCAGCCCCGCGTTAAAAGGTCGTAGATCTTAGAGGGTTGTCGCCGAATGAATTTTGAAGACATGGACAGTATCAACATTGTAAACGTCTTGATTCTCTGAAATCGAGTATTAATTTAAAAGATATTGGTGGAATCAAACGGCATTTTACGTTACGCGTGAAAGGAACGAGCGGCATTCAACAACAAAACGAGAGATCGATACGGCGAATCGGTCTGCTAGCGGCTGAGCGGTTCGAAAGACTAGCTCAACAGCTCATAAAAGGGCGGCCGCGGGAAATATATATCGACATTGAAAAGTTTGTCGAACAAGTCCGGCGACATGTTGCTCGGATAGCACCATAACTTAACGCCGGCGTCGATATGGGAGACGATCTGCCGCGTTTCTCTCCCTCCAGGGTTCCGTTCTCCCGATTCTGTTCACATTTCAGCCTCGTCCCTTCATAAGGTACACCTACGGCTGTACGAACTTAAGAGCAGTCCGACGTAGTATTTTTGCGCGCGGTGAAACGATAAAAATGTGTCGGACCGATTTACAGGCCGCCCTCGACAAATGCCACGTGGAACTTCGGCTGCAGGTGATACCGGGAGTGGAAAAAATATAAGACGAGGAAAAGAATCACCGGAACGACGGAGATTAACGGTCGACCCGGCAACTACGCGACAGTTGAGATTGCACGAGAGTATGATCTGAAGCTGAGTAGTGAAAACAGTGCAACGGATTTGTCCAAATACTTTTCCGAGTTAGTTAACTCTTTGTCGTACCTAACGCTCCAGTGCGCTCGGGATTTTAATGTCTGCCTCCAAACTGAACACTCGAAAATGTCCTTGCGTTTAACAAATGTTTATTCGATATGATATAATGGAATTCTGTTCCGCGATTGAAATACTAGGTGAAATTTTCTTAACTGCAACTGAAGTTATCCATACTTATAAGTAATTACTTAACATTTAGAATCATAATGAAATTAAGAAATTATAATGTTGACTAACGCAAAAATTTCTTCATTCAGTCATCAAACGCCTTAATTAAAAATGAGGAGATCTCCCCATTCGCTTGGCTAAGTGGTAGTATTGGATTCCGCTGAATATTAAATTCAAGCCAGTAATTACATCAAAAATTGCTCCAAACGATAACTGTAGGTACTAAAATCGTGGAATTACGTTCTTCTCGACGGCACTATCAGTGATTTACATCTACTACATACAATATCATATATTTCAATTGAAGTAGGCTCCAAGATTTAGGATCAATTAACTTAAAAAATAGATTACCTTCTAAACGTCGAATTCATCAAATCCGAAATGCATTCGTGTCACACGAATGTGTGCATATACAATTATTAATAAAAAATGAAAGTCGATTAAGATTATAGCTTGTTGCTCTAACAGTAATTTTATACCTTTGATCGACACGAATCCTCGACAAACCTATTCACCCAATTTCCAACCGTCACTTCGACGATGCACTATCATCTACACAAAAAAGATATCGACGTAAATCCTCGATTATTCGGTTCGGCATTATCAGAATCTTCTATTGTCCAAATTCATATCACATGCAATCAGTTCAATCGAAGACAATTCAGATGCAAAACGATTTACTAAATCAAGAAAGACGAAACCTGGCATTGTGACTAAGTAACCGAGGTTCCACTACGTATCTGGTGAAACACGCATATTATACAATTATTCCACTGCTTCTCGTCTAAACAATTCTGTATTTGAACTCTTCAAAAGGTGTAGTAGCACGCTCAACCAAAATTTCTCGTCCATAGTAGCTTCCCTTTTATCAGTATTTCTATGGTAACAGACTTCACTAATAACCTGGATGAGGTAAGAAGAAGGTATGCCCATTACAAAGAAACAAGGATTCGTTTATCCGTCTTGCTGTCCGAGTAGTCGTACAAATTTCTGATCAGCTTACTCGGTAGAACCGGATCGAAGCCGAGTATAGAATTCAGCCAGTTCGAGTGGAGAGTGCATCCACACCGTCAAAGTTCATCGAAGACGACAAGCGAAGCGACGATCGGCTGAAACGAGTTCACCGTGGAGCATTCTAGCTACGTACAGCCCTGGCAACGGTTGTAGGCTGGGGTCGGTGCAATTAAGGGTATTAATTAGCGGGTACTTCATACCCCCTCGCTCCTCTCCCGGCCAAGCCTGCCCGCCCCGTTCCCCTTTCCCGGACCGAGCCCTCCCGGCCCCTTCCCCCTTCCCCATCCGCACCCGTCCTCTACCGGCTTTCCTGTACGTCGACCGACCCTCTTCTCTGCACCCCTCCTCGTACCGCTAAAGTGCACCGCACCGCACCACTGACAGAGCAATACGGACAAGAGGTATATAGCTAATTACATGATTTTATGGCGGTGTCCGGGGAGTGGGGTGGAAAGGACGACGGAGGGGGCAGCTGGGGGGGGGGCGATTGTGGGGGTGTGGGGCGGTGGCGGCACAGGAACACTCAGAGACGCTCATGACGTCAGTGGCGAGCAGCGCAAACCGAGCTTCCGGCGCGGCGTCGGGGTAGAATCAAATAGGGTAAAAGGGTTGTTGCGGAATTTCTTTTTTTCCCCCCTCCTCCTGCTCATTTTCCTTTTTTGTTTAACCGTACCTCCTGGTTCCCCGTCTTTTTGCTCTCTTCCTCGCCAAGCTTTCTCTTTCCGTGATGCGAGAGAGTCAGCGGCGTCGGTGTACTTTGTTAATTGAGACACGCGTTTGATTCTTCGGCGCGCGCGCCTGTGATGTCGGGACCGCCGCCGCCGCGGCGCGGAAAAACGGTATCGCTCGATGAAAGCGGCTCACTGCCGGTAATTACGGGTACCAATGTCCCGGCTGTAACGGCCGCTTCTATGCGCCCGACGACGCTGCGCAACCGTTTCTTAAACGTCCGCTAGACATAGTTCTCGCTAGATAGTGTAGTGGAGCCGGTTACTTGCGGGGTGGCCAATTGCTGCGTCTTTGGCTTGTTTTCGGGCATAATTAACTTTATATTTACCGAGAATAATATACAGGTAAGGCAGGCTTACAGGTAGGCAACTTAATTTTTATTAAAAATATAAATCTATGTATACAAATATTATGTTCATTTAATGTAATCTTAATTAATTAAATTTCTTTCTCATCCCTACTCAATACAATCATTCATTATTCCATCTCTATTCCATTCCTTCCCGTCATTATTTTATGGTAATTTAATTTTTAAATATATTAAAGAAAAATCGTGTTATCCAGTGCTGTAGAAGTACAGTGTTGTACAAAGGTTTTCGCAGTGCTATTGGTTGCAGTGCCAAACGAGGGTACCCGCAATTTATCTTATCGCGTTAAAGCGGAACCGTGTTGTAGGAAGACCACCTGTATTAAATTTTTTAATTCTTCTATTCTGTTCATCTTTGGATAGAAAACTTTAACAAGTCTTATTTGATAAATATAAAGCTGAATATACCCGAAAACAAAGGAAAGATACGGTAATTGGTCACTCAGCAGTAAGCGGGTCCACCACCACGCGAAAGTCGATGGGAGGAATTAATCGAAGATGACCGTGCGGCGAGTATAGTAACTGGTTCAGCTAACTCGTGCCGAAGGAGACGAGCGATCTCGTCGCGATGTCGTAGCCGCCATCCATCGGTATCCGTCGGATGAGCTCGCAAAGCCGCGATCAGGCCACGGCACATTGGGGATGAGTTAGATATTCATGTATTTAAATTTATTTATTGGCAGGATTTTTGCTCTCCCGAGAGTGTCGCCGGGAGGGGGTTCGTCGGCCTTCTCCTAGTCTCCCCTGGCCACCCATCTTACAGCCGACTGTTAAAACCTTTGCCGCTCGACAAGCCCTTCTGGGTAATTTTCCCGCTTAAAGAGATCTCGGCCAATTACGCGGCCTGTCCGACGGGCGTTGAATTTTAATTGGAAAAGAGGAAAGTAGAAATCCTCCTTGCCGGCTCTATCGGCACAGCCATGGCCACGGTCTCTTAGAAGTGTGGGTGGAGGAACGCTTCCCACGCGCGCCGACACCGTTTACTTCCCGTGTAGAACCGATTCGATGGTGTACACGAACCTGGAGGAACTCGGGCGCTGCGGAACGCGGAACAGGAATTCCAAGGATCCCGTGTCCCCGCCAGGTCCTTCCCGGCATTACCGGGAATTCCAAATGAGAGGACTTCGCTGAGCTGACCCATGCCGGCCGACCGGCCGTTAAGTTTCGCGATTAATCGCAGCGCGCTGAATATTTTACGCAAATCGCGGTATTAGCTATTCAGAGTTATTAGCGTGGGGATCTCGCCCATTTTTGTTGACCTCTGTGTTTCTTGGAACGGATTGGCTGGCTCGCGTTGCACCACCTTCTAAATGGATTGGAAACATTTAGCCAGACGGTGGCCGCTCTAATTTTTATCGTTCAACGTTGTTTCTACCTTTGCGGTCCAAAGCTAAGTCTCAAATTTGCTACAATATTTTTACGATGTATATTGCTGCCTATTGTGGGCAGACATCGAAAAATTATTGCTCGTTTTTGAGCTAATTATATGCCGATATAGTTAATCAATAGTAAACTATATAAATGTAATCAACAATTCCTGGAAAATTGTTATGATTAAATGTATCTCCAAATCTAATTATTAGAGAACCAGCTCATTTTTTCAATATGCATTGTTATTTGTTGATGAGTGTTAAATAGTGTTCGCTATATTTTAAATATTGAAGAATTGAACAAAAGTATCTATAATTTTTATTTACAATTAAGAGATTCCATTTTCTGAAGAAATCGATTTAAGAGAAAACGACAAAAAATGTCTTGCAGTTTATTGTTCTGTGCCAAGACGGTGTTGTAATGGGTATATTATTTCTTGCAACAAACTACTGTATGAATGTTATGCATCCTTTTTTTCTGAGATCGAACAGTATATAATCCTTACAGATGAAGAAGGAAATCCAATCAAGAGTTTCTAATGATTTGCAAATTATTGTAAGTGAATCACCGAAACAGAAAATATTGAATCAGATTTTAACGAATTTGTAAAAATTAATTACTAAAGTTATATTTTGCAAATATATGTCAATATTTGGATATTTATCAGTGTATTTCGATTTTTGTCCAAAATTCTTCTATGCTGCCCCATCATGTGGACTAATTTTTAATAATTTTCGGGAACGTTTCACGGGAATAAATTATATAGAATAATAATAAAGAACTTTATATGGTGGTTTACGAATCGGATGTCATAATAATTATGTTATTTCTAACAGTATAACAAGAGAACATTTCAAAAAAGTGAATTGGTACCAAATCAAGAAATTACTAAATTGGAAAAGACCTAAATGTAACTTGTATCTTAAATTATTATTTACGACTTTGTTGTCCATTCATATCAATATCTCCGAAAAAGGAAAAGCTTATAAAAGAAATTGAAGTGTTCAAAATGCATTCTATTGTGTAATTAAATCTTTGATTATATCCATTTTTTCATCCAATGCATTTCCGTCTCAAACATTTCTTTCTTGAACAACAACAAACGGTTCAAATATCATGGCAATCGATCCGTGAATCAACCGATACGTTATCGTCCGAGAAAAGAAAAAACAATTTCAATCAACTGTAAATTGAAATGAACGCCGAGCTCAGGAACGATTTTAAAATGGACTCCGTCGGAGCAAGGCACGGGTGCTGCCACGTCGCGGAGGAACAATAAACCATCTAGCCACCCCCTCACCACCCCCGTAATCAATTTCCTAAAGTATCCACATACGATCACGATATTCCTTGGAAGAAACTGGCTTGTTTCTTAGCTGAGTAAACCTGTTATCCTCTCTATCGATCACGCGGAAAATCAATGAAAAAGAAACTAGTGCAAAAATTCTGTGATTAAATTGTCGCGAGCCGACTCGCTCAAGAAAATCTCTCGAAATTCCTACCGTTTTTTTGCGGAGTCCAGCAATATCAACACGATTATTTTCACCCCATCGTTTTCTCCCGCTTCTGGTGTATCATTCTTTCATACTCGCTACGCAAACAGAGAAGGGTTTATGACCGGAAACGCGTGCGTCCGTGCGCCACCCTATATTACGAAAGTTTTTCGACGCTCTCTCGTCGACTCGCGCGAGTACGTGCGAAAGCGATCGCGCGTTCTCCCCAGCGCGTGAGCTAATAAGTATCGAGAAACACGGGGTCGAAGTAACTTTTAAGAACTCCAAGACCAGCGAGAAAGAGAGGCGGGAGAGCGGGGCTGGGTTTCCAGGTTTCCTCAGGGTTACAACTCGACGGAGCTCGCAGAGGGGTGAGGAACAGTGGCGAGGTGGCAGTACTTTATGAACACGCTTCACATAAATTGTCGTAGCTCTTTAAGAAATTGGAAAAAGGCGCGAGATCCTTGGTGGAACAGCTTGCGTCGAGAGTGGCTCGAGAACTTTTTGAACTGTTGTAGGACACCGAGCAGAAGGGAAAGCGAAAGAGGAATGAGGGATGCTCGCGTGTGTCTGTGTATGCGTGCGTGCACGTTGCACGGGCACTGACGTGCCCTTCGAAAGAATGTGTATAGCAGACTGAAAAGGCAGAGAGAGAAACAGAGGGTTTGAAACGAGAGAATAAAAAGTGACGAGGTTCTCTCCTGGATTTACGTAACGCCGCGAACGTATCCATAGCCTTCGAGGACAGGGAAAATGCTCGATGCTTATCAGAGATATTTCCACCTGGGCTGCACATTCCACGCCGAAACGATTACGAAACGCCAAGGAATAATTCGAATTCTGTGCGGACTGTGCACTGTTCTTGACAAATTAACCGCATCGTCGTGCTTACGAGTTGGATTACAAGTTTTCGACGAGACCAACAGAGGATATTGTTCGACGAGAGATTTTTCTATGGAGGAATTTTTGCGTATTTGTAGAATTTCTAAGTTATACCAAGTTTTATTAGTCAAACTCATTGTAAGAAAATTTTTATTTCTTCCCTGTTGCTGGTAATTGTCTTGTTAGAAAATTTTTATTTGATGCAAACTATCTTTATTAATTATATGTACAGTCACTATATTCTCTAATCACTTGACCTCACTGGTAGTTGAAATACAAGTATAGATGGATTTTGTTCAAGAAATATTTTCACCTATGTAAAGGGTAAATTTTGTAAACTATAGTATCTATTGTACAATATTTGTAATGCTTGTTAATAGCCAGTGAATTTTTAATCTAAATCAGAATTGTGATACCAAGGATACGTAGAACGAATGTGTGGCAAAAGGGCACCTTTTCTTGCTAGTACGTAAATCATGACTTTTATTGTGTGTATAAAGTGCTGGCAATCGTCTTAAAAGTACTATGTTTAGAAAAGGGTATTGGAAGAAAAAATAGAATAATCATAGAAAATAAAGCAGATTATGTTCGTTGGATTAATATATGTTTGCAAATGAAATGACCATTTCAATTATTTTTCGGTAATGAAAATGAATTGCAGAAGTAAATAATATTACTTTAAGAAATCATAGTATTTGTCAAAATAAATAAATTGCTTGTCGTTTGCCTGACTACTGGCACGTAACTATTATAATAAAATACATTTGTTTCAAATTATGCTTATTTTAAAAAACATCTCAAATTGGAGTCCAATTTTCGATGTTCTTAAAATATTTTCAATATAATTTTAAATAATCTCTCACATCAAATCTATACGATACATATCGTTTTTAAATAGTATTTAAAAAATAACATCTTTTAATAGTAAGATATTGAGCATATACTCCATGATGACATGCTACAAAAATCATGTGAAAAATGATACATGATATTTACAACAAAGCTTTAGATGCATTGTGCCAAAAATGCAGTACAAATATTCAGTATTAACCCTGTATTAACCCTTTGCGGTTGTATTAAGTCTATACAAATGTGGGTATCATGCTGGTTGGAATTAATTTTCGATGAACGAACAATGATATATAATATACAGGATTAAGAAAGATAAACAAACTTTATTAATCCTTTATATATTTTATTATATTATATTTTATTTTATTATATATATATATATATATATATATATATATATATATATATATATAATAAAATAACACAATGATACGTTTCAATTTTATATAAAAATAAAAGAAATAAATAGCTTTGATGGCTGAGAGTAGACATACGATCGCAATGAGTTAAAGCCAATACAAAATCTCCGAAAATCACGTTGAAAATTTCGTCAAGAACACATTGATATATATTAACCAGAATTTGTCTATGTAGTCACGGCAAGACGAAATCGTCGTCACTATCAGTTCCACGAAGGTTAAACAGGAGATCAGGCAATGATCGGCGTATCTATGCTACGTAGAAGCTAATGCGGCAACTGATAACGAAGTTTTTATCAATGCTCGTCGAGGAAAGATAATTCGTAGGTGAAAGAAGGGGTCGCGAGACGGAACGACGCGACAGCCGGCGGGGCAAAGGAAAATCGATGTACCTGGGGGACACATTTTCCAAGCAGGTAATCTTCGTCGACGGACGAGATATTACATTTGAATAAACGTCGCTGTCGATAACTGCGACAGATCGCAAATATGGTATCGATACGCGGCGGACCGGCGCCACGGTAAATATCCCGTGGGAAATGTTTGCTAGTATTGATCATATTCTCATTAATAGTATACATATAGGTTTAGAAAGCGACAGCGGAGGAGGCCCCGTCGTCTCTGACAGTCTCCGCATCTCGTCAATCCTCGTTCGAACAGTTTCTCAAGTGTTCCCCAGGTTTAATCGACGTCCTGGTGCTCGTGGAGGGGAGAATAGCGAGAGGGGCGGAGAAAGAGAGAGAGAGAGAGAAAGAGAGAAACAGAGAGGGAGAGAGAGAGAGAGTGAGAGGGAAAGTGAAAGAGAGAGATGCAGTGTATGAGAGAGGGAGGAAGTGACGTGAGAGATAGAGACACAGGGAGAAAAAAATGTACGTCGAAGGCAGACGGGAGCGTGAAAGGTTCGCGCGTGTGCGGCCACGCGGGGGCAAAAACTCGGGGGCGGCGGGCATTTATCTCGGTGGACGATGATAAAGGGAAACAGAGGTTCGCGGCGTGTTGGAGCGAATAAAACGTAGTCGCGGGTTGCGTCGAATAATGCCTATCACGGAGGGTAAATCGGAATTTACCCCAAACGCGAAGCGGTCGGGTGGCCGAGCGAGCGAGCAAACGAACGTGCGACCATATCTTGTTGGGCCCACCCCCTGTGGCCACTCGCCGCGTCCGCCGGTGTTTACCGCAATTATTAAATGTAAACTCATATTTCGTAATTGCCAAATATTGGCGGTCCGATCGGTCGGTCGTGGCCCGATGCATCTCGTGAGGGGATGCTAGTGCTCGCACGTTTTCATCCCTTCTCGCATAACAATCCTTCCCAGCGGCCCTCTGAATGAATTAAACCTCGACGAATCGATAAATGGATTCGCCGAGGCGCCTGATTTCGGACGAACTTTGCCTCTTTTCGACGAAGATCTGTATTTTCTTCGTAAGAACGCGTCGTCGTTCTTTGGTTGTCCATGAATTTTTATATCCAAGCAAACAATTGCGACGCGGCAGTTTTTCATCGAGAGCGTTCGGTTTTAAAGAAGTTAATCGGGCATGCGATTTTCGATAGCCCTAGGGGAGGGCAGGCTCGCCGTTCGTTGACGAGGGTTGTCAACGGCCTGGCGTCAGCTTGTGTAACTATCGGTAATTAATCAGAATCATCCCCGTATATCGTGTCCGTCGGGTGCGGTGAAGGTACTGGGGGGTTGGCGGCGGTGGCGGCAATCGTGGTGTTGGTTGCGAAAGGGTAGTTAACCAGTGACGTCACGCCCGTGGCGACATCTGGTCCGGCACTAACCACCGGACACTGCAGAACGTTGGACACTGGACACTAGTCTGGCCCTAACTCTGGATCAGGATCAAAATTAACCTTGCGATCATGCCTAGCCTCCGCAACGGCAGCTGCTTCTAATTAATTCCGCGTTCGGTATGGTCTACGACCGCTCCTCCATTTAAAGGACGTCGACACAATCAGAACTTAACGACCGATAAAATTACTTTATTAGAAAACCGGCCGGAAACGATTTTAAACCTAGAGACTCCAGGTAACAGTATCTTGCTCTTTTGTTGACAACCAAGCATGTAAGAAATTTTGACACTAGAACTTCTAAACCCTAAACGCTACTAACATGGGTTGTTTTATAACTTAACTGCAGATCTTTATGTAAACTAAAAATAATCTGTATCAATTTTAAGAAACCGAAACCATACGCAAATTTCCTTGTTTCTTAAGTGATTCCAATAAGATCAGTCTAATTACATCCATCAATTTTTATCATAAATGCTTGAATGTCTGTTTGTAAAAGTGACAAGATTCCATTTACTAAAACATCGTACAATTTTTATTATAATTCATGCTCGAATAAAGCGATTTATTAGAAAATTTGCCAAAGAAACATTTTTATAATTTCAGCAACTGTAAACAGAGAAGATAAAGAACAAGTAATTTTGATCTGTTAAAACTTCAGTAATTAACACTTTGTTTACCGGAAACCTGTTAACGGGTTTTATTGCGACTGAAAAATATCTAAGAGGAGTTTGATAGTTTTCTTTTAAATAATAATGTCAAAAGAATTTGTTACATTAGATTAATCTAAACCAATTTTGTAAGGGAAGCAAGTCGGTAGATAAAGATTCTTTACATTGCTACATGAAGCAAGAGTGTTGAAATAGGAAAGTATGAGCTTTTGCGCTAATACATATATTCACTGTAACGGAGGTTAGAATCTACAAAATGTAAACTGTCAGTATCATGCACCTGAACTTTTCGATTTTTATTTCACTCAATACATTACTTCGATTTTATGGAGTTTTTAGGGTTGCTGGATCGATATCCAAAGCGTCAGAGGAATCATAGTAAATGGACACTCAGTTGCTAACAAAACGGTTAAAGTAGTTTCTAAAATAATGTTCAAACATTACCTGCTGAGTACTAAAAATGTTATTTATCCTTCGCCACATTTTATTCCAACATCAAAAGTCCAGTCACTGTAACAAAAGAGGCTTTCATGAGCTACGTTTTATTCACATTTAAATAGATCCTTGGTCGGCCGACATAAAACATTTTACATCCGCGGACAAATAAAATTATCGAGCCCCGAAGTTTTTTCTCTGTATTCATTATTTTCCCTTTTTTATTATTTATAATTCCTTTAGAAATAAAAAAATCTGGAAATAGTATCACATGGTCACTTTTCAGGTGGTTCATCCTTTACTGTTGATTTTTACACGATTCCCAGCCACGATCGTTTTTTACAGCACGTACACAGACCGGGCCCGAAATTCCACGTTACGCACACTTTCGGGACAACAGGGATAGTTTGGCCATGGTCTGCGCTCCGGTGCGTAACGCCAGATTCAAGCACGTTCCTCCATACTCGTGGCTATCAATTGCGGCTAATCCTTTCCCAGGACCGCCGGGAAACTCTTGTCCCGGTTCCCTTTTATTCCACTTAGAGGCTCGTGGACTGATTATACGAGATAGGGGGCTGTAGAAATCGTCGTTTGCCACGAGAACATTCTCGCGTCGAACACCGTATCATATGGACGCATAATCGGTAATCGTTTACCGCGCGATCGTGATCGCTGTACGGTTTTAAAATGTCGATACGCAACCCCCGTAGTGGACAGTTAAAGTCCGGCCGGTCCGTGGAACCGGTCATGTATATTAGATACCCAATTCCAGCGGTAATCCAGCCATAAATATCTTTGAATTATATTTTCCACCGAGCTGGACACCATCACGAACGATTTGTTCTAAAAGGGAGATAGAGAGGGTGAGGAAAGTGGACATCGGTAGGAAAAGAGAGGGCGAGCCGGCGCGGCGAGAGAGACGGGAAGCCGGGCTTTATTTAGCCGTTAATCGCTCAATTAAACTGGATCGCTCGAATTAGCTTTTAATCCCGGATGCAGCGGCAGCGCGGTGCGTGGTATTTGAAAAAATCGAAATGAAATTTTCAGAACAAATCCTTTCCTTTTTTTCTTTTTTCTTCTCTTTCACTCTCTCTATCTCTCCCTCTCTCTCTCTCTTTCTCTCTCTGCCTCTCTCCCACTCTCTTCTCCGCCTCTGACCATACATTTTCTATTCGGTTTACAATTCCCCGTTCGCGCAGTTATTACCTCGCGCCGTATTACCGTTTAATTAATATCTCACCGGCCGGGCCACAAAATCGAGTCAAAAGTTATATATTTGCGTAATCAATGAACCATATCGCTCGTCTTCCACAAACAGCAAATAACAAACTGGTGATTGTTAAATTAAGTGCTCCATCAAATGAAGTTCCTATAAACTTTTTGGAGTTAAATTTTAAGGATGTGAATTAATTTGATCGATCTTAGGTCTACATTAGTCTCTTTTTCTATCATTAATTTTTAAACATCTTAATTCTGACTTATCAAGTTCTAGTATAGTTTCGACTCTTTTTCCTACTAAATTGATTACATTTACATATATTAAACTGATTGCGGCCGTAGATATTGTTCGAAACCATGCAGAATTTCCGCGGCTGCATGACTGATAGGTTCGCTGTCTATTTTATTTTGTGCTAGAATGAAACCGCATTGTTGGAATGCCGTGTTGGACGGGGATTTCCTCAATTATCGAACCGTGTTATAGCGAAACCGTGTTTCAAAAGTATTGTATGCGGAATACCTGTGTATCAACTCCATCCATCAATTGACGCGCATATTGCATAATAGTTTCATATTAACACGACATAAAAAAATATGAAATTTTATACATTTGACATTATGTTATTACTATATTTTATTGGTCGTAGGAGAACACTTGTTTGTACAAAATACTACCGAGTCGTCATCTGAAATCTAATGGAACAATCTAGTTAGTTAAAAAGATCTCAAGCTTCAGTTTGTTTAACCTCTAGTATCTATAAATAGCAGAAGATATTCTTACAAGTTCTAATAGAGACAAAACTGAAGCTAACGCTACGCAATCATTTGTTTCGTTGAAGTGAAAAAAACATCCCTTACCCCATTAAAGAATAATAAGGAACGATGTTCATTGCAATTTTTGACGTTTCCGTAATATACGTGCGTTTCTATTACACATTTTGTAAGTTTCCGGATATTTTCAGACGGTAGTGTGTGTGCTGTCCCTGGCTGAAAAGGTGGCACAATTTCTGTCAAGGGGAAAAGGGGTATCACGCTTGTTGTCTTCACTTGTCTATGACCTCCCGAGAACTACTACTGCTGTTAAACAAGAAGACTGGTCCACCTAATCACGTCTCTTGTTTAGTGCGTAACTTAGCCAATAAAAGTCTGGAAGATACTGACGGGGTCAGGATGCGTCGTTTGTTTACAACTGGCCAGGTCGAGTTCCCCGTTTCCCGGAAGTTGCGGTTAATAGGAAGGGATCATTTCTGCAATAAGGAAAATGCGTTTACCCTACTTCTGCGAGGACGTTAACATGGGTGGGTTAGTTGGAATCGGTCCTACACTTTTCTCCGTGCCATCTTTCCAGCTAGGAACAGAATGTTATAGCATATAGCATATTCTGAAATGAGAGGGAAATAATGCATTAAAGCCGATTAATATCGTATCTTGCACAAGAAAATATGAAAAGTTTTACACCGAAATTGAGTAGATTGTTCCAGCGATAGCTTACCGATAAATGGAAGAACAAAAGCAGATGAATGCACAGCTGCGCCGGAAAATAACAAAGCGTTGTCAATATTTATCCTCGAATCGGGTATTTGGTGCACTCGAGGAACGGGATGTTTTCAGGGGAAAAAAGTATCGACGTACCGATTCGGTTCGCGTTCTGACACGATCCATGTAAAACGAGCGTTCTCTTTTTAAGAACCCGGGGTTGGATCCGAAATTCTCTCTTCCGGAATCGTTGGTGTTGCAGCCGGCCGTGCTGCTCGCACGCGAACACACAGCGCAGCGCAGTGCCGGGGCTAATCTAATACCATTTACATCGCGGAATCGGTGCCGAGATTGACGTACACGGAAATAAATCCAGACGCAGGCTAACGCGTGCAGCGAGCTCGTGTAAATCCGTGCTTTCCTCCCCGAACAAATCGAACACCGATCGATGTAAATGAATTCCGCTCTAATTGCAATTATATGCCGCGAGTGCGCGCGTAAATGCACGCCGGGTGCGCGATATATGACGCGTCACTCACGCTGGACCCGTGCGTCATTGCGAATTTATGAAACAGCGATCAGCCGGATTTGAATCCGCGACTTGTGCCGCGCGTGTCACAATTGCAATCAATAGTTGACGTTATACAGAACGATCAGCGCCGAGACGACGGCCCATTACGTATTTACGTCCCGTCGTCTGCCCGTTATAGACGTATCCGGAGATGCAAGCGCGCCGCGATTTAATAACACCTAATGAATCATATCCGACCGCCCTAAATCCGCGAACGGCGACCGTTTCGCGCCCGTAACTGCCTGCTCAATTATCCGTCCCGTTCGAATCGTTTGTCCCGTGGTCGCTCGTCGGTCGGCCAGAAGATGAAACGCTCAAAGGCCACGCGACATCCAGCACCCGAAAACGAACACAGACGAATAACTAAATTACATTTATTCAGCGCGAACGGCAATCAATAATAAATCACGTTACGCCGTCCTAGCTCGAGTGCCATTCTCCAAGGGTAAATCATTAAAACGGTGGTAGCCGGCGCACGCCAATCAGCAGACACACCGTGCAAATACGTGATGGAAATCCTACTCTCTCTCCCCCCACACGCCATACAAACCATCGTATCCCAGCGCAGCATCGGCCGCCGCGCGTACTCTTCCCTGAAATCACACTATCCTCCTAACTGATTCGCTGTTTAGCTAGACCGATTTATTTATCGGTCGGCCGTGATTAGACTTTCGCTTTACCACGGACACGCAACCTCGTCAAACATTTACCGGACCGGCCTGATTTGTTAACGACCGACTGAGCATCGCCCCGCCAAAAAACACTTTGCACGACGATACGCCACCGCGACCCTTCCGCTTTCTTTCCTCGCTAATGCCAAATACCCTCCACCTGTTGCTGCCAAAGAAAATTATCTTGCCGCGCTCGTTAACCCCTTGCACTACCATTTCTTTCACGGTACAGTTCATTACCACTTATTCGTCCTCAAACGCTCTTGCCGCAACGCATCATTTCCAATCTTCATAACGTCTGTAGAATTATATTTTATTCGGCTTTGTGCAAATGCTGTTACCTGACTGGTTTTTGATCATTAATTTAGATCTTCGCGGGTTTCGTTAATCCGTTGCTGTACCATTTTCTTCGCAGTTACAATGACTGTAATAAATTCTTAGAGGGAAAGGAAAATGTTATGTTCACTGCGTGCCTAGATCTACTCGAGTGCTTAGACATTAATGACAAGACAACAGAATATAATTCGAACTTTAGAAAGCGCAATAACATTCATAATTATGGGCTTATTACTAGAAATCTTAATCACGAGTCAGGCTGATCAAAGTGTTGCAAGAGTTGCAAGTGTTGCAAGTGTTGCAATAGACGTGACAATTTTTGTTTTTTTAACTCCTCCATTTATTTTCATACCTGGGTTGCGATTACAGAAGAATCAAATTTTGTTTCGATTTTGAAGAAATGAATACTTAATTAGCTTATTGATGAAACTTTCATCGCGAGATCGCGGCAGCCACGTGAATTCACGTCAGTCATCGAAATCCAAATTATACTAAGGCCGTAATCGATGATCGCTCGTGACAAATGATGACAAGTGACGAATGACAAATTGCTGTACAACATTCAATTCACTCTTGAAAGATAAGCAATTTTAAACCATTAAAAATATTTTCCTTGGAGAACTTAATCGTATATCGAAGTATTAAGTACTAAAAAACAAGGAAAATACACTGTACGCCGATGTATACTGATCTTATTTAAATCGGTAAATTATTCGTAAACAACTTGACTAATTAGAGCGTTTATTCCGGCGTTTTGTAACGATGGGTTTCGTAAGCCGTGTTTTCTTCATCATTTGTCGAATGAGACTATCGATTGCTCAAAAGTACCAATTTTTTATAATGAATGGAATCATGATTTTCTAGCAGCAAGATAAGCTATCTAGTCAGCATAATATACTGTCAAATATTCAGAAACAAATCAATTATATCCATTTTAAAAGAACAGGATAATTATTGTAATAACGGTTCAGTCATTGTTTATATGCAACAGACTTTCTTGTAATTTCATTGAAATCGTTAATCGATGTCGAGCGTGTCATTATCATCTAAGTACTTCGCTTTCTCGTATTGGTAATTTCGGAAATTCTGGATGCCTCTGTGGATATCCAACCCAGGATTGAACCGCATATTCTGACAGTGTAAACTACGTTATTTATATCGTCTTATATTAACAGAACAATTACAGAAACTTCAAATTTATTGACGTCTTAGCGTGGAAATGAACCATGCTTCATCAAAAATGGTGGTTTATTAATACAATTTTTTTAATTTCTGGGGAGTATAATTTAAGAATTTAATGTACTAACGAAAAATGTATCGTCTGTGATTCTTACTACATTAATGTTTCAATTAAATACTAGTAGAGGTAATGTTAATAACAATATAGTAAGTAGAAATCCAGTTACATTAACAGTTGGGAAACATGTGGACAATAACATTTCAATAGCAAAGAGTTATTGAAATGTTTGTGATAGATCGGCAAAAAATTGGTATTACTAAAGTTTCTTATATGATTCATTGTATTGCTCATGAATATTATTTTAATTATGACCGTTTACAGGCCTTTGCTTTGCATTCAAAGTGGTGGTTATGGTTTAATCCACTAAATACGTACATAGATTTTACGTCATTATGAAAAATATGTTAAAATAATATGTTAAAATACTAATAAATACTAATAAACGTGTTAAATACTGTATCGTCTGCTTTTAAGAAATTCAAGTTGACCTTGAAATATCACCCACCATTATATCAATGAAAAAATCGTTAATACTATCAAGTCACCTATTTATATTGAGCAATTTGTATAAGCATTTTTTTGTAGCTTCACCCAACTCCGAGATGTTTCACTGTACTCAGTTAAATGAAACTACCTGTATTGTATGGAACATCATGTTTCATGAATACTGTGCTATTTAGTAGATAAAGGACTACTTTTAAGTTATTCGAAAAGTGATTCCGTTTTTTCAAAGCAGATGAAAGACGATTGTTGAATATTTAAAATAAATTTTATTTAGTAATGTATTGTCCACTCTGTTTTATACTCTTCGCCCTGTTGCTGATAATTACGGAATCTCGCAGTCGTGCAGTTCCTGCTCTACATTAGCAAGACAATTCCATAAATTTTGCAAGAAGAAGGAAAAAATAGTTCGCACACTATGCGAATATAGAGCAATAGAACCACGAAGGGAAAAGTTCAAGATAAAACGAGATAAAACAGCACAGGATCACACATAAGACAGAATAAAATTCCTCAGAGCAACAAAAATATACGACAAATTGTAGTTTTCTGATCTACTTCCGTCGTTGAAGACCTCCTTCGTTGTCGATACGAATTTAACCCTTTACCCTATAATATCGTGTCAGACTCGTTATGACAATTTGGAATATGGTCTATTTAATATGTACGTTATTCACATTTTTCAAATCTCTGCTACTATTAATATTTAAACACTCAAGTAAAATTTGTCATATAATAAATATAAACTTTCTGTCTGACATGGGAATTTGTTTGTATCAAACAAAGTCTAATCAATGTAGCTGTGAAATAAACCGTAGTGCAAGTGGTTAAAGAAATAAGAAAAATAAGAGCAAGCAGAAATAATTGCCCGAAGAACTTAATATTTCTAAACGTTCCATCCATCAGACACGTATTTTCTAGAGAAGAAGTTAACGCAGTTCGTGAGCCGAGTAAAAAATTCGTAGAAGAACAGTTGGTAGCAAGAGGAGGTTGAATCGCGAGCAGCGGATCGCGCAGAGTCTTCGGTGTCATTAGTTTCCCTTAATTACCCCCGAAGTCCAACCGACGCGCCCTCTCCCCGGCAGCGGACCGAAGAAGTCAGTTGGCAAGTTCTCGGTGCTCGGACAGGAGAGCGGTTCTCACGCTCGTTAGAAGCTTAAGGAAAAAGCACGTTAGGGGTGGGATAGCGGCGGAACGTGGACACCCACGAAGACGTGCCCCTTTCGGGGATGCCCTATCATCACACCGAGCTTATTCCGCCCCTTAACTTCTGGCCACACCCGCAATCATGCGCAGTTTCCACCCATCGGCCAATGAAAGCTCGCGAGTTTGCAAGCTCTGCTGAGCGGCTTTCGAGCCGAGCCACTCCGGCAAACACCACGTGCCACGCGGCCGAGTTGCACGTGCGTTCGCGGAGCTGTCGAGCTTTTGGGCGTCCCGACGTCCCCGCGAGTCGAGCTTCCAACTCACCCTCGGAAGACAAGCGTCGCTGGGAACGCGTCCGGTCGATTTTGTCCATTGTTCCTTCGTTCGAGACGCTCCCCCACCTTGCGATCCCCCCTCTATTTTGTCGTCGATCCGAGTCAAACACCTATCTCTTTTAATCGCGACGCATAATCGCGCAATCAAAGTTGCGCGAACCGGAACGAAACCAGTCGAGATCTGTGATCCTGTGCACGACCAAAAACTCGACGACCAATTTTTTGGAAAGCTGTTCTCTCCATTGCTGAATCACGAGAAACGTAAGTAACTTTTTTCAATTATATTCGCGCGAAGTTTTTCGGCAATTGTTCGGAGTCAAGTGTTTATTGGTCTTTTCGCGGTTGATTGGTAATTGAACGTAGACAGTGACGTAGTAGGTCCGTAACAGGCTTGGACGATATTCAACAGTTGGTCTTTCTTTTATCTTCGAGAACTCGACCCTCCGCGCTACCCCTGCTTCGGAACCCTCGCAGGCCTGCTCTTACGTCACCCTCGATTCCTACAGACGTATTACAGGAGATTGTGTGTCTCTTAGGTAAGAGGCTGTCGACAGGTTCCGTTTTAAAGGCAGCGACGATACGAAAGGGGTTGATACAATGAATACGTAATAGAGAATTGATTCTCCCTCTGCACGTAATTACCTCAATTAGCTCACGAAATTGCTTGCGACAATCATTTAATCGATACAAAAATAATATCGAATTTATGTTTTTTAAGTGAAAATCGAATTCGCTTGTTTCAATCAGCAGTATTTTCAACTCTACAGTACACCTTTCAAATTTTGTTCGTATTAATAAACCGAATTATAGAGAATTAACTGAAAGGCCGAAAGCTGTCAAAATTATAAGTATCATAACGAGAAAATGGTTCGATTCATCGAATCGGTGTAGAGATTAACTCTTTGCAGTCAGCCATTTTAACTCGAAATCATTTAACATTTTATACACATGAAATGAAATTTTGTAACCCATGCAACAGTTATATTCTTAATAGTTTTTTGCTAAATATAAACAAATTTGATAATTTTCAAATTATTTTGAAACGTGATGTAACAATTTTTAACGGTGCCTCAGATTTTTCACTCGAGTGCAAAGGGTTACAATCCTCGAATCCGACAACAAAAAAAAAACGAAACAAAGAAGCGAAAATTGGGGGGGAAGGGACGAAACAAAGGAGAAACAAACACGTAGAGCAAACACGAGCGAAACATTTATCCGTGTAATTCTTTTCGCGGACTGGCCGCATGCCTGCAGAGGAATCCGCGAGCCGTGGGCAATAGGTGTGGCCATAGGTGTAACATATTTATGTTGTGAACCGGCCGAGTGCGGGCAATAAATAGCGAGCGAGAAAACGGGTGCGGGGGTTTAGGGGTGCGGCGGGGGTGAGCACGGAGCGTAGGGGCAGTTCGTTGAGGTCCGGGGCTAGAACGATTACGCTTTCCATACCCCTCGTCGTTCGACCGAGTCACTGGCACCGCCACTGGCACCACCATCGGCACCACCACCGTATCTACCCCTTTCACCCTCTCCTCCCACGGCGAGCCCCCGTGCACCCTATTTCCATCTATCTTTCCCTCCTTCTTTCTCCCTGTCCCGTATCTCGTTTTGTCCCGCGCCGTCCCCGCATCACGGCTTCGACTCACCTAAAACCCACCTTCCTACCCCTCGCTGTCCCGTTCCAGTAGACCCTCTATGGTGGCCGAACAACCCCATTCGTTTGTTTCCAGCCACTATGCACGCTTATATGGAGGTATGCAATTTTAGTGTTAGGAATGCGCGGACAAACGATCTCGCTTATTCACAACGGCTCGCGTTCTTTCCTCAGGGACACTTCGCTCTTCCTTCGGCCACCTCCGAAGTAGACTGTATAATTTTAAAAAGCTTTTGCATTGAAAATGTCTATTAAAAATTTATTATAATTCAAAAACCTATTATAATTAGAACTTCTATTAAAAATCTATTATAATTAAAACTTCTACAGAAGATCTATTATAACTGAAACTTCTAGCAGATATCTATTGTAATTAAAGCTTATATTAACCTCTTAGGCGCGGCTGAATTTAGCGCGGGGGGTACAACACTGCAATGTGTAATGGACAATGATGTTCTCTACGTGAGCACATTGGAATGAAGTGTTTGATGATTAAATAATAATTTTTCTTAAAGATATGATACCTATACTGTAATTTTAATACTTTGCTTTAATAATTAATAATACAATTGAGTGTGATATATTTTAAAGTACGAAACATTTGCAAAAGCCATAGTGGTTTTTACTGGCGTGTCGTTCAAAAAGATGAGATCCGCAAAAACCACTGTAGTGGTGCATGGTTCCTAAGAGGTTAGAAATCTATTATAATTCAAATTAAATTGAGCTGTTGAATATAGGATTAGGGAAAAAGTGTCAATATAAATAATTGGTACTTTAAAATGTTCGATGGAAATTTGAAAGAGTCGGCGAGCTCTCGACTGCAGCTGCACGCATACTTCTCGTGAACGACCCTCACGGCCAGTCTGGCACGAGCTATGCGGGACATCTTAGAGCCAGGCACCCCTCAGCATTCCAGCGATCTCGACCAATCGAGAATCGAAGGATGCAGGAACGCCGCGCCGAGTGGGCACGCGTGTCGGCTGTCCGGCAATCCTAATGATGCATATCTCTCCTCAGCCCGTTATGTCTTGAATGTCCTAACGATGCGATATCTGGTGGACGGCTATCGGTTACACAGGCGAATCCACTGAGGCAGGGTGGCGGGCGAACGACGGGGAGAGAAGCACGAAAGCTAGCCGGAATCGGGGTGGCCTGATGGTCGCAATGAGGTTGAGAGCTTGCGGCCGGATGCCAGTCTAACCATGTCTAGCGTACGTTTACTTGCAAGCTCACCAGACGGTTCTACGCGTTCTGGACGTATCGTCAGCATCCGAGCAATGCGGCTCAAGAGTCCGCGTCGCGTCGGCGCTGACGATGCACTCCTCCTGCACTCCTGCCTGCACTCGGCTCCTCCTTCGGATGCGGCCAACTTGGCCGGGGCCAACGGCGCTTGAGAAAACATTCCGAGAGCATGGCTGCGAAGATGGTAGACGCGGCGCCGCGGATGCCTGCCAACGATCATCTTTCAAGATCTTTCCATTAGGTGTTCGCCTAATGCGTACAGTTTTAATATTTTTAACACCATAAACCAAGCATTAAATATTCTGAATTTGTACATTGGCACCAATTTCATCATTCTCACGGACCCCCTCAACACAATTAAGACTCTCCAAAAACCGATTGTTCACTCTAAATTCAATAACTGCCTCGTTGAAATTAAAAACAAATATATAAAATATTTAAAAAATAGCAATAACTAATTTATCTGGATACCAGCTCATATCGGAATCAATGGAAATGAAAAAGTTGACTTACTCGCAAAAGATGCGACTAATATAATGCCTGCACTAAATATTAAAATCCCATTTACCGATTTCACTAATGCTTATAAACGTCAAGCGAAAATGCAGTAACGCGTATATTATTCACTTAACACTATGCCGCCCGCACATCTAATCGAGATTCTTTCTTTTGGCACCGATAGAACTGACTCACTTATATTTTCTTGAACACTTAGTATTTTTCTTTTAAGTGATACGAAGCAAAGCAATCTCCGAGGTGTAACGCGACTCGACAAGATTTACACATTAAATTTGTTCTCCTAATTTTTTGTTTTTGTAACAAGCGCATATTGTATGTATATCGTAAGCGCACGGCACCAGCGCTTACCCGATAGTTTTCGCATGGCATTACCGTCGTGCCACCGGACGGCATAGTGTTAATAATTGATATTATGTTAGTACGAATTGTAAATTTAAGTCTCTTAGATACATTTAGGCAGTGCCGTACGTACGGACGCTATATTATAGAATGATTCATATTAAGTTTGAAAGCAGGATTTGACGTAAATCATTCTACATAAGCTCTTTCTAGACGTCATTATCCTTAGCAGTTTCTGGTCTAACAACTTCTAAACCAACCTTGCACTTTCCTTTTATTTACAGCAGTCTCGCAGAAGCATTGCTGCCAAGTTTGTGTTCATATAGCGACTGAATCTATACTTATCAGAAACTAATTCAAAATTGACGGAAATGCACAGTTTGGTGCAACAGTTTTTAAGGCAATGTTACTCTCGTAATAGGCGATTGAACTGATCAAGACGAGAAGCGAAAGAATAACTTAATTTTCTATACGCGAAAATATTTTTCGTTAACGTGTAATAGGAGTGCCGAGTCAATTTTCTTTGAACCAGGTTTATTTGATGCAGAAAAATTGATCATTCACCGAACGGTTAATGATTTCGTACGCTAAACATATTCCATTTATGTGAAATACCATGAACACGAGGAGTGTGTTCGCTGGGCTGAGATACATTAAATGAAAAATTGTTTTTGTTCTTTCGCTCGGTTTTGTTAAGCGCGAATATCCTCTTCAGCGGTGCGTTTCGAATCGCGAATTCTTTGTTCGGTGAAACGGAAAGCAAAAATGCGCGGCTCGCGGCTACATTTGGCCCGCAAACACGTACACACGGTTCCCGCTAATGAATTTTTTAAGTGTCCTTTTTGCGAAAGCACGCCCGTATTTCGACGGTTTCCCGTGATCCCCGGGCGAGATTCGAGGACACACGCGATGGATAATAGGCGGCCGGCCAACGAAATTTCCTCCCTCGTTGGTGCGTGTACACCTCGCGCATTCCGCAGCCAGATTGCGCAAAAATCAGGCAAAACAAACGCAACTAATTTAACTGCTTTCGAACAATTAATCCGAAGCATTTAATTTAATTGCGCCGCAGCCCGTCGAGACCGGTCAGCGTCAGTTGAAACAACAACCGATGCGAAACCCGGCTGAAATTTTCGACTCGGCGCGCTCGGATTCCAATTCTTTCGTACACAAACAAAAAAAGATATCCACCCTCGTCCACACGTGCGCGAGCACACGCACACGCTGGCAACGGCGCTCTCTCGCACGCTATAAAAATGCGTCACCGTGGACACTGAAAGATGGAAGCTATGAGACAATAGCGGTGGAAAAAATCAACATCGGGGGAGCAACAGAATAGCTCTGAAAAATCGAGTAAGCGACTCCGTGTCATTCATTGTCCCGGAGCAACACACGCTGACTATATATACGTATGCTTTCAGTACCGAGAGACACCGTTCGTAGACAAGCTTGTCGTTGTGCTTATTCTCGAAAGATTCATCAATGTGTTCTAATCCAGTATTGCATTTAACGACTTTTCCGGTCTATTAAAAAAATGTTGATGAACCCGATGTTATTCTTTTAACATTAAACGTACCAGGCTGGTCAAAATCATATGTTTTCTTTTAAAATTGTTGGAATTATAAGGATTATGATTCAAGCATTCAAGCAAAGAGTAAAAATGTTTAATAAATTCGAAGGTACTGCTGTGCTATTTTTATCTCATTAAAATTGTTCAGAAATGAAATAAACGTATAGTAGCTTCTATACCATATAATCATTTCAGGCAATTTTTATTTTGCACAAATATATGCAGTTTAATTAGAATCAAAATTGAGGAGAGTTTAAATAAATTAAATCTTGCCATTCTCAGATATAATACTCGATGTTAATCGTATAATATAACTCGCAGAGGGCAGTGATGGAAAGTCTTCGCCTTCCGCATTTTACGCATTACAAAGTGTACAAAAGATGTAACAATGATTTGCACACATTAACATGAATATTCTTCGCTCATGGTTGAACAAAGTATTTGTGTTTGAATTAACATGTTAACTGTCATGCCAGTGTCCGTAAAAGTCGCTCAAAGTCAGTACAACTTTAATGATATAAAAGTGATTAATACACATCATATTCGGCGGAAAGGGTTCTATTGTGTCTATTGTGTGTATAGAGCGAGACAATGGTAGATAAGTAGATGGTAGAAAAATATAAATCCACCGATTTTTCCGGGTTCGGTCAGCAGAAGAAAATCGGGGGGTCGCGCGGAGGTATTCGGACGAAGGTTTGCCAGTGGAAAGCGAGGCAGTGGGTGGGTGTAATTAATAGCTACCCGGTATAAATCAGAGACAGGTTGGATGCACGTTGGTATGCGCCGTTACCGATGCAGGATTATACCCAGAGGGGCGGTTACCCCACGACCCGCTAATTTTTCAAACGGCCGCCATAATGGTCCTGGCTAATTACTGATTTTTATCTCCGCGAGTCGGTGCCGTGAAAAAAGAGTGGCCAGAGGCGCAAAGAGAGCGAGCCTGGATCGGAAAGAGAGAAACGTGAAAGAGAAATAGGATTCGGGTCACAGGTTGTTTTGTATTGCGATTTTACGCGCCTGAAGAATTTTCCGCGATAACCCACGGCCTATTATGACGGTCGCAGGTAGTATTCGAACGGATCGACCGCGTATTTTTAGCGAATTCGTTGTACTGTGGTCTTTGTTTCTGCATCAATGGAATCATCCTTTATAATACAACCAATGTTCGATAATACAGAACCATTGATACACAAGAGGATTCAATTTCTGTAGCTCTTACTTATGCTATTAACGCCTCAAATTATTGTTCCGACTGAATACTGTAAAAAGTCCGAATCAATCTTCTCGCGGATCTCGATTCATGTACTGTGAACGTGAATTTATCTGATGACTGCGAGAACAATCCGACTTATTCTATTCAATTAGCACGACTGTCGCCCTTAAATTACGAAACATTAACCGAAATTTTAGAACTTTAAGAAAAATTTATTACAGTATTTAGTCTTCATCAGACTAAAGGCCGTAAACTTCGAGTAGTTTTCAAAATTTTCTATCACTAAATTAAGAAAAAAAATTACTGTTAGTTGACCAATTGCTGTGCCTTTGGTTTGCTTTTCGGCATAATTTAAATAAAATAATAAAAACATTTTCTATGTTTTTGGGAACTATCGAAAGGCACAGTGATTGGTCTAAATTTTATTAAACTCGAAACTAAGGGAATGAATGACGTCAATATTCTCTTCGTAATCACGTGAAATCAAGTTTAAGAATTGATTTTATACATCTGGAATTGTATAAGTGAATGATGGACGAATGAAGGGCGCATGAAAGGCGAATGAAAATGTACAGAACACGGTTAGGTAAAAAGTATTATGCGTTAAGGTGTTAAGGAAGGATATACTTTCTGCGATTGGTCTCTGAAAGCAACTTTTTAACCGTTTGAATCCCAGGGGGTTTTGAAAAAACACTGTCGAAGAATCCCAAACTGCGCAACCGCGCTTTCTCTAAATGAGTACGAAAAGACCCAAGCAGCGCGATAGCGCTTGTTTTATCTTATATCGAGAAATACCAAGTGGCGCGATAGCGCATCGTTTATTTTACATCGATGAATCCCAAACGGAGCAATAGCGCTTCTCGTATTTGTTAGTTAACGCGATTCTCGTCTTTTTCTCGTCGCTCCGTCACATTTATTGCAGTTTGCAAAGTGATCGGACGTATTCTTGCGTAAGTGTTTCTCATTGTTAATAATTGTGTAGTTCAAAATGATTAGACGAAGCAACGCAAAAAGTAAGTAAAAAATTAATCTAGATTTACTGTTTAACTTCTTTAAATTTGGTGTTTCCCCAATAAGATAGAATGAATCGTAAAGGAAAATCTATGAGCGTAATCACAAATCCTTGTGATCATATTCTTGACGACCATGATTACTACATTGTTGCTGTAAAGTGCATTTTGTTAAAGTTTATAAAAGTTTGTAAAGTTTATTTTGTAATCAATTATTGAATTATTATAGTATTATTCTAGCTACTGTAAAATGTACTATTTACATTAAAAGCAGCTGTGTGATGTACTTGTTTCAGTAAATCTGAGCGCGCGACTTCAACATTCGGTAACGTTAATTAGAGTTTCTTTCACGTCCAGATTAACCTGCCAAATGGCGATCTGAAACGTTTGTTTTGAATAGAGAACTTCTACAAATGACGCCTCTGTCTCTGATAGCATCGCATTTCACGTATCTCCGCGCAGATAGCTCGATCCACAGAAGACGACTGATGCACACGGTTGGATCAGACAGATAACTCGAAGTTCCCGGTGTTAATGCTTCTGATTGTTCTTACGGGAAGTGAGACCGCACGAAAATTTACCGAATCCACGGGAGGATTGTTGCTCGCGGTACCGGGCGTTTCAAGTTGCACCCAGCGAGAGCGTAGATACAGCTAACTAGCCCCAAACACCTATGTACTTAACGTAACCCATGTAAGCTCACGCTAGAACAAATTTACCCCCTCCTCCTCCCACCCTCCCATCCCGACGGCCGCACTTCGCCCGACCATCCACTTCGAGTCTCTTCTCACCCCCTAATTCTCTCACGGAACACCGATGTTATGAAGTTGTGTTGAACTTTTCGCGAGCATAGTTTGCAGAACACCCTCGGGTGACTGCGAGGCTTACCTAGGCTCGTGACATGTATCTACGCAGGGCCTCCGGGGCGACGGGGAGCAGAGTCGATGACGGCAATGAACTGACGACAGAACGGAGGGGCGAGTCGCGCGAAATTTGCGGAAGAACGCGTCATCCCGCCTCTTTCGATTTCGACCACGTACACTGGAAAAGTCGGTAAATTGGCGTCGGCTACCTGTTGCCCGACCGCCGCTCGTTAATCGACAAGTACAATAATTCTTGTGTTACGGAAATTCTCGGCGGCATCGGGCCATTTAGTGGCTGTAAATGTTTACATGCGACTCCAATCCCCCGTTACTCACCTTTCCGGTTCTTCACTGTCGAATCGAGGCGTTGTTGTCGTATACAAATCCACGCTTATGGGATACTACGGTGAGCGAAACAAGATATTACGAGAACGTAGAGTTTCGACAAATTTTTCAGGTCGATTTGAATTCGTTCGGAACGCTTTCCGAGATTATGATGAAATATTGGAGAATGTTCGTAGACGTGCTTCACAGTTATTGTTACACTTTTAATATTATTGCTTTTGCACTAGAAGCCATTTTAACTCTGAATTCAGAATAGTTTTCCTGATTTACGGTGTTTCCATTTAATATGTCTCAAGTGCATATAAAATTGAATTTTGTGACTGATATAACAATTACATTTTTAACAGTTTTAAAAATATAAGCGAATTTGATAACGTGAAGACGATTTTGAAACGTTATATAACAATTTTAAGTGGTGAGTCGAAGTTACCAGTCGAGTGTAAAGGGTTAATTATTTGCATTTGAATGGCGACTCTAGGAAGTCGCCAGGTTATTTAGCGTATATGGGATATTTTATTGTCCAAAATAAAATGATACGAGAATTAACCCTCTGCGGACGAATGTCGACCTAGTGGGCCGTACATTTTATTGTAAATCTTGCAAACATATAATTTGATTATGTAAGTAAAAAAATATGAAAATACTATATTGTTCATTTCTCTCATTATGAAAGTTTTTTGTACATAGTCTTGTTTACTGAGAAAAATATTTTTAGTCCTTTAAAAGTCCTTGTTCGCAGAAAGTTGAAGTACAGTTTTGAAAAATTCTCATATACCCTCAAATCTGTTTAAATTATTCAATAACACTGACGATGAAAACGATGACAAAATCGTTGAAGCAAAGACAAGAATATCGATTTTGGAACTGTTAATAATTGTTATTTGTTATGTGTTGCTCGAAAATTAGGAAGTAAATTTAAGGATACGTAAAAGAAAACTAATGCACATGAATTTGAATGGATTCATTATCAGTTATGATTACCGTAAGGTCTTAGAAAGTGTCCAGCATACAAGAGTTAAAATTTGTAAATAACGACTAAGCAGACAAGGTATCTAACTCAAACTATTAAGTTCTAACCCAGGAGACATAAACACGAATCTTTGGAAAGAACTTCTGTAAAAGAATATAGTACAAGTCCATTTAGAAAAAAATTTTGCTGAGTTTACATCTTCTATTCGCAGAACCAAGACGTTCACATAATTGGAGTAACGCTCGACAGTAGTTCAGGTAATAGAAGTTTAACAAAAGATTCACTACATCAGGCATTGCCCAAAATTTCGTTCCAATACATCGAGTTGCACTGTACTTCAAAACCATCTTAGATTTTCTGGCATGGATCTTTAAACAATTTCTGCCCATCATCTTTGCGGTCGTATTAAGTGTACACATAGATGTTATGCTGGTCGGAATTAATTTTCGTTGAACGGACAGTAACACGTAATATGCAAGATTAAGTAGGGAAAACAAAATTTATTAATACTTTTTTAAAGTTTAGATATATGTAACACGATAACATGTTTTAATTTTATGTAAAAATGGCTTTGGTGACTGAGAGTAGGCATACACGACCGCAAAGGGTTAATTCGAACAATGCAAAATTTGTCAAAGCTTTGATCGCTCAGGATCTGTTGCCCGAACATTCGGAAATTGTTGACGATCATCGGGACTTTTGGCAAGCAGGTCTCGCGGCGGATCTTCCTTTTCCGCCGGAAGTATGCGTGCGCGCGCGTGCACTGCCAAAACAGCACACGCGTTAGGAATTCTCGGCACGGCAGTTGGAGCCAACAGGCCCGCCAGAAACTTACGGGCCAACTTTCCGGGGATCAGGGTGGGGTAACAGCATTACAACATTATTAGATTTACCGCAAGCACCTACCCCCGAGGCACTCGTGTACACTACACACATAGCTCAGCCGAAGTATAAGTAACCCTAAGCGTCGCGGCTAAGGCCTACCTCATGGCTCTGCAGTCTTGCGCATTAAATTATGCGAGTGTGCCTCGCAGGTACGAATGAGAAATATTCCTTGGTACTTTGGTCGGCACGCATAGTTGTCCTGTGCACACTGCGGGTGTGTCGAGAGGGAAATTTTCATCAGGAATTTTTAATTAAAACATCTGTAGAATTTTATTTCTTTCACCTCCAACTGCATTAATACTAAAGGAACCGTACCGATCAAAATGGATGATATTACATTTCATTTAAAATTGTTGAAATCATAAATATTCTTTCATGGAAAATGATTGAGTCAATTTTCTATTTCAAGCTTGCATTATAAAATAAATGGCAGAAAATCTGATTACATTGTTTTGTTATTCTTACAGAACGACATACATATGTGTCAATCAAATTCAGTAGGCGGTAGATTTTGTGTTAATACTCGGACGTGTGGCACGGGTCTTTGAATTATCTGGTTTCTGAGAATTCATGTAAATTTTCACATGTTTCATTAACCCCTTATTGTACCATCTTTTCCACGGCTGCAATGATTCGAACTTTTTCCACTGTAATAATTTCTTGGAAGAAAAAAAGAATTTCTGTTTATTGTACGTATACGTTTACCAGAATGCTTAAATATTGATGACGAGGAAATAGAATTTGATTCCGACCTAACAGAATGGAATGACAGTTGTACTTGGCGGGTTACTACTGAAACTCTTCCTCACGAGTTCGACTCCTCGAAGGCTGATAGAAGAACTAACTTGATGGAGTACCTTAAGAAATATGTTAGAAAGATTCTTAAATGAAATTATAAATGATCTTAAGCATACTCACTTATATGAATCTGTAAAAATGATCTATAATTCGTATACTACAAGTTTGTATCCAAAATAGAAACTTCATCATTAGCGCAAAACAGAAGTTACATAATAATGCATTTCTCCTTTTAATAGTTTTAACAAATTGAAAATAATGTAACAACATTCTCAAATTCTTCTAATGTCTTCACTATTCCGTATTACGGTTTCCCATTTTTTCCATAAATACATAAAATCAGAAATTGCATACGAGAGATGTATTTATTTCCATATATTCAAACTAAATATTTATTACGTAAAAAGGGAATGAATGAAGTTCGGCGACTGGTATAATTGAAATCTGTTTGCACAGACTAGAGAAAAAATAAGATAGGACAGGAAAGATAGAAACCACAAAGGACGTCGGAACGTGAACGAGAGAAAATGGTAGAAATTTCGGAGCGACTAGCTATTGAGTAGCTACCCTTAAGATAAGGGTGGCTTCACCCCGTCCCTCATACGTTTCCGCTATCTGACGCTAAACGGCACCGCTGCTCGTGGTCTTCCACGTAAAAGGGATGGTCCTGGCAGGATGGTTCTACATAATACGCCGGCACATTACTGTCGAAACCCCATTAGATAAGCGGAATTTAGAACGGCGAGACAGGATTTTTGTACGCACGACGTTCGGTGAAAAATCACCGAGCGTCGGGAACTTTTTCTCTTCCCTCTTCTTTTTTCCCACCTCCAGTTCGTTTCGGGCAAAGATCGTCTTTTAATTGGCCAACCGTCAGTCGAATTTACAATTCCAGTCCTCTCTACGACTCGATCGAATGCCGCATACCATTGCTCGTCTTTAAACCGTGATCAAGCGATATTTATTGCAAGGAAAAATATATCGTTCCGCACGATGAAGAGTATCGATATCGAGAACTCCGTTTTTGTCACGGACATTCGATCCGCTATCACGCAAAACTGACATCAGCGAAACTGATTTCAAAAGCGAGAAGATGGGATCCACGCAACAAAAGCCTTTACACGTCTCGTCCCCCACCCTCTTAGCTCATTTAAGGCTAACTGTCCACAACGGGGGTGCAAACTACCCTTATCTGCGGACGTTTATGCCCATGCCTTATCTAGCAACCCCGGACTGCTTCGTGCTTGCTAACAACTAGGTATTCTCTCTTCCAAGCCAATCTCCTTCCCCGAACAAAACGACCTTAAGTTTCGCCTTCTCTCTCGCGTCGGCTATCTCCGCTTTGTCATTTGTTTCTCGCCTTGCTCGCTCCGCTTTCCGCTCGGGTTTATTTCAATTTCCTCTCGAGCGTGGTTTTTCAAACGACAAATAAAACGAATCCCTCGAATTTATTCTGCGGGGATCCTCCAGCGGTCCTTAACGTTCTTCGGCGATCCTCGGTTTGGGAGGATCTGTTTTCTTCAGTTTTCAACCTGTCCTCTATCCTGTGGCTCTATCAAAGCGGATGAAGTCAAAAACGTTTAATAGTTTCTGCAGAAAAATATGACATATGTTTTATTCGGTCAAAATAACACCATATCGATATTCCATTCACGCGCTACCTCTAGGATATCGATTCACGTGTATTCAGCCGCATTTTTTTTCAAACGGAACATCGAAGGTAAAAGTCAAGCGTGAAACTTTTTGACCGTTTCATTTTTACGTCTATGCTTTTGCAATCATCGTTTATCCACTTCTTTCTAGCGTATGTTAAGGAAAACAGTTTGCTGGCTGTGCAACCGTAAATTGTGTGCACAATCGGGCTTTAGTTATAAAACAATATTTTGTTGACATTCGAGATTGTGCAGCTTTTTCTAGTAGCTGCAGATATATCAAAAGTGCATGCGAGGTTTTTGTAAAGCTTTCAACACGTCGACGATCACATATGGATGATTAGATTTAGAAATTCATTTTAATTGTTATACACAATATTATCTTTATCATGGATTCTATAATATAAAAATATTTTCTTGCTTTATGTTTTGTTTTCATAGTCACTTTCCGTCCCCCGATTTTTAAGGTCACGTGTTTCAAGGCTTGAGAGATTTAAGAAAGTACATATTTCCAAGGATACTGATTTTGCGGTTTTGATTTCATTTGATTAAATTGTTTTAACTTCATGGGAATTTTTGAGATTGATATCGGGCACTTAACGTATTAATTGACTGCACGTATCCACAGAGGAGCCAGAAAGGTGGCGATACGGAAAATCGAAAGGCAACGACGTTCCTTATCTCATGGTAGTTCCCTCGGCTGTCGGAAGAACGGTTTACCGAGCGGTTGAGGGTCGCTAACCGAAGGATGCTGCGGTGAAAACAAAGACGTTACCCTCTCCTATCTGGGGTTATAAAATAACCGTCGAACGAGATCAAAACAGCGCCGGTAATAAGCGAGATAAACTTCGAAGATAGATCCCTGCACCGGTGCGAGAAAATATCATCGATGCCGGAGAATTCGGATGAATACCGTCTTTCCGTCCGCAGCGGTTTCCGGCGACGGTATCGACGTTACCGGTCGAAAACGCATTTCCACGGGAAATGTTTTCCGAGCACAAGTATTTCCGAGTTTCTGATCGGTTTCACAGTAAAAGTAAACACACGGAGAGAATTGAAATGAAAACAGTGGGCACGAGTTGTATGCGACAGAAAATACAGAAACGAGAAATAATGGGGCGCATGCTCCGACCGTGTACGTGCAGAACCATCGAACTAATTGATAGTCCCTAGAGTATATGATACCATTAAACTTTTGAAACAGTTTTTCCTGCTTCTGGTTGTACTTCAACGTTATAACCACGAAAAAGTAGAAATATTGTCCGTTGTTCGGAAGAAATCCGTTGAGAAAAGTGTTGGACTGATTCACACCAACCTATCCATGTTAACGCCCTCGCAGAAGTAGGGTAAACGCGACACGATTCCTTCCTATTAGCCCCAATTTTCAGAAAGCCAGAGACTCGAGCATGGCTGAGTGTAAACGAACAACCCCTCCCGTCACCGTCTCGATCCTCCGTGGTCGCCATTTTCGGCTAAGAGCATATCGGACACGTGCACCTGTGCGTGTGTGTATTATTTGCGCGATCACGGGCGAGAGAGACGCGCGACGGGAGCTGGAAGCGTAGAAAAAAGTGAATCAGACGCAACAATCAAAAGTAGCAAGCGCATTAATTTATCCCTAAAGCATTAAATTAATATTCTTCTGATGAACGCATGATCATTTATAATTACTATTTACTAATTAGCATCTCAATTTACTTTTCATTGCATTATATAGCAAACGTACTGTACTATACACATATTTCTTATATTTGTATTGTATGATATGATTTTTTCATGCAGTTATCATACACGCCTTATAATGAAGTATAATTATTAGGAAACGAGAAAATGAAACACTACGCATAAACTCAATGACGCAAATGGCAAGGGAAATCGGTCACCCGTTCCACCTAGCCTGTCCCAATTTATTGTGATTCCAGACTTTTTGTTATTATTGACTAAGCCACGCGCTGAACAAGAGACGTGATTAGGTGGAGCGGTCGACCAATTTCTTTTGCTCCTCGCGTCGATTTACCTCGCTTCTTGTTTGTCAATAGTAGTAGGTTTCGGGAGGTCATAGAAAAATGGGGACTATGGGCATCCAAGACAGGTGGAGCTAGCGAGGTACGCCCCTTGCCGCTCGGCTGAAACGACCGCCTTCTTCTCAGCAACGGACAATAAGACTTCAATGGTGTATTCCGCACCCTTGAAATGAAAAGATTCTTAAATAAGATACGCTGTTATTATGCACTCCAATCACTTTACGAAACCATAAGATTGCATCCAAGCCGGTTTATGCAGCTTCGCGGTACTGCATTGTAAGTTTTAGATCGTTACATAAAAGATATGTAGCCGAAAGGTATCTTTTCAATACAAGTATATTTAATAATATGGTATTTTCGTATACGACGAATATTAATCGAGTGCTATTTAGTTCGAATGTTATTTTTTCAATATGTATTTATTCGATATCTTAACAACTATACGACAACGCGTTTCAATTAATTGTTTTCATATTTGGCAATAACGTTACAAGAATTTAAGGATATTACTGTAATATTCCCAATTAATTAATACTATTACGAGAAGAAGTAGATTTTTATTTAACTCTTGCTGCAGAAAATTTTCGTTTTGCAAAATGATCCGCAATCCAACTACGATAGTCAATCTACGATTGTCATTGTTCGAAAGCAATACGCATTAGTCGCATTTAGTACTCGTTAGTTCTCAACAGAATGACACGTGGTGCAGAGTGAGTGAGGAACTCCTACATAGTACTATCTACGAGTCCGGTTAATATTTCAATGACCCTCGCACATGACTTTATGGAATGTTCGGAAACGGAAAAGCCAGTACATTTTTTCTATCCAATGGCTTCAATGAGCACTTATTCATTCTAGGGTTAATAACACTCGACATATCGATATTCGGCCGTGTGCATCATATCGATTGGAATCTAGAACGGACCCCTCTTGTTTCCAGTCCGTTGTTCCATGCACTCAATCCTCCGTCGCCGTCGAATCAACAAACGCGACTAATTCGATGTCATTCATTAATTTCGAACGACTTCACCGGCCCCAACTCCCTCAAGTTTTTAAGCGATCCATAGTTCGTGGCGTTCGTCTCGCGCATCGGTGATTTCAATGAATTCGCCAGAACCTCTCTGGAACGAATCAAGGACCAAGAATATATGTATATCTGTTCCGAGGATCCGAATCTTGAATTTGTTCACCTCGTTAGATCATGCTTAAATTATCCGAGATGTAAAAATATCTAAGATATTTCCAATGCTCTCTTCATTACAATATCGTTCTAGACTGAATGAAAGATGCCTTTTACCGATATAGAATCGCTGTGCGTGGTTTGAAATTTAGGACTTTCCGTAGTATTCTGGGAAGAGACAGTTAATAAATGAATATTGCAAAAGAATATTTTAGGATACAATCTGTATCTGTGGATACTTGGTAATAATAGACAAATATTGACAACAGCATCGATTATTTTTCGGGATGCAACGTCATTTCTTCAACTTTGTTTAACACGATTCAGCGTATTTATGTTTCGTGCATTCTTAATATTTATTTTGTAGTTTAATTTTATTAACAACTTGCACAAAATGTACAGATTTCTATTGTTTATGATGAATAGAAAGAAAGCAACTCTGTTGGATCAAGAACAATCCACTGTAAATCAGTACTGGAACATATGCTGTCCCAGTTGTGACAAAACGAGGGAAATTAATTGCATTTTACATTATTATTTAATTTGGTCACTTGTATAACTAATACAATGTCGTGTTGAAAGAATTAATCAACTAGGATGTTTTGGGTTTATATGACACAATAACGTTTTTAATTACCTCAGTATTAAAGCCCGATTTATTGGATTTTCCAAATAAATGTTTAACTTTCTTTTGTATTTTCATATTAATGACTATATTCTTCCATACAATACGTTTGAAAACATTATATAAATAAACATCTTGCGATTCGGAGAGTTATTCGCGCGAAGGTTTGACGAAGCGTTTACAATGTCCTGCGGGTGGAATCCATTTAATAGAATTTTTCTTCTGGTCCCGTACGTTCGACCAAACAAGGTCGTATGCCTGGGAGCGAGGCCACGTTGGAGTGTATGACGCAACGGAAGCGAAAAGGCACGTCTATTGACATCCTGTAACCGTACCATGATTTAATATAAACTGCACAAAGCTTCACCTTTGATAGTCAGATATGAAATACTCTGGGTCCAAGAAGTGCCCCTACAGAGAGGACCGCTCGTTGCTGGAGGGTGCGCTCGAATGTCTCGACTAGCTGCACCAAGCAGCGATTCTTTTTCCCCCGTCTGTCTTTATATCTACGTCGAATATTCCGTAACAAAAGGGAGCTAACATCCAGCTCTCAAAGCTACGGACGCCGGCGGAATGTTTGGACCTTTCCACAGACGAATGTCATGTGTCCGAATTTCTTCCGCTCTTCATGGAACCGGGCTTGAAAGTTGTAGTGAATTCAATGGAAAAAATCGGGAACAGTGGGAAGGTCAAAGAGGAAGCTATGGCTGACAACACCTTGACGAAAGAAGCTAATAGAGATGGTAGCTAAAAGCAGGCGAAGCATACTTTGCTCCCTTGGATGGGAGACTCTTTAAAGCGGAAGATAGAACTTCGAACTTCATCGATGTATCACGTTGCTATTGTTCTTGTCCCAGTTTGGTAATAAGCTTCCACTGAGATTGCAGGCTACTTTATCAAGTGGATGATGATCCACTAGTATCGTATATCGTGTGCTAGTTAACCTCTTGCCCGGTAATATCATGTCAGACTAGTTATGAAGATTTGGAACATGATCCATTAAATATAGATATTGTTCTCGTCTCTCAAACTCTACCCTCCTATTATCAATATGTACACAATGAAGTAAAGGTTGACATACAATAAATGTAAATTAGTGACAAACAAGCTTTAATCGACTTAGCTTAAATTGTAGTGCGAAGGGCTCATGAATATTGAATCAGTATTTAGTAGAAGGAACAATTAACTCTTGTGTGAACAAAGGGATGCTCGGGTTACCATTTCTATTATCCCTTAGTAATTTTTAATAACTCTTGACGAAATATCTCGAAGTTGTTCCATGTCCCCATTTTTTTATATTTTAACACTAAATCTACCGAGACGGTCAAAATGACCGATTTCAAAGTTCATCACCTAAAAGTCTCGAAGTTACAAAATCTCTCATAACAAATTAATTAATCTTACTTCCAGCATACAATATTATTATTGTATTTAGTTTTGAGGCGAAACTTGATATTATTCTCAACCAAATATCTTAGAAAAAGTTCCGGATTTGCACATTGGTACCAATTTCCTCATCCTCACCGACTCCCTAAGTACAATTAAGGCTCTCCAAAAACCGATTTTTCATTATAAATGCAATAAATATCTTATTGAAATTAACAACAAATATATTAAATATTTGAAAAATAGCTGTAACCAAAACTTCATTCAATTTATCTGGGTACCAACACATATCGGAATCGATGGAAACCAGAAAGTGAGCTCGGTAGGTTCAGTGTTAAATAATTAAGCTTCAAATATTGTGAACATCTCAGTTGTACACACAAGGATTAAAACAGCTTCCAAACGGAAAGGAATTAATGACGTCGGATCAAGAAAGTCCCAAGATTGTGGACATACTTGAGGAGTTTGAAAACAATTTATCTGGCCGGGGAGAGAGGATTCGGGAAGACGTCTGAAAGTGTTCCTTCCGCTATACCGTGGCGCGCCCGTAATATTCGTTTCAACGGCGGACTTTGATCCTTTATTACATTTTTACAAGCGATTACATTGGCCAGCCGCTGGCGATCCTCCGGGGCGACCTTATTTCCTTCTCCTTACGACTATCCCCGGCGATCGTTCGCCATCGCCTGATCTGGCTCCAGCTCCGGCCCCCCTAACGAAGTTCCTCGACTGACGAAGGAAGATATTGTTCTTGTTTGTAGCGAAGTTAACTCGAGTTCCGTCTCGGCCGTGGTTCACTCGCCCCTAATTAGATTTAAGGGATTATAGAATTGCCTCGCAAAGTCGATTACGAGATTGGGACGGCCGACTCGAAGAGAAAACGACGACCAAGTAGCCAGAGTTTTCAAGACACGGAGTTCCCGCCAGAATTTATCCGATTTCGCGGAACGCGACGAGCCTGTGTTAAATAAAATCAAAGGACCGGGCTGCTTTCACGACAAATGGATTACAGATCTATCCTTGCTACTCTTTTCTTTTCGCGAGTACCATCATTTGGATTTTATACATCCGATTGTGATAACCAGACCGTGGATAATTATGCAAATTCACCGTTTCAAAGAGCAAATGCGGATTAAACAGATCGAGGTAGAACGTCCACCACCTGGAGGAACATTTTCTCTAGACGAAGAATATTCTGTATTCAATTTTTCTGTTCTTCCGAATTTTCTGTGATAGTACTTGCTAAGAAAGCAATTTTCATTTTCACAAAGTTCTTGATGAAAATTAGGATAAGATAAACATTTCCTTTGACAACCGAACAATTCTGTGCTTTCAAGAATCGTAGAACATTCGCAGTTCGAAGATACATCTTAAAGCAATTACCCTACATCGATGATACAGTAATAATATCTGACGAAAATCTGAATGATACGCGTTCTAAGAAATCTAGATAAAGGTGAAGGATTGATCAACAAATGAAGACTACGAGCGAAACTGTTAGCTTATGTAAAATAGTAACGCTGGACGCAGTTGCACTGATATATTTGGGCTAATTCGTCCGTAGGTTAATGTAAAAAAACACACATTCGGAAGAAGAGGAATCAAATAATACACAAAAATTAGGTTACGAAAAACGAAAAATCCAAGTTTTCTTTAGAAAATGAACTCTTACTTTGTGACTCTTATACTAAATCCAATGTGGTCATGCATCATCAGACTCTGGATATAGAATTTATACAAATTTCGTTAAAAGGTTAAACAACCACCTCATTCAACAAGCAATTAAACTCTTACGAATACCAAAAGTTTTGGAAAACGTTATTTAAAACCGCATTATCCAACACAGCTAGAAGACTTCTAGTTCCAACAGGAATTTCTGATAAACAGGATAAGAAGAAGAAAGTTGAGCTTCGTAACGTTCTCTTCAAGGATATCAGAATCCCAGAAAACGATGCTGATAAAGATGCTACATGCTCGCGGACCAAGAATTAAAACAGATCAAAAAGATCGATGGTAGATGCGGCCTCTATTTAGGGCGATAATTGACATGGTCTCCCTCTTTCATCGAAATCAGAACCTGGCGGCGCATTTACAGGTACGTGAACGGGAAACTAGCCGCATGACCTCTAATTGATACCCGTCGAGGTAGTTAACGGGAAATCATAGCTTTGGAAGGCAGCCGCGTCACGAGCACGGTGCAGAAGGTTACGGAAGGCGCCGTTGGCGGATCCGCCGGTGTTACGTCGGTGAGCGGAGAATAGTGGACAGGGTGGAAAAAGCGGGGGTCCGCGGGGGGTGTTAGGGGGGTTCGGGAGCAAAGTGGCGAGAGGATGGGGTTAGCAATTTTAAACAGTCTCCGGCGACTCGATCCTCCGGTATAGCGGAGTCCGGCTAGTGAGGCTGAGCGTGCAATGATTGATGCTGGGGGCGTCGGTATGGAGGGGTGAAAGTGAGGAGGGCTAGAGGATCGGTCCTACGGCCTGGGGAAATTTAATTAACGTAAATGCCGCCGCCACGGCCGGCGTTACACGCCGTGTGTGGCAATCGCTCATATGCAACTGCCCCCAACTCCCGCGATCGTCCCGCTCTACCTTCGAACTCATCCCACCGCGGCCTCTTTCCATCGCTGGTCGGCATCCTACTGTTCACCGTGGCGCAGCTCGGCGCGGATCCTGCGATCCGAAGCCCTCTCTTTCTCTTTCGCCCGCTTTCCCCAAGCATAGCCGCACTACCACGTGCGTCCGGCTGATCGGCCAGCTGGGGGTTATTAAATGTTTCGAACAGGGGTAAGGGGTTTCAATTGCGGGTCGACCGATGAATCTTGGATTTCGTGTTGCTTCGATCTCGAATATCCGCCATCTTGCGGATTTTCGATCGGTTCGCATTGAGTAACGCAGGTGAACTCTCTTGTGCTCTGCTAGCACGAAACTCTTGTGGTTCCCCAGTTTTTATTTGCGGCAAATTTCGTATGCAACGAGAACTCTAAATTATCTGGCTGTTGTGTTCCGTTGCTTGATTTTTACATGGTATGATTCCTATGATTCGTCGTGATCGATCATTTCTGCAAATTCGTGTAAGGCAATTTCAAATTGAAGATTTATTGTAAAATGACTATAGGGGTTTGGTCATTGTTTTTAGCAATTTGGATGCAGCCTGTGATAAAATCTCGATGGGATAGAATTAATAAATTCACTAGGATATGATTCGAAACTTATGTCTGCTTAGTGAAGTTAAAGACACTGTAATTGGATAAAGATGTGCCAGAAAAGTAGAATATCCCAGTGACGGTAGAGGATGACATTTTTTGTTGTTCTTGCTGTCTGTAGATGCGTGTTATTAACAAGTAAAAGTCAACTTAGCATTGGTTTGACTTTTACTTGTATAGTTTTATATAACAATTTTAAATTAAGATGAATCAAGTGCCAAAATCGAAGCAAATTCACAAACAAACATTTATAATCTTACAGGAGAGCTAGTAGGAACTCCAATAGCAATTTTCACACATTAGAAAAATGGATACCACACTATCCAACAGAAAGTTAATTTCAGAAATAGTAAAAGTTCATTACAAAAAAACAATGATGGCCTGTGGTGAAAAAAATGGATTCTCTATGATAACCGAACACCATATGATCACCTTGGTCCCAAACGGTTGTACGGAACCATTATTAAGTTATAAGAGGTTACAATAACTTAATAATGGTTTGGAACCTTTAGATATAAAGTAACAATTGAATTATAATATTTAAAAAACTTTAGTTTACTCTAATATAAATATTATAAATATTTATCTAATATGAATATTATGTTCAGTTTATACTAATGTATATAATCCTACTTCACATATTAGACTAAACTAAAATTTTTTCAATATTTCGTTGTTAATTTACATCTGAAGGTGGAGCTGTCCCCATATTCACTGATTTCAAGTTACGAAAATCATATCAACCTCTTACACAAATGTTGAACTGCAGAGAATTCAATCAAATCTCCATGTTGCTAGTGGTTCAATTTCGTGTATTTCAACCTATGATGATCGTTTCAGTAGCATCAGCGTATTCGGCTATTTGGGAATTGATTCAGCCCGAACGAAAACTGCGATTGGTTCAACGGGACTAGAACCAACATCAATTTACCGGGTTGCCTACGAAAGTTCCATGGATCGAAGAACAGTTCTCCCGCGGTGATCGCACACCTAACCATCCTTTTTGCGGGGGTCTGTGCACATAAGTACCGAGGGGCAACGGCTGCTGCGGTACCGGCACGCTCGGAGACTGGGGGAGGGTGCCGGGGTGGAAGGAGGGTGGATCCGCTGGAAGCCGAGATGGGCAGAGGCTGTCGAGGTGGAGCGCGGGAGGCGTAATGGCCGCGGCACGTGGTGCGTGCCCCCATTAAACCGATCGCACCCCGGATTGATTTTCAGCCTTTCGGCATTTGATGCGAACAAACTTCGTTGTCGATATAATTGTATCGTCGCGAGAGTTCGCCTGATTCGGACGCAAATTAACCGAAACGCGGTGTCGGCCACGACGGGTCCCGAACTCGCGACGATGGAAACAGCGATGCCGCGGGGTGGCCGGTTGACAAAGGTAAAAGGAGGGTAAAGGGTGGAAGGAAAACGGGACGCGGATAGCGGAGAGTGACACGAGAAATCCGACCGCATTTGATGCAAATGCGTAACACGATAATTTGATCACACTTGGTCACTGTCTACCAATTTTTCACAACGAATCTCTGATGATTACAGACTCGTTTCGAGCAGTCTGGATCGCTCCTCGGCCGTGATTCGAATTTAATTTCCGTCCGGTTCGCCGTTAATCTTGTTAGTGACGGATTCATTCATTCTCTTTCATCGTATTACTCGGCATAATTGCGCAATCTTTGAAATGCGACACCGTATTTGATCCGGACCAATCGGAGCTGACTGGATTCAGATGGATTTGGTTGATTGAGTCCGGCCGAACGAGTTCGAGACGAAAGTGCAACACGGCAGCGCTGCAACGAACAAGCAGCAGAATGCATTCGTGCGGTCTGCGGCCCGTAACTGCTAATTAGCGCATACAGGTCTGTATGGCAGGCTCGAGGGTTGGACGGCCGCTGGTGCAGGCTGCGCAATGCGGCCCTTTATTAAATACCATCGAAATTAAAATTATAATTGCGTTTGCTACCCCCCAGCGTCGGCGACTGCGTGCGATACCTTCGCTCAGCGGTTGGTTCCCCTATCGCCGGGCCCCTTTATCGCTTTATCGTTGAGGATTTGTAGGGAATTAAAAATAGAAAAAAATAACTCATCTTCGAGGCGCGTCGAGTTCGTTTTATGAAACACATGCTAGTAAATTTCATTTGTTTGAAGAGCAATCAGAACCACACCGAAAAGAGCGAAGTCCATCATTCTCTGCAAATGATTTCTCAACAGCTTTATTGATACGACGTAAACAAAAATTGTCAACCCTCGGAGAAGAATAATAGAAAAGATGGAAACAAACAAACGACAGCTTTTTTACCTTTATTTTATCCCATGTAATAGCCAAATTTAAAAAAATATATTTCAGTCATTGTACAGTAAACTGGTCTCTCCAACATTTACAGAAAAATTCAAGTTATTTAGACCAATTTTTAAAAAGTTATACCATTTTAAAAGTGTTAACTCAATTTTTCTTCCCACTGCATGTGCGACATGATCTCACATTATACACAATACTTTGTATTACTGACAGGCTGCGGCTACAGCTACCAGGCGTTTTTCTCTATCACACAAAACGGAAACTCAAAACCGAAAAATGACAGTTATGAAATCGATATAATATCGCTTCTGAAGTACGGAAATCCAAACCGAATCCAGTATAACCCACTACCGATATACCTACCGTATACGGTTATGAGACTTTTTCGCTTGTCCATAACTGTTTCCAAAACTGAAATCGATATCATGACGGTTTTTAACTGCTGCGCTTCCAAAAACAACTTGAAGCATTGCGAGATACAGGGAAAAAGTAAATTTATTTTAGTACCACTGAAACAGCTCCCATCCAAGGTATATATGTATATACCTCAGTGGCGATCATATACTTAATACAACCTGAAAAACGGTATAACTTTAAAAAAAGCTAAACTAAATGTCTCCAATTTTCGTTAGGTGACAGGAGTTCTTTTATATTTACTATAATAATAATGCTACTACGTCGAATGACGAAAAAAATAAAAAATTTCGTTTTTTAACTTTTTCATCTGAGGCTTTAGCGGAAATTTAAAAAAAATGTCTTTTGTATGATAGATTTCGATAACTCATATAAATACCGAAAATTTCATCGAAATCGATTGACGCAGTGTCAAGCTATAAGCGTTCAAATGTTTGAAAACAGTCAGATCTCTGACATTCATCGAAAGTGTCAAAAAGCGTGAAAAAACGCGATCTTCTTGAGCCATAATTATTTAGAATTCGACTCAAGGTCATGCGATTTCGATAAAATTTTCCCAACCATATAAGTTACCAAGACTAGAAAAAATATTTCTTAAGTTTTCATTATAGGCTCAGATAGGAAAGTTAAAAAAAAACGAGAGTTTCCTTATTTTCTTTTTTTTTTTATCATTTCAAGTACTAACAAAATTACAAAAGCATTTTAGTCATTGTTTAGTAAACTAGAGCCTTTACCATCTAGAAGAAATTCAAGTCATTTAATTCAATTTTAAAAAGGTTATAACGTATCCCAAGTGTTCTTAAGTATACGACCACCAATGTATACGTCAACACTTACCTCCGTCTTCAAATCTTTTATAGTTGTTAATAATCGGCTCGAGTAATTGTATCCCCTCTTTCCAAGTTGTCTATTTTTATTTATAAGCTAAGGGACAGTGAAGGAGAATTTACTGTATAGCTGTCAACTCCTTCTACGAATCGTCGTTTATAGCTTCGTGGGCTCCGTATATAAATGTAAATATGAATATAAATTTGTACGTAAATATAAGAAGAACGAAAAGTAAATAACGCGAGAAGTAATGACGCAAAAGAACGTAGAAGCGAATTGTACCGTATATGTTAAAATGGCGCGAAAGAATGTAAATGTAAATACGCTAAAGGTACGAAAGAAGGAAAAAGCGAGAAAAGGAAGGGGGGAGCGTTTTGTCCTAGGTCCGCTAGAGGACTCATCAGTAAGGCTATACTAGTGGACCCTGTCTAGACGCGGGGATATTGAGGAATCATAATTTTGGTGTATATATAGAAATCGGGAACGTTCAGAGGACTTGCGAGAAAGGTATTTGGCAGGGAATGGAGGTAGCGGCCACAGCTTCAATTACCTTAAGACGTCTCCCCTAAAAGTGGATACTCTACAAAATAGAAAAAAGTCACGCGACTTCAAATCTAGCGAAGTTTCTTGACTTTTTGTCAAGATTGTCATGATGCAACATCCAAGGAATGTCTTTGCACAAATCTGACCGCTTACGACGCAATTTTCACGCAAATGACTCACGAAGCTCAAATAATATTGTTTCTTGACCCTGTTTGTCCACCCGGTAGGAATTCCCAACAGACAACATCACGATAATCGAAGCAAAGAGTGCCCATATCTTAATTTTTCAACAATTTTGACGTTTGATATTCCGTTCGTTTCATGTTTCGTCATCCATGAGTTTCATGAACGTAGTCGTTAGAGATCGAAACAAAAAATTTCGTTAAAAATGCAAAAATTAAGACAAATTGCTGCCGCGATCGGATACCGACAAGCGGCAAAGCGTGTTTCAGATGTCGATAGTAACGACTAGTAATGGCACAATCGACCGTTAGATATTCTAATTAGGGGTAACACGAACCGGTACTTCGTCAGCTGAGTAAGGCATACGCCGCGAGATTGTAGATGGAAACGATGCTGAGGTTAGGGCCGGCTGAGGTAGAGGCAGTAGGTTGTACAGCCCCTGTCAGCCACTGTGCCACTGACGGCTCGCTAATTGCTCGACCAACCTCCAATCCTCCTGTGCCCCTGCCACATTGCACCACCCTTCAAATACAAATCCAAATCCATCCCTTCGCAGCGCGGCCGATACTCGTCCTTTCAGAATTGCTAGCATTCATCGAGTATCGTATGATGACGAATTTCTCGACGCACCGGCGAAACAACTGTACCCAGCCGCGATCGAGATTTCTCATCGATCGAGTCTGCCGCACCGTACAAAAGCTCCCCTCCCCCCCCCCCCCTTCTTTCGCGAGCGCCTCTCATTTCACTAGAGGTCCACTAGAATTCGAAATTGCCCCTTCGATTGGTTCGCCCGGTGGCTGCATCAATGTGATCCTGATAAAAGGGAGAAGATTCCACCTAGAATCGTTCGAATTGTTTAGCCAGTGTAGCAGTTTTGCATCCTATCGATATAGTACGTTTCGTGTTTCCACCTATCGATTTTGCTTCGACCATCTTCTTTCGGCTTAATCGCGATCTACAGCGTCTGTCGTACCTCCGCTTGCAAGTCAATTAGAGGATTCAAACTTTTAGATGCAACCATCGCAAAAAATACAGTTTTTTCTTACGTTATCCCTTTCTTAGAGCAATTTAATTCCTTTTTTTTAAATGTCTATTAGCTTAATTACGTAAGCATTCGCGGTCTATGGATAATAATTTAGCAGAAGCAATATTTGCAGATGATCTAATTTATATATGACTGAATTATATGCAACCGTGTGATTAGGGGTGTCAACGAAAGGCGTGAGTTTCCTTTCGAAAGAAAGGCCTCGAGGGAAAAACGTTGGAGCGAGAAAAATGTGTCAGTTTTATTCGAAGTCGCGCATTTGTCGGGTTACTTGGAACGAAAAAGTGGCAAGGTGCGTGGGTGCAACATTCTCCTATGTGAAATCGATCGCATCCGTCGTGCCCGCACAAACGAATGGGCGAGTAAGCGAACGAGCGTATCAAGGGTCGGCACGGTCGCGAATTAATCGAGCATATAATCGATGTGCGTCTGTCGATATATATACATAGGCACACACGTACCTGTACATAAATGTATGTGCCTATACAGATACACGCGAGCGTATGTATATGGAAGCCATCCGGCTGGTCACCCTCGTGAACTCGGGCCCCTTCATCGTTAGTCAACAGTGCACGCGGTAACGCTAATTTCTGTAGAGGACGTGTCCTGTTACCCTGTCAAAAAACGTTCAACGTTTTCGCCGAATCCTTATTTCAATACCCATTGCAGCTCCAGATTAGATTACTGGCCGGTCGGTATTCAGAATCTCGACTTCGGACAATGGGCATTTACCTGGCGTGTATCAAGTTTACATAGATCGATATCATCGGAACTCCGAAGCACCGAAATCCCCGCAACAGAGCCCGTATATCGTTCTAGTTTTAATTATACCCACGACTGCAACCAATTAGTTTGCAGAGATTGCACAGCACGTTTAACACAACAATAAAGATCGCTGCTTAGAGGGGGATAGAATCTTGATGTGTTGGCTATTCCTGGTATGTACCTAATTAGGGTACGTAATTAGTATGCCCTATATATAGATCCGCTCATTAGGCCACTCTGTTAAATGTACACAAATAGGAAAGCCATCTATAATTTTGAGGTTGAGCCACCGAACAGCTTCATCCAGTATTCGCCGTTTCTTCTTTCCGCAGCTTTTGCGCAAGCGTGTTCACATCGGAAGGATTTCGATTTCGAATCAGGATTTGCTACGTTTCTAAAACATTCGTACACGGGAACGCGGCGGTCTAACGAAATCATTGGCAATCGGCCGAAAACGCGGACGAATCAATCCGGCCGCTGATTGATCAGCGAGACGAGCTGAGCGGAACGAAACACGCGCGGCCCGCCAGAAATTAAGAGCAACGAATGAGATCGTCGCAATATCTGTCGGGCGTGCATCTACGTTGCATCGGCCTGCATGCCAGACGGGGCGGATTCCGCGGGCTGCTGGCGCGAGCCTAGTCGTAAAATTTATATCTGATTTTCCGGCGGGACGGAAATCAGGGAACAGGACAAAATTGATCTGGCTTCTGATTTATTACCGCGAACTAATAAAGCCGCCGGTATCGAGCGTGGCCCGCGGCGCTCCACGGAAGGGCCGATAGGTACCCGTATCACGAGTTGGGCCACTCTCTACGATTGGCTCGAATTCATACTTCACAAACGCTAGCGCGATCCCGGCTTGTTGTATTAACGTTTCTCCCGCTGGCTGGGTCATTTCGATCGGTGACTGACAAATGCGTCGAACAATGAATCGGCCAAGGCTATGGTTGGCAGCGGTGTGTTCCGTGTTGTTTGGCGGCTATCGTTCTTGACGGACGTAATTATCTCGGCCGCGCATTGTTTGGGATTCGTGAACTGCGGGAACAGGAGAAAAGGCGGAATGGGCAACAGAAAAAATTGGTAAACCCCTAGGATATCCGAGCGAATCGGGTAATAGCCCCGTCGTTCACGTGATAGGAGTTTGTGCAGCTCCGATTGCTTCGACCGTTCCCGAATCGAGACTCTATCGGAGCAGGTTCATATAAATGAATTCCGCCGTATCAAATTGGTACGTCGGAGTGCATCAATATCCATTGTACAAAATAACAACGAATGTTTGGCTACATGTTGCACAAACATACCTGCGTGGTCACCTCCGTCCTAAAGGGGTTGAATTTGACGAACGTTGTAAAGGTCCCTATTCGATCCACAAATCACGTTCCCGTCGGCCACTAATTTCATTTTATCTACGTTTAGCCGGGGCGAGCTCGTTACCGATTGCATTTTTAATTCCATCAGCTTATTGCTCCCAAGATTGCGTCCCAGCTGTCGCGAAAGATTTAGGAACGTCGAGCAAAGAGCACGAGCTCTTCCGAGGATCGCGAATACATTCGACGGCGTAATTGCTCCACGGCATTTCCATCCCGTGTAGCTGTTATCTGGGAAATCGCGCGACCTTACTTGGGTACGGGCCTGGAAAGCATCGAAAGCTTTGTCTGTACACCGAATTCATAAACGAGAATTCACGAGATGGATGATCTTTTATTATGGCGCGAACAGGGCGCGAACAGTGCGCGAAACAATCGAGCTTTATTTAATTTCATTTATTAACGCGACGGTCATTTTTGCTAGCCCTTTCCACTCCGTCCTCGTTTCCTGGCTTGCCAGCTCGCATTGAACTGCGCAAATTAATTTTCGTCGGTTCCGTCAAAGACGCGGAGGAGGTTGCACAACTCTGATAACGGAAATATTTCCACTGGCAGAATTAAATTACACTGCCGCACAGATTGAACAACACCAAAACGTGTTTCAAGTTCCGTCGACCAGACATGCTACCTCTATGATATTCGATCCGGTGAACGGAAAATCGAAATAAAATATCGGGAAATCGAGCTGCGATAGAATCGGCGTGCCAACTGCATCAAAGTGACGATGAATAGCCGGAATCCGGGCTGAGTTTTAATCAGATATACCTCTTTCATGAAAAGCAGGGGGGAGAGGAACGAGACGAACTACGAATATCTAAGAAGATGAATGAAGCGAAATACAGGGAGAAAAAAGAATTAACCTACTTCTATGAATCGTGATCTTTAAAATTGAAATCAACGGAACAATACTTGAATCATATGTATTGTATACGAAAATTACACAAATAGCCTCAAATCGTTCTATTCACAATTCGCTAAGTACATAACCCAGTCTCAAAGTGCAGCGTTCTCTTCTTCATTGTTATAATACGTGCAGAAACATTGCTCCAAGAGTAACTTTCATTTTATTTGATTTCTTTATCTTTTGTTGGTATCTTTGCTATTAAAAATTGATCACTATAAGAATCATTAAATCTTTGAAGAGGTTAGTAGCGAACGATAGGAAGCAATGTTTGAACATTCGTGATTTGTCTATACAATTGGTCTATCAATACCACGCAAGATAAAAACCAAACAGTACAGAGAAAGTTAAATGAGAAATAATAACAGAAAGATAATATACGGCCTTTGAGTATAAGAAAAATTGAGCACCCTTTCCTAACATGTTGTAATATTCGTAACCGTAATTATACCGCGTTCGTATTTCCCTTAAACTACACTAAGCAAATATGATCGCCTAAAGTAACACTAGGGAGTTTCTACGAAAACAAACGTTTCTGAAGTCTATTGCTATTTGTGCAGTCGCGATACGCGTATGCGATTCAGCGTCTAACACTAGAAAACGTATCGCGGTAGCAGAGAGTCTGAACGCTCCCATTTAATTGCATGTATGGTCGGTATTCGTAATACGCGCATCGCGATACAAGCAACTTCGTGTAAAATAGACCTTTGGGTCCTACGCGCTGCTACAATGTTGCAACACCGTGATAGGCATTGCATTATTCAATTGTTCTATTCGACTGTATACCTTCATGTAAAATTAAAATACTTGCGTATTTTAGCTAGGAACATCACATATTCTTGTCATAATTGGCTCGGAAAAGGGTAAAACTATTTTTATTGAATAAAAATTAATTGATAAATAATAGTACAAGGGAAAATCGAATTCCGAAATTGATAAATTAGTAAACGAAAGGAAATCTATCGGGCAATATGTTTACTATGTGGCCCTCAGATCATAGGGTTTTAATTTACGTTAATCAGACCACGTTTAATTCTGCAGTCACAATGATAATAAAACAATGCTATAAAAGTAGTAAATAGAAAGGCAATAATAGCGTGTAGAATAGTACGCCAGCATAAAATACCTGAACAAATAATCGAGACACGACTTCATGGCGACGTCTATCAAAAAATTTGTATTGACTAATTTCTGTGGGCGATCGAAAATCACAGGCCGAAAAATATGGGCGTGGAAAATATCTCAGCGTTGCTGCAGACAACTCTCTTCTTCGTAACCAAATCGAGACTGACTGTAGGGATTATCAGTTTTACACACCATACTGAAAACATTAAACTTTTCCTAGGCTCAGAATGACTAGTATATGTTATTAAATAAATATAATTCATACAAATATAATATAATATTATATTCATATAAATATAATCATTAGAGCAGTGATTTTTATACCTATACGAAGTGTTTCAATATTTGCGACGCAACATGAGAGGAATTAATACTACATGACAAAATAAGCCAAAAGTATAGACTTTAGTTTTTAGAAAAATGAATTTCTACTAAATCGTGTATAAAACTTGAATTTTTTAAAAATAAATTCTCACTTATAAAAATTTACTTTTCCGACTTCTTTTTTGTTGATTGTAGCATGAATGATAACACACTTTGTATGGTGCCTGAAACTTATTCAGAACACCTACACCAATAGTTATAAAAGAAAAAATAATGATCATTTGCAGTAATGTAGATACAAAAGCTTCAAATTGATCTAATTACTTCTGAAACGTATTCGTTCCATGGACAATTTTTATCATCACCCGCCATCATTCACTGTTAAGAACATTTTAATGAATTCTTAAATAAGAACAACAATTTCAGTCGTACACCAACTAGTCATGCCTAGTAACATACACTAATAATTTCACTTGGAATTGTCATGTAGAACAATAATTTTAAGTTTTCTCTTAGCATAGCAAAATCATGGAAACATCTATTAACAGGCTTTCAGTGGATGAAGTGTTAATATAGTAGGGAATTTTAAATAGTAAATTACACTGTTCTCTATGCGAGCATATTAGAATGAAGTTTTAGATGATTAATTTATAATTTTTCTTTAATATATGATACTTTAATAATTTACTTTAATAATCAATAATACAATTGAGTGTGACGCGTCGTAATACAAAATGTCATCCGCGAAAAGTGGCGCGACTTTCAAAAATATACCATCCGTGAAAACCTCTACAGTGGTGCATCGTTCTTAAGAAATTAACACCCAACACGATTGACAAGTAGAGATGCATTCTACAGTGAAAACTTCATAACCAGAAAAAGAAAAAGCTGGCAGCGGTGTAATTAGTCCGAGTGTGCGATATTATTTGAAGCGCACTGATTGAAATAGAATCGACGGACTTGGATGAACAGCAGCCGGAAAGAATGCGGACAAGCAGAGACCACGGCACAGAAACAGCTTAATACGCTCCGGGTGGGGGGGATGCCATTTACATCGACAGATCGGATCCGCGTATTATATTTCTCCGTTTCATTTGCACGAGACGTAAAATTAATTAAACAGCTGATACGCACGGCACGCCACGGGCAGAGAATCACCTCGCGCAGGACGCCCCGGGGCTGGGGCACTGGCAAAACAAACACAGCCCCTCTTGAAAATCGCCCCGGCCGACCCGTGAGATTTTCAATTTACGCCGCTCTAAGGGGATGGAAAATGTTACTCTCGGACGCGTTCTGCTCCGTCGCGTGGAATACGTCCGCGGCCTGCATACGTGCCAACATATACAGCGATAAGGAGAGCCGACCACTCTGCGGAAAAATTTCGTAATTGGTTTAGTTAACCGACAAGTTAATTAAATGATACTGTTCGCGAAATAGAATCTATGGCTGCGAGAAATACTGGGCGAATCGCGGAACGTGATCAGCTGAAACTGTTCTGTTCTTAGTAAATCAGTCCGAAATTTTGTTGATCTGGTCTGATATGGTTCAAAGGAAACTTTAAAGTGATATTTTTCAAAGCTTCAAGGCCAGTTTCAATCTTTCAGAGATAAATCCGCCATGTTCTTCGTGTCGACTTTTTAACGGATATTTAATATTTGCCAAGATCTTAATATTCATTAGAAGATGAGCGCCAACAAATTATAGGTTTATCTATGAAAAACTAAAGGCGACCTTGTGAACTCTGAGTTGGCGAAAGATTTAATATAATTACCTTAAAGCTACATAATAGCAACGATATAATGTAAGCTGCAATGGATCATAACAGCGTTTGTACACTGAGCTTTCCATTTCGTCTGTAATCATTTAAAATCTTTTTGGAATCTTGGAGGAATGTTACTATAACTTTGTAAGTGATAACTTTTTTCTATCGTTATATCAATGCGCCATTAACTATTAGGCGTTTTTGGTTAGTCTACGTTCAACTGCGACTGAGATGTTCATTACAACGTGAGCTCGATATTTTTATTTATAAATTTTAAAAGTATTCTTCTTACTCATTTTGTAAAATTTTTTCATGCTTGTGTTCTATTTTTATCTTATATTTCTCCGAAACCAGATGGAAACAAAATGCGATTTACATCTACCTTTTTTGTACGACTACAAATTGAATCATAGTGCAGCTCAAACTTTGAGAAACATTAACCAAGCTTTCGGAGATGGATCCACCAATGAAAAACATGCTCGATATTGGTTCCAAAATTTTCGTTCTGGCGATTTGAGCATCGTCAATGAGCCTCGAAAAAAATCGCGTTTTGTTTTCATCTGGTTTCGGAGAAATATAAAATAAAAATGGAACACAAATATGAAAAAATTGTACAAAATGAGTAAGAAGAATACCTTTAAAATTTATAAATAAAAATATCGAGCGCACGTTGTAATGAAGTCGCAGTTGAACACAGACTAACCAAAAACGCCCGTTTCATAGTTTCCAACCTAATAGATTATATAATATTAGACAAATGCCTGCGCTGTTACCACAGTTCCAAACACAGTGTTACTAAACAGATTACAGTAACCGTACTGCTAAGCGCATGAAGTATATACAATCTTTGAGCATAAAACTGTTACGAAATCCACCAAATATAACAATTTTTTTTCTAAAATCCATATAATATATTATTGATTCAACTGTAAGTGTAATAATAAATGTGACACACCTCTTAATCTGTTTAACAAACAAAACCGAACCCTGACATTTTACAACAGTCACTTTAATTCGCAAGGACATCCATATGTATATGCATTTTAACAATTTCACGACAAACCCTAAAAAATGTAAAAAGCCTAAAAAAACTTATATGGCATTAATTGCTACTTCAACATTCGTACACTGTGGAAATTATAATCAAATTAAGAAATTATAATGTTGGTAGCGTAAAGATTTCTTCATTCAGCCATCAAATGACTTAATTTAAAACGGGGAGATCTCCCCATTCGATTGACTAAGCGTCAAAATTACAATCACGTTCTAAAGATGCAAGTATCTTCTGTAAACTTTATTTGAATATATAAATATTTTCGAGTCATTGCACCAGTGATAACTAGACTGCAGATCTTTATGCGAAATAAAAATTATCTGAATCTGTTGCAGAAAACAAGAGTCACTTAGAAATGTCTTTCTTTACTTAATCGTTATAGTAAGTTCGAAGGAAAGGTATCGATACTCCTCTATTATTTTCTACTTTCTCCACTTGAAAATTACAGCTGCTTATTCTTGTTATAAATACATAAAACCCTCAGCCCGGTGACAACTTTACCGTGGTAATATTCAAAGTTGATTGTTTCAGTGTGAGAAATAATAATTGAATGTTGGCGAGACATCGCGGACGTGAGGAACAGCAACGACAGTGCCTAGCAGCACGTGTTTTACGTACACGGCGAATTCGCAAATTACGCTCGCATGTATCCGCGCCTCCCCGAGACAATTTGAGCTCATAAACATAATTAATGGCGTAGCATTAATTCAGAGATTTTTCGCCGGTTGCAAACACATGTTGCCGTGCGCCGCCAACTGTCTCGCAATTTAGCTAAATAATTACCGAACTTGCTCCCGCGGACGACGACGCATTGCCAGCCACCGACGAAACTTAATTGGTAACGGAGGCAAACTGCTGTCGCTCTGTTTGGACCTCTTTATATCCAGTTTTTGTCATACATAAACAGGGAGGAGAGTTCTCGCTAGTCAGTCCACGGGACTACCATAGTTGTTAATTTCAATTCGTACTACTTAATTACTTCAAAATAAAACCAATCAATTTCGACTATTTGTCACGAACTGAAATGCATCCCCATTTTTAAGGAACAATAAGGGAGAAAAACATTCATCAAAATTATAACTCGCATACGTATCTTCGTATTTTTAGACAATCGTGCAAACTCGTCGTGCAAGGTAAATAAGGAAATAAAACAATCATTTTCCACCCTACTACGAAATGTTTCAGGAGCGACATCTGACACATTCGATTTCAAAGGTTTGAACAACTTAGTAGAAAAGAACAAGATATTTCTTAGAGAACAGAATCAACTTATACGTATAATGTACTTAATCCTCTCGATGTTTATGACGAGTTATCATTATGACACATTATCATAATGACACTTATCATTATTGAAGAAAATTTATACAAAACGAGAAACGTATTCGTAATGATAACACATTTCAAAATACATTAACAGTCGGAAAGCGGTGCCGAGTCACATTTGACTCAACCTAAATTAATGTACCTCAGACATTATATCGTGATCAGAAATAACCTAGCACCACCGGCGAACTGTTAAGACAAACATAAGAAGATAGAAACCATAATGTATAAAGCATAAATAAAAATAATCAAGCACACAAGTGTACGTTTCCAAAATGAAATAAAACACTTAAAGAGTTAAGAAATTAATCAAGCTAATGTGTGAAAAAATGAATTTCAAATATTGCTTTGTATTTACCAAGAACGTTGGTGAGATCGTACAGTAATACGTGATTATGGCTCGCGAAAATTTTTGAGCGCGTTAGGTCGTACCTAGGCGCTGATGGCTCAACAAAGTCGGTGCAAGGCCGGTTCGCGTGTAGTTGAAGGAGGGCGCGTGTATGCACGTTTCCCTTGTCCTGGGGCCAGGGATGCCATCCTAAGCCGGCTTGACTAATTGGTAGCGTTATAATCATGGGTACACGGTTAGGTTGGTATTACCGCAAGTTATAGCCCCGTCTCCACATCGGCGACCGCCACGCACATTCGCGCGTAAGAGGGGTGCTTAATGACCCCGCCGTTTACGCAAATTTTCCCATTATGCGACGTGGTTTTGGCCCGCCGAACGGAACGGGACGATTCCGTGGACCGTCGGAACGAGCATCATTTTCTCTGGCTATGAGGGAGCCGAAAGCGTCCCGAAACTGCGAACACCAGTTTTGACGCCGTCTATCCGGGATCGCGTATCTTACCCGCAGAAATTCTTCCTTTTTATTCCCAACCTTTGGATACCTCCAAATGACCTGGAGACCTTCGGTCATGATGCTCTATACTTATCTCGTTTTTTAACCCTTCCGCTTTTACGATAAAATCGTAAGTTGCGACACTGCGTTTCAGACCTCTGCGCAGTTTCGTGTAAATGTTTGATCGCTTGCTCTGCGATTTCTTTCACAGCTAACTTGTTTAGCACTTCTTGGTCCTTAACCTGTTAGGAACGATGCGCCACTATAGTGGCTTTCGCGGATGTCATCTTATATTACGACGCACTACACTCAATTGTATCATTAATTATTAAAGTGTATCATATCTTTATGAAAAATTATTATTTAATCATCAAAAACTGTCGCGTAGAGAACAGCATTGTCCGTCAGACAGTGCTGTATCGTAACCATCTAGAAGCACAGGACGTCCCCCTTTGACGCCAAAAGCATCTAGACTAACTCATTTCGCCAATTAAGCAAACGTAACCAGTAGATTTAAATTGCATTATACAAAAGGTTTGTGAGAAGAATTGAGTTTTTGGTTTTCTGATTTTAATGTTGATTTGTGTATGCCTCATTGCTTCGTTGTACGTTGGAAATATTTCATTTATATGTTTCTTATGTAGGTCGTAGAATATTTTTTTAAAATAAATAATCAACAAGTGAGGAGCAATTTCTGTTTCAAAGAGAAAATAAAATTCATTGTGAAACGAATTGAACAACAATTAATTACCCAATTAACTGGTTAATACTTTATTTACCGGAAGCCTAGTCATAGTTTAACTGCTGCATCATTCATATGTGGATGACGGAATTATTTTTTCAGTTTTGAAAATTAATTTTTACGCTAATCTGTTGGATTTTTCTATTTTATTAGGATACGCAAAACGAAGGAATATTGAATATGTAATTGATGACCTTCAATTCGATTTTTCAATCTTAATTCGATTAAATAAAATACTTTAGTTTTATGAAATTTGAGGCAGATATATTAATAGCCTTCTCGATGTGCATTTATTGTGCACGAAAGTAATCCAACCATTATTAATAAGACTCTGAAATTGTTAGTTGTTAGGATATCATAGTCGCACGTCCAGAATAGCGACGAAAACAGCGTTTTACAATTCGGCACGTTCCAAAATAAACAAGTAAACGTTTAATGCTGTGCACGACTCTCATTGACTGTCAGAGTGAACAGCTTAAGGGCGGACTAATAATTCGCTGGCATTCCCATGATTCTGTCAAAATAATCGCAGGAAGGGCGAGTTATCGAGTGTGTGTCCGCCGGGTAATCGAAATGATCCGATTTCGGTACACGTATCCCCGCGCATGGTCGCGCGAGATACTGATAATAAAAAATCGCGGGATATAAAATAATTCAAACAAATGCGGCCGCGCCGAGAGCGGCTCTGCGACGATATATTCCGGCGGGCTTATCCGCGTCCGGTCATTCATACACGTGGGAAAAATGTGACGGCCTAATGGCCGGCTATCTGTAACGGTTAGGAAGTGGACGAGATTTGTTGTCGTTGCCGAAAGAAGGGAAGGAATCTTCTCTCGAAGCTTGTCCGAAGCAACACCCATCGATATATCCGAGCCTCGTGAACCACCGAAACGATAATCCTCGAAGCGACTGCAGAAATACATTATGTTAAAAAACTACCCGGAATTTTAAAATGAAACACAAACTACTTATTTATCGAAATTGATTTTGTCGTTTTCAAAATACGTCCCATCGGAGGCAATACACATTAACCAACGTTTCTCCCAATCTTCAAAATATTTTTCAGACACCGAAGAACGTATGAGTCTTCAACTCCTGCGAATTTTCTTTTATGCCTCCAATCGACTCAAAACCTACCCTATCGACTTTTTTAATTTTCATTCTAGGTTCAGATAAAAAAGTAAAAAAATGCCAGTTTCTTTAAATTTTTTTTATTCCAAGTAATAGAAAAAATAAAGAAGTATTTCAGTCATTGTACAGTGAACTAGTCCCTCTAACATTTACAGAAAAATTCAAGTCATAGACCAGTTTTTAAAAAGTTATACCATGTTAAAAGTGTTGACTCACTTTTGCTCCCCACTGTATGTGTTATAACTTGTACCTACTATCGTTTGAAAAGAGATTTCCACTACCGCAGACTCCCAGTGTTAATACAGTGGTGCTTCCTTACATTCAAAAAATTGTCACAATACATGCACCGCAGGACTTTAGAATGAGAAATTCTGCTTTCTTTCTTTAGATAATGTAATCTTGGGCTCATTCAGATATCGGCTAAAATATCTTTCCTGAAACGAAAGGAACGCACAGCCTCATCGATTCCGACTGTTTTCCAGTTTAAATCACTCGGAACATTTATAAAGCGGCGGAAAAAGCTGCGTGAAGCTTCATATCGGCTGGTTCGGCGTCCCATCGCATCGGCCCGAATCCCGCGGGTGTGATCGCTGCTAACTAAACTTGTAAATCTCGTCGGTCGAGTAACCGTGGGCTCTAGCTATCCCAACTGACCAACACGCATTTATCTGTCTTGCGACCCGGATGAACGCACAGCCTCGAATAATCCGTCTTGTTCCAACCGTTCTCGCGTTGTTTAACCTTCAACAACCGACTCCAAGATCCTATACAATGTCTTGAATCTGTGATAACTAGATTGCGGATTTGATATAGTCATATGAAAGTAGGGTAGATGCTACTTAAACAGTAGAGAGGTCAAAAGAATTTCAAAACGTCGATATACTGTTCCGAATTTGTTCAATTCTCAAAGGAAGGTAGACACCTGTATTTGACTCTTGCAACTAATAAAGACACGCAGTATAGTGATAACACTCTATACGACACAAGTATTTAAATAAATTTTTATTTATTTAATTCTATTGGTTCAATTATTATTAATATTAAAATATTAACATTTTATTTATTTTATTTTTAAATTTTATTTAATTTGTATTAAATTAATTTTTATTAAAATATGGGATTATAAAATCGACATAAACGTAGTAATCAGGTAATAGAATAAAAGTTGAATTTAATAATTCTACAAACTATATAACACGAACTTTTAATTGAAGAATAATTTGTAGTATGCGGATCTCTCTCAAAAATTTTCTGTTGCAACAAACTAAAATGAACAAAAAAATTCTTTCTTTCCTTAATAAGACCAATAGGTTAAAAAATATATAACATGATTTTCAAAATCTCGTACTCTTCCGACTGTTTTGTGTCTGGTCTATTAATTTTCATTGCAAATGCATAAAATCCGTAGTCTAACAATTAGCAATCACTTTATAAACTTGGTATAGCAGTAACGAAGAGGGTTCGAAGAAACCTGGTGTAACTTTAGCGGCAAAATTCAATGGTTCTCGTGTCGCGGCTTTGTCCTCGCCGAACTCTGTCCGAAGATCTGAACAGGGAGACAGTAAAATGAAGGAACAACGATCAAACACCTCAGAATCTTCGCCGCTCTCCCATAAACTTAGACGCCACCAGTTCACGTAGAAACGTAATGGCAGTTTCTGGGGAGGCTCGCGCGCCGGCAGGGCATTAGAAACAAAAGCTGGGTAAACGAGGAGTTACGAGGGCCCTTTATGCCTTTGCCTTCGCATCCGGTTGTCTCGCGTATTATGACTGATGTCTTAGTTAACCGTTCCGGCGCGGCGAGGTGGTCGAGCCGCTCGAGGCTTTAATGCCTGCCGGTGGGAGGAGAAGAGGGCCAGAAAAATCGAAAAACAGAACGGGAGCGAGAGAGTGAGAGAGAAAAAAAGACGCTCTCGCGAGATACCTACAACCACTTGTGTCAGGCCGCGCTCCACCTTCGCCGCGAAATTGTGAGGGATGGTTATGGTACAGCGTGCACGCACGATACGATCCCGCGAGCGGTCACAAATCAAACCAGCCGCGCGCATTTGCGTCGCATTTTTCCCAGCTCGAACCGAGGAAAATTGCTAAAAGTTCGAAGCTTTCCCTGGCCTTTGATCGGCATGGCGTCTCACGTCGCTCCTCGCGACACACGATCTCGACGAAAGCCAGGGCGATCGGCCGATTGATCTGTCAGCCAAGGTATTCCCGTCGAATAGTTATTTTTATTGGTCGCGCTTGCTCTCCTCTCTCCACGCTTTCTCTTTGTGTTTTTTTTTTGTTTTAAATGGTTCAATAGATTTAAACAGTACCGGCCGCTACACTCGTCGTTGCAAGTGCTTTTAATCCGGCCAACAAGCGTGCTCGGTTGTACGGTAAACTGAAATTTTATCCGTGCCGCGAAGAACAAAGTTACGCGGCGAATATCGAATTTGCGCGTTAATATGTGATACGACCGGCCGGAATCCGATTCGACAACGGTCTAGCATTAATATATCGTTAATTACAACAATTATCCGGGATCAAGTCCGCGGATACAAGAATGATATTATGTTATTTTACGAATCGCGGTGGCCAAATAATTAACGAGCGTTTAATGTTTCCTCAGGCGGCGCGCAGTTACGCAACTTGGTCCTGTTTTTCCGCGGTTTTTCAGCCGCCGGGAGCTCTAATCGCCAACGCTTCCCGCGGTAATATTTAATTTTTAATCCGAGCGTATTCAAATGCGGCCCAGCTCGTTCTTTCGCCCGCCCGCGGCGCTGCTCCTAATGGGAATACAATTTATTCCCTGGCCACCGCTTATTTTACATTTTATGCTAAATAAGTGCAGGCTACGCACGTCATCTATACTCTTGCCGGCGAATAATTGTGCAAAAAACCGTGTACACCGACCGGAAATGTGCTCCTGTTCTGCGAAGAATAAACGAAACGCATTACTGAGTCTCAAACGAAATTGCCCGGTGTGAAATCTTCAAATTATCAGCATTCGACGGAAAGAAACTAGTTCCTCCAAACTCGAATTAATATTTCAACCAGAGTTAGGCATTACGATAACTGTCCCACAGTATTCCTTTTAGTCCAATATTTTATTCGAATAATGATTATTCATTATTATTTATCATTAGATATTATCTACTTATTCGAATAATTCCTTTAAAAATTTTTGTATGCAGAAATAAACCATATGAAAGAATAAACAGCCTAAGATAATTGTCCGAATGAATTCCTTTTGGTCAAATATTCTATTCAAATAACGATTATTGATCAGATATTATCTATTTATCCGAATAGTTTCTATATACAATTTTGTTATGCGAAAATAAACAAACTGGAAGAGTAAACAGAAAAATAAAAAAAATAATAAAAACATACTGCGCTCACATTCCTGCAAATGTGTAGTGAAACAGTGATTCTACAATATTGTATGGAACAGATAATCGTTTATAATGAACGCAATCACGTGTATGATAGGAAATAAATAAGGACGATATGTGGTTGGGAGATTATGAGCGAAACACGTTGGTGGAAAGGGAATGATTTTCGCTAGTGGTGATCCGAGCGAATCCACGTATTAATAGAGGTTCGCGAAACGGGCTCGCTTGACTGCCATCTCAAGTGCATTATCTTCTCACGAACCCTTGCCGGAAAGTTCCAGGGGTTATATCCGACCCTCATAATTATCTGTTGGAGAAATTTGGTCAACCTGGCCTAAGGGTCGGCAAGAAACTCAGTTACAGCTTGGTCAGCCACACTCGAACATTCCCGGGGGCACCTTTAATCCACGATTTTTAATCCTGGATCGATTAAGGAACTAATAGGCAATTCGAGGCGGGAATTATCGGTGACCGGGGGCCAAAGTGTCGGCCACCTTTCGGGGCAGCTTCTTAATCTGCCTCACGTCCGCTCGTTTTATCACCTGGAACCATTTCCAGCATTCCCACCTTTCGTTTGACTTCGCTTACGCCTGAATTACGCGCGAATATTGGAATTTCTGGGCCCGTTGTTCTCGCGTTGCCAGTTCGCAGGGTTATTACGCTTCGTCTGATGGCTTTACAAATAAGAAACAATTCCATCCATCGTCGCTGGCTGGTCCGACTGTCTAACGAGGCACACATCAAAGCTAAATCGCGCTAAACGAGCAATCGGCCGTTGTTGACCCTCATTGAACGAATGTCGCGTTTTTTTGACCCGTCTGCGGGAATTCTAGAACTTCGACCAAGGGAACAACCATTGTACGAACTCTGTATTATATTAATGTTCTTCTATTCGAGTAGTTCTATTATCGGATTGTTCCAGTATCCGAATAGTATATGTGATATATGTTGCATTTATGTTTACCTTCTTCTGTTATAATTGTGGAAATGATACAAATATTCACATTCGAAACATTCGCTGATAAAATATAAGCATGCTTAGGATCATTTATGATATTGTTCATCAATTTTTTCAACGTATTTTCCAAGGTTCTTCTTCTAGCACGTTAATGTTTTGGAGACCTTAATAAAACTTGTAAAAATTTTAATTCTAATGATAATATATTTCTACGCCAGAATGTGATTTCCGTGCACTTATCATCTCTTAAGTTTGTATCATAACAAATTAGGCGAAGAATTTTATATTTCAGCTCCATCCACCCCCTCAACAATGATTACAGCGTTTCAGTGATCTGAAAAAGCGCAGGTATTATACACGTTTGCAGTCGAAACAATCTAGCATTCATTCACTAAATCGCTGAACAAAGGTTTGTAGTGCAACGGTTAATTGACGGCTGTTGAACACGAGCGTGTGCATTGACCAGGCTGCAAGTTTACGCAGCTAGACCATGTCGAATCCCAACAAGCGGTCTCAAGGGGAACGAGGCTAACGAGTCGTTCATAAGCAGGGGCAACGGGAAGATCGCGACAAATCTCTCTTGCGATTCAATTAAACAGGCATCCAAGCAACGTCTACCGGCGGACGTCCGCTCTGAATCAGTGATGAGTGGTTGTAGCTTGTCTCCGCTCTCATTTCCGACAGGATGGACAGTAAAGAAAGAAAGGGACTCCCTTCCGGCTGTATCCACTGGCTCATTTTTCGGCTGCCTCTTCATGCATTATTTAACACTCGGACCTTGGAAACGAGCGTTGAAGTCTCTGTTGGATTTTGCCGACGACGCTGATGAATCCATTTAAATCGATCGCTTTTCCGGCACTGCGTGAACATGTAACTTGGAAACTTGAAAATAACCAAAAGTGACGACGGCACGGTGTGTAAGATATACGGATCGACAAAAATATCACTTGAAAGAGAAAAAAGCAAACAGCTTTTTTAGGAACGTAGGAAAGCACTCGTGTTATATATGCTTTCGATCCTTTAACTGTAACCTTGTTTCTCTCGTTATTATTCTCTTAAAAATTATTTTACTTGCTTCATACGGGTCGCCCTGATTAATGGAATAATAATAATATAATGGATAATAATGGAACCTTGGAGATCTCGCTGCGCAACTCACCAAACCTTAACGCAACACTGACAAATTTTGTTAAATCATTTTCTGGTAACACAATTGTAATCTATACAGTCTAAAATGTCCTAATTTGAAATAAACCCTAATTAAAGGTTCTACAACATTTTGTAGATATTGCTTCCGAAACATTTTATTCGAGTAAATTAGTAAAGGAGAAGAAGTAATAGACATGACAAGCGTAGCATGCTCGGAAAGCTTCTAGATCGTGCTGAGGCAAACATCTTTAATATGATGATTTCCTATAAATCCTACATTTTGTATAATCTACGAATTTCATTTACAACTATAAATTGTTTAAATAAGTTACATCCAATAAAGAACGCCTTCGCCGAGGATAGAACCGCAGACTTATAGATTGCTTACGCGACGGTTTGCTCGAATGATCTATTCTCGGCCTGCTAACGAAGTCATTTTCGAAATCTCTTTTTGAGTGTTCCACGCCAAAATGTTTGGTATGCTCTGCATTTTCAAGCGAATCGTGTCTAATACCGGAACGGTTGTCAGTTTACCTATATACTCGTACGTTGCAAAATTCAAAGCACCGCCGGGCAAGTTTAGATTTCCTCCGCAGGAAACTCCGGACATAGCCTAGATCTCGATTTAGACCGACCTAACGAGCAACGGACTTGAATAATTGAAGGAATCATAAACCTCGCGTCCGGCTATTACCAACATTGAATATTAAAGCAATCGTTCCTCTGCGGTGGACGCTTGTTCACGATAATCAGTGGCCGCGAAATGTTCTTCAGTGATTGCTGATCAATATTCATTGTTTTCTGCGGATTCGATGATCTTTGACTGGAAACCCTGAGAAACGTTCTTGTACCCGTAATTTTAAACGTTTCGGTACATGCGATAAATAGCTAAATCATTTTTCAGAGCATCGATGTTAATAAGGGCTAATTTTCCATCGCTTAAACTGTTGCTTGTACCTACCTACCCTATGCATTGTACTTGCTACTAATGCAACTTATTACTATGCTAAATATTCGTTTATGGACAACATCTTTTTTCATTTATACACTTCATCTCGTTCTCTCTCGTAATTTCTATAATGTCTCGTATCTATAATATCTACAGTATCTTATATCTATAATGTCTCGCAATGTTGCAGTACACTGGAAATAAAATTAATTCTCCTGCAATTATTACATACTTCGTCAGAGTAGTTTTTAATCGCCTTCTGCATACTCTTCCTATTCCACATGTTTTGGTGAAAAAGGAAAATACTTTCTGTCTATCCTTTAATCAGTAGTCTGCGGATATTCGTGCAAAATAAAAATTTTCAAAGATAATTGTAAGAAAAAGAAATGAAGAAAAAATAAATTGTATCTTTCAAAAATTTTAAGTGAATATATGTGTCATAAATGTATAAAAGTTTATTAATCAGACAATTAAATTGGCTTTCCTCATTTAGGTAACTCTTCGTCCTTTTATAAAATTCAACCTCAAAATTAATATTAATATGCTGCATCGCTCATTCCATAAAAGCAACATCAGATCTATTCGATCCGAAAATACTCAAAGTTACAAACGATCAATCGAAGTTCTATTTTTTTAGCAGCTGAAACATTTCTATAATACTCAATAAGAAAATCTAATTGTGGCTTAGAAAGTTTACTTAGAAAATTCGATTTAATTTTGGACAATGATAGAATATAACGTGTTATTTCATCATTTATCCATTTATTTCTTCCACATTACTTTTTATAAATAACTTTTTTTCAAATGTTGCATCGGATAGTTTGCTACTTTTGGGTAGATCAATCACTGTTGCGTAACTAAATGCAGAGGAAAGCATCGACCTGTTATATAAAAATAAATAGTCGTCGCATCAGTGTAGACCCTTTTAAAATATGGAGATCACGCCGTTTGTCTAAAGATATTTTTATTCCCAATAATGTATTACCAGGAACTCAATTACTGCTTTTAGATTTTGACGGTTCTAATTCGAAGAAGACGTCATCTTCTCTTAATATGCATTGAAATTGAGGTTGCGTCCCTAATGAACATGGAAATGCTAAATAAATTGCATACAAAATATAATTATAAGATGACACATAAATTCCATAATAATACTAACAATAATACATTTCACATATATTTTGTGTAAGCTATGTACTTGGAAAACCGAAATTACTTTTGTAACAACCCAGTACGTACTCCTTAGCGATAACCTCCTTGCCTCAATCGTATCAAAATAAAAAAATAACATAAATCTTGCATTGACAGTTCTCCATAGTTCCTGTCCGAATAAAAAGTTATTCAAGCAAAGAATTATACGAATATAATATTCGACTAGAAAGAATTTACTTGAATAATTATCTAAATAAATATTTATTCAAAACAATGCGAGTAATGCTCAATTGTGGTCATAGCTACCATGTGTCTGCAGAAACCAAGATGGAGGGGGATGAAGTCTGCAGGTCTCCGCGGGACCTCCTCTTGGTAGCAGAGCTTGGGTCTCCGGATTCTTAAGCACGATTTGTACGAGTGCCATATTTCTTCGGTAAGGGCGCCGTTTGCTGGTAATAGTTGCAGTATTATTTACTGTTAACGGCCCACTTTGGCCGCGTTACGCCAGGAATTAACTTACTACGGCGCAGCTAAGTGTACAGCCGAGGGATACTTTATAGCCCGGCAACCACCGCGAGCCCTTTGACTTGTTTGCTTTCGAGCCGGCCGCGCGACTTTGACGATAACCGAACTTCCCTTCGCCAGCACTCTGGAGGATTCACGAGCGCGTGTACCGGTTCGCACGATCGAGATCTCGTGTAGGTAACGATAAACCGTGTCGACCAATCTTCGCGCGGCAACGGAAGGAGGTACTTTAATCGCGAGCGAAATTAACGTTTTCCTCAAGAATATATGGACTTTCGACGCGTTAATCGCCCGAAGGAAGCCGCACGTTCGAGGGGCCAGGACTTTTATGGCACTCTTAGCTAATTGAATCGATAACTATCCGAAGCTGTTATCGAATTATCCCGCCGTTACCTGCAGGGACAATCGAACAACGCAACGGTTCGGTAAACCGCATGTCGATCCAGACTATCGAGACGCATATTTTCGGCTCCCTCTACGCGCTGGTATAGTCATCTTCTTAATGGTTGGAACGGGGATCGTTAAGGAGGATTTAAGAACGGGGAAGTACATTGCTTTATCGTAGAATTTTCAACGTATCGCTCCGGTAAATCGGATAACTTTGTTTGTCTTCTGCAAAACTGAAGACATACATGTAAAAACATGTTATTTTGACATCTTCAATGGCACAATTTATATAAATCGTTATTATAATATAATCGATTTATAATCGCTAATTATAAATCGTGCCAGTACATGCTGATATAACCCGTGAGCGCCGCATCGGTCAAATATAGGTGACACTAATTTTTGATCAATTTTGAAAATTTATTTTCATTCTAATATATTCGAACAAACTGAATTTGACTAGGATGTTTCCAATGCGAAAGAGTTCTAACGTTATCCACTATGATAATATTTGATAATATAATATTATGGTATATTTTTATACCATTGAACAAACGCGCTTGCTGCTTTTAATTGTTGCGACTGTTTTACTTTTAAACTTTTCTCTACGCCTATAACTCCTCGCGCGTTTCGCTCGTCCGTGTTCGCATAAATAATACCCACACGCATATCCAATGTGCTCCTAACTGAAAATGACGACTGATAACGGGAGAACGGAACAGTGACAGGAGTCGGGCGGCGTTGCTTGTTTGCAATCGACCAGCCTCGTGTCTTTCGTTTCCTGGAAATTGGGGCTAATAGGAAGGGATCATTTCTGCCATTAACATGGGTGGGTTTATGCTAATCGGTCTTACACTTTTCTCAACGAACTTCTTCTGAGCAACGGACAGAAAATAATGTAGAATAATATTTTATCATGAACAGTAGTATTTAGTAAAAGATAAGTACTGGAAGCTCACCTATTCTTGTAATAAAGAAATATGTCAAGAAACTTGCATTAAAAAAGTAATTTCCTTGCAAGTGTGGTGTATAAAGCGGAGATAAAATTATATATAGGATGTAAAGATTGGTGTATAAAATAATTATACAGACTTTTACTTTATTTTTCTCCGTCATTTTGATAGAAGAAAAATCGAAAAAAATGTTTTCTTTTCGAAAAATTAATACATAACATTAATAATTTAGATATTCTCACGAAGTGAATGAAACAATTTGTTAAATACGTTCGCTCCCCATATATTTTTCAAACTAGTTCCTCCAGAATGTACCATGAAAGAATATGTATGAAAAATCTACCATTGTACTACTCAAAAATTGCCTGTTAGAAGTTCCATCCACGTTCTTCGACATATACGTCGACCGATAAAAACCACATCAAGGTTAAATATTTCCATGATTTCCACGTAACACTGATAGGCAATTAGCTGACTGGAAACGGTATGTATTAAATCACGCAGCATTCCCACATGTGAATAATCATTAAGATTTCAGGTTGCTAATATTAATCCGGCTTTTATCTTGTCCCCAATTAGCATTGAATCTGTAACACCAAATTGGTGTCCACGCCAGTGTTTCACTCGCAGAGTCCGCGTATTAATGTTTTATCAGAGGACCGATAATTTATTGATAATCCGGCTGTGATACCCGACGAAGCGCACCGATAGCCAATAAACAATTCCGAAAGATAGAAGCGCGTGCCACAAGTCGTGCCGAGGACTAAAAGTCATTAAAGTTGGATCGCGATTCGCAGTCACGAATGACGGCCGGGATCGGTGACACGGGTAACTATCGCGCGCATCCAGATATCCTGACAACACGTGCACGGCCGTGGAACCGACGCCTAAGATAGAAAGATATATATTATACGGATTATTAAGTGTTCGCGCATTCACTTAATCCTGTAGTGAATATACCGTGGTATATCTCCGAGCCGATCAATCACAGAAGGGAGCCGTATAACCCCTAGCCAGAGGCGAGCGTCGACCGAAGTAGTAAGGGGTGATAGGGGGGTCAGCGAGGGGGACGGCGCGAGAAACAGCAGGGCAGGGCAAGCCCGTCGGTTTCGGTTCTCTCCTCTGTTATTCGCGGCGAGTCATATATCATTTCGTTATCATCGACTCTTTATATGCGGTTGCGCTCCATTTTCTGTCTGTTTGCTCCGTTAAACGGCCGGGCTCTGGTTTGATTCAGTGAAACCATTAGCCGGATTTCGGTCGCCGGCCGCATTTTCCGTTCTCGCCGCTATCAGCCGGTTATCTCTCCGTATCATACGCGACTGAATACTGCCATTATCGAGTACAGACCTGCGCGAATGATAATACCCCCGAGGGGTCGTGGGGGTAGGGAGATGGGCAAACGGACTGCGGAAAAATATTTCCGGGGTTGCCACAGCACGATTTACTATAAACAAAATTATTGGTCGGGGATGCAGCTTCGATTACGGCCACGCGAAACCTGACCAGAATATGGGCTCGCAACCACCGCGATCGGGTCGAGATTTCTTCGTCGATGGAGCTTTAACATGAGCACGTTCCACAGTCGTTAATTCGACGCTTAAAATGCTAACATCGTAATTCCACTTAATCGCGCGACGCGACGGACCGCGCTGCTTGTGGAAGAGGCGTTAACGAACACCCAGCGGCCCGGGACTGCCGTTCGTTCCGATTTAAATTATGTCGATCATATTTCTCGGGGAATCGTCAAATGCTTTCGGATGAGATATATAGAACTAGCTACCACCATTTCTTATTTTAACACGTTGAATGCCACGCCAATTTTACAGGGATTGTCAGTGGCGCCACGATGAATTTTCTATTATGCGATACATATAATGTTGAAATATTGACTGCAGTAGATAAATTGCAGTGTATAACAATGTTTGACATGTTAATTGCGACGGGGACCACCGATGACATCAACGATGATAATAATAAAAAATTATAAGTCATTTGTTTAAATTATATATATTTCGTCGTCACATATATATTTCGTCATGGCGTCACTGCCAAGTTGAGTGGCGGTCACCGGTGACCCTCGTGGCATTCAACGTGTTAAAGGACCTGCAAGGTAATTTCATATTTTCCATGTCTTTCTTCAAACGAGATAAGCTTCAATTGTTTGATAGTGGAGCCAGAAAATTTTCAGCACGCATATAAGTTACTTATAAGTGTGTGGACCACTGACTGGCAAAAGGTCAATACAGAATAATTTCCTGATCTCGTTAAAAAAATCCTAATGATGATCTGAAACTCTAGAACAGAATATTCCCTTAAACTCTTGTCCTACTTTGGCGAGATTGACTCATGATTGAAGTTTCTACTAATAACCTCATAAGTATGAATCTTATTCTATTCTCTTAAGTTGGAATAAAATTCTGTTCCATCGTCATCAATATTTAAACACTTAAGTAAATATAGGCGCACAATGTACGTTCATTAATAATACTACAATATGTGTAATAATACCAGAATCGTTCTAAATAGGTTACAAAGCCAAGTATGGGAATACGATTAAGTCAGATAATACTATATCAAGTTTTTAAATAAAAAATAGGAAAATGGATCGTAAAGGGTAAATTTTCGCCTCACTGCGTACGCGACCGCCCCAAAAAGCAGCTGTGCGATCACCGGTCGCCATCTTGCCAAACGATCGTTCCGAAGTGGCTGGTGAGCCGGAAACAACTGATAACGATGTCACTGATCGACGCTCGCTCGCGGTCGTTCGAGGATGGTTAACGCCGATATTATCCATTGTCCTATGAGTAGGACCGATAAGCAGGCCGATAATAGATTTTACGGGAAGGATTCATGCTCCGTTTCCTCCGGCAATGGCAGGTCGCTGTTGTGTAAACCGGGGCTAATAAAACTTCTCGGACGACAACGTCGACGACGACGTCGATTTATCGCTTTCAACGTGACTTTATATTTTCGACGTTTCGACCTCGTATCGACGGTCCCGCGAATTGCTGAGAATATTCACGGTGGCCCCTCGATGATCCGAGTCGCCTTTCCCGAGATCTCATGGTCGTGCTGCGAGGTCGACAGGAAATATCGTGAGAGACACGGAAGGGGATGAATAAGATTCACCCTGACGCACTTTCGGTACGCAGTTCCGCGACGGCAGAGATTGCGGCCGGGGGTTGCAAATGGGGGTGTCAACGGCATCAGGCCTGTATTGTGGAACGTCAATGCCACGGAAACTAACACCGTTCCCTTCTCTTCGCCGCGCCGCCCCGCCATCAGCCTCGCCGAACCAGCGAGCAAACCATGGAACAAGATCCATATTCTATAGGTATTTGGTCCGATGCCATCTTACGCCTGCACCCTGTTCGATTAACCGGCGACAGAACGTTCGCGTAAAGGTAGGATTTCCTATAAGCGGCAGACGCAAACGGCTGGACGTGTATGTTCACCGCTTGCGATTAGACACAATGTCCACACACAGATGATATTTTCTATTAACGTTAGACGCGTGCGACCAGACAGACGCTTCGCACATGATTTGCGTATGATGTTTTTTTATTTCTTATTATTCCCTTATATATCCAACCTGTTTTAGAATACTTAGCTCTTTTAATTAAAGTACATTAATATCCCTCCACTGTATTATCGTCTATCAGATAGAACAGTGTCTGTAGAAAAGGCTGACATAACATTTTGAAATGGATCGAAATTTATTTGTACTTTCGTTACTGTTAGATGAAGATGATTAAGAAATTGTGTTAAGAATTTTGGCAGAAAGAAAAAGGGAGAATATTCAAGATGTATACAGAAAGTGGGATGAACATCTTACTAAGAAGTCGTTTACTAAATGATGAAGAGACATATAGATAACTTTCTAGGTTGAGTAAAGAACAAGTAAATGTTATTTTAACTCTTGTTGACAACAATTCTTCATGCGCGAACGTTGAAATAAACCACGATTCGTTTGCGTTCAGACATCTGCCAACCGTCAGACTCGTACGTCGAACGTAGACGCAACATTTGGAAATCGTCCATAGGAAAGCAGAAGCATTATTTTCCGCTAAGTCAGTATAAATGCATCTAACGCGTACATCGAACGCGTGTAGGAAATTCCGCCTTAACGATCGATTGTCCTCCTCGCGTGACTTTTTCCGGGAATCATGGAGCCGCGCGTGATTCCTTTCGGACGCTGAATATATGTATAAATGATTCGGCGCGGCGCCGCATCGTGACAGTCATGGGAAGCATTCGCCGCGTTAATGGGAGCACCGCCGAGCCGGGCCGACCCTGTCGTCTTGTCGAGTACCGATAAATTCGAAAATCACCGATAACCGATAACTGGCTGTCAGAACAATCCACTCGTCCTGACACCTGTGTCACTTCCGGTTATTCAGAGCCGGAGGGCGCGCCATCGAAAACGTTGACAGCGCCTTTGTCTGTCGCGCTCGAGACTAGATCGCGTGCAGGGTCCTCAGCCGTGGCTATTATCAATCGCGGCCAGTCTTTTTTAGACAAGGTTCTTCTCCGGACGCGGTCCGAAACAAAAACTATGCAACCCCATCACTCCGGTTTCGAGCGGCGCGTCACAGTCGAACCGCGTTTAAACTTCACTACTCGGTTTTATTATGGGAAATAACGTCACGGCCGCGCGCGCAATCATTGTCAAAAGAAGAGCGAGGCAGACGCAACTGTGCATGACGTGAATACGTTTTCTCGATTCCTTCGCTCGCTTTGGAAAACAGCCGGTTTTGTCGCGGACGCACTGAAAAAACCTCTAGGCTACGAACACTGGCACAGAGCTGTCGGTTGCTTAATTAATGCTGGTGTCGTCTGTAGAGAGCATTTAACCACCGTTTGTTTGGAATCGCCAGCATCTAACTAGAGTATTTTGCGGGTTGTTGACGCTGGTTACTTTGGAGTGTTTTTAGCGAACAGCAATTAGCCTTGTATAATAAATAGAGACACACGAGATCTTTTAAAGGCAACTCTTTACTATATGTTCTACTATCTCTCGTTGTATCTATTTATTCTACTAGTTTCTCTTGCATTATAACATCGTCAGCTAGGAAGGACTCTGGGATTCTGGACTCAGTCTCTCTGGTATATTATCGTATTTACTCTCAATATTTTTAATAACTGCGTCGCGTGAACCTTGCTTACGAAAAATTTAATGCTTAATATACCAGCGAAGTATCTAAGGTCCTACAGTACGTAGACTTCGTATACTCTACATTATGCTATAAACCGCACTGCTCCTAATGCCGATGACTTTATCTCCGATCATCTTTTCATAGATTTCTTTTCAAGCACACGCCTCTACTATTTATTGTATTTTCAAACACATTGCTTTCTTGTTCTTTTTCTGCCCTTATACTAATCTATTTGTATCTTTGATGCAGCTAATAATCACTCACACGTAATAAATAATAACAATAACGATAGATCAACCAAACAAAGCCATAGCATCTGAACAAAGTTTCTGCGAGTAAAAATAATATTACTATCCAACTATATTGGCACCTGTATTCGTACACCTTTGAAAAGGTATAACTTTTTTTTGTTGGATGTTTTGAAAATTGAAATTTGAATTTTTAATGATTAAAATACTTTTCTTTAATTTTGCTTTTATTTTGAATGACAACAGAAAAATAAAACACGTACTATCTAAATTTTGATTGTATGCACAGTTTCAATTATATATAGTGATGCGAGAAGACTGTAAAGTAAACGTGATTTCCTTGACTTGAAGAGAGTTTTTCATTCTTTACGCCATCTACATGACAAAATTAGTTTTATTTAAGCGTCGTACGATTTCTATTATAGTATATGCTTGACTGAAGGAACTTATCTAAATGTTTCTTTTAGAAATATTTGTGTGATATTAGAAACTGTAAGAAAAGAAGTTATAAACTAGTAATTTTCATTACTTTGGTATTTCTAGTGTTAAAATATCAGTTTTATCTGAATTAATAAATCGATCTATTTTTATAATATAACGAGTTAGAATTGATATTTCAAGAAGTCCGACCAACCGCAGCAGGAAAGAGGCGCTAAGCTTCTTGACTCTAAGTCCTCGGGCAAGTCAGCAACGAAGGGGTTAATAAGGGGCATTTCCGTATTAATTTGGGCGCCGCGACGGGGCGTGCTGATTTTCCCAGGCGCTGGAAAGGACCCAGAAAGTAAACGTCGGATAAAACGATTATATGAGAAATCTCGCTTACTTAGCACGCCGGGCTGGCAAAGAGCTGTGGCCGGGGCTGTGTAGCGACTCTGGCCCGGATCGAAGGGTTGAGACGACCGTTTCCTACAGCGATATCCACTTCGGTCGGAGTCCTTATTAATAAAGTCGGATTAGCATAACTGCTCGGATCCGTCGGCCGAACTCCGCATAATTAAGCCACGCCGATTGCTATCTTAGCCGTTGGAGTTCGTAGCCGCGAGATAAGCCGATAGGTCTGAAGGAGATCTTGAAGTACAAAGTGGCTAGGTAACGATTCGAAGCGCCGGAGACGTAAAGATCTAGTAAAACTTCGTAGGGAGGTCTGAGACACGCGAGGGATCCGTCGGATCGACTCGCTGTTCGTTCGTCGCGACGAGATGCTTCGAAATTGTAGCGGACGGTAAAATGTTCGATGATTGCACCGGCAACGTTACGCTTCGCATACGGCATAATTGGTTGTGGTAATAGCGCTGATGATATCACGCAGAAACATTTTGAGAGTCGACAGAGACAGCGGTGGCAGAGGGTTGGGAGAAGAAAGCGGGAGAGACACGGAAAGAGCCCTTGTCGTACACGTTGCTTTTAAGCGTGTACGCGGGAGCACACGTGGGCCCCGATAACGAGTTCTGTCAGTGACTGGTGCCGCTGTCACGCGGGATCGTCAACGAAGAAAGGGTGCACGTTTGTGTTTTGCAAGGCAAAAACTAGAGGCTACGTCACGACGGCATAACGGCTTATCGGCCGGTGCGGTACATTAAGCACGACCGTTTACTGGCGCTACCGCAAAACGGGGATGCTGTCGGTCATGGTGGCAGAGGGACGGGGCCCGTGGGTGGGGGGAAGAAGGGTGTCGAGAGATTATCTTGTCGTATTCAATATTCCTATGGAACGTTCGGGATGATAAATCGACCTTCTCGATAGGAAAGATGCGTCGGAACCACGTTCCACCAGAACCTCGATCGACTCGCACCTCAGACCACTTTGCGGTCCGTTGCTCTATAGCTCCGCTCTGCCCCCGGTCGAATTCACCGCGGAGGGATCGAGGAATCGCCTGCAGTCAGGCTAGTCAATAACGTCTTAACGCTCTCTTCCTTATCTCCTTCTGCACCACAGTAGAACACTTTATTACACGACAAACGGGTCAATCTACAATTGATCGGAAATAGTTTGGCCGAACAATGGGAAATGACACAACAAAAATCTGCCTGTTTTAACTTTTTAGGCACGGCTGAATTTTGCGCGAGGCTGTTTCTCTGTACGGCAGAATTCGACGCGCATTAAGCGTAAACGATACAGCATTGACAATGCTGTTCTCTACGCGAGCACATTGGAATGAAGTTTTTGATGATTAAATTATAATTTTCTTAAAGATGTAATACATATACTTCAACTTTAATCATTTACTTTAATAATTAATAATGCAATTGAGTATGATATATTTTAAAGCACGAAACATCAGCGAAAGCCACTGCAGGGTATCCCAAAAGTTACTCGCAATCGGGAAATGAAGGGTTCCTGAGGTCATTTCAAGCAATTTTTTCCTTAGCGAAAATGCAAACCACGGCTTCGTTTACGAGTTATTAACGAAAAACATTGACCAATGAGAGACAAGATCAGCTGGAACGAGGATGTCGAGCCAACGAGTAGACAAAGCCCAGTTTCGCGGATTGTATCTTTCTTAAGGGGTTAATATCTGCGATATCTAATAAAATTGTGTTCTTTTGCTATCAAATCTTGGGGATGTTTCATTTTAAGCCTTCCCCTGCTATTGGTATTATATAATTAGTTAGCTAGCAGGTAGGCTCTCGTACAACGCGGTAATGCGTAAAAGTAGGTTCTTCTCTCGAAAATATTTTCTATTCGAATATTGCTCATAGGAAAACAAAAGGATTATGTCCCGTTAAATTAATATAAATGCGTCTGACGCATACGTCGGACCCATGTGTTTGTCGCGTATACGAAATCTCGATTTTGCACGTTCTATAACATGAACATTTTCCTTTTATAATGTGGATAATATTGTTAATCCATACGAATGAAACATTTTGTTCCGTATGAAATCAACAGACGAAATTTTGTAGTGTTAATTGTCAGACATTTCTTTCTTCTTTTAATGATTTTATTGAGTTGAAACTAACACAGAAATATTTTTACGTCCTTTAAACTTTTTGGCTATTCTGCAGTATAATGTTTTATACTAGACTGCAAACAAACTAGTTGTGACAACAATAAAATACTTTTTGAAGTAATTTCATTTACTGAAGTCTGTCACTAGGATCCACCTCGCACGGAATTTTCGAACCCTGAGGACGATGAATCGTGGAAACCACGGGATCGGCGTGGATGCGGGCGCGAATGCGTCCACCGAGAAATCCGGCGAGTATCAGTATAATAAAACCATTAGAATGATCCTCGTACGTGCATTCAAACCGTATAAATATCCGCGGAATCCCTCGCGCCGTTTCCAACTTCTGTGTAATGTTAAAGTTGCGATAAATCCGAAGTACCAGCCGGGGGTGAATCTCTTGTCCTCGACCGGTTAGGCGAACTGTATCATCTTCGGCCTTGACCGCGGACAATAAATACTCGGCTGGCGTACGTGGAGCGTGTGGAACCCCTATGGCGCTGTCGCTCGTATTACGTGCGATATATTTTTTTCTCTCCAAGGCCGGTGTACTTTCGAAGTTTCATTATTTTATGTGCATTCATCACGGAAACAATAACTCGGTTGACCTTTCTTTTTTCATTTGCACCGGGATCGGCGTGCATTCGACCCGCTCATCCTCGCGCGTCCGGACATGCTTAGCACTCACAATGTCGCCGATGTCATTGGTGACAATGAACCGAAAAAATACGACCATTCTCTCGATCGCGATTGGCTCGTGAATCTTTCTGCGAATTTATATTTTTGGAAATTAATTTTTGAAGACTGAAATAATGTACAATAACTTAGAGAAGCATACCAAAAATGTTTTCAGAAAATAAACAATTTTGTAGAAATCAATATACTATATTTCTATCAAATCGACATACTATTTCATTGTATTTTTACATTATAACCAAAAATATATGTTAGTTCATAAAATAGAAATTCTTTTATATAACATCATGCTCCACTTTATGCTAATTATTTTTAGTCGTAATAGTAAAACAAGTATCTTCTTTTCTACTAATAACTGGCAGCAGTTGATTTTTTTCTCATTTTTCTTATTACACCAAACATCAGACATCAGCGAAAATATTTTCAACATAAAACTGTTACAAAACAGACTTATGTTGTATACTGAAACAAATTGTAGTTGTATGGTGAAAAGAAAACGTCTTCTCTTATTTTGCAAACTTGTAAATACCGTAACTGCATAAAAATTCACGATATAATAATCACGATATAATAATCGATTTACATAAAGTAAAAAGGAGAAACAGGCGATTAAATAGACGATTCTCGTACCGGACCGAACAGTTTGTTTCTAACCCTTCAACATTTTTGTTGACATAATTACGTTATCTGCTCGACACCCGACGAGCCCAAGTCATTACAGTCCTAAGTAAAGGCTGACATAGCACTCCTGTTTCCTTGTGTAGACGCGTATATAATTATCGAAGCGTATACCGAGACGCTGTTGGTGTCAGCAATGGTCATTTGCCGCTATCGGTTGGTTCACAGGCTATACTAACTGCTCTGTCCTGTCTGATTATTCTCTGCACCCATTCTGCTCCATAAAGCCTGTTAGATGGTAACCCGTACATTACGAGCGGTAAATTAGCGATTTCAGTGTTAATTAACACTGCGAATAGCTGACCATTGCATTCCGAAAAAAATAGTCCACTCAACAATTTGCACTCTGAACAATATTCTGTCTTAATATAATCATCATTATATATTCTTGTTATTATTTTATTTTATTTGCTATATATATATATATATATATATATATATATATATATATATATATATATATATATATATATTCTAAAACGCTCTGTCCATTAAATAAATACATTTAATATATCTTAAAAATAACGAAAACTACAGCACTGCTCTTAACACTTACAAATCGAATGGGGAGATCTTCCCACTTCGAAGTTGCTGCATGACCGATCGGGGAGATCTCCTCATTTTAAAGTAAATCGCTGCATATTCGAACGGGGAGATCTCCCATTTTGATGTTAGCAACGCGTTTTCTTCTTTTTGTATTCTTATCAGTTATTGTTTACCTGGAATTGTTCGCAATTAATAATAACGAACCGCGCGCACGGTTGATTAAATGTTAAAACACAAATAAATATATTACCGTTCCCAAAATGAAAACTGATTATTCCACTGCTACGTATAATTTTTATGTAAATTTTGGTTGATCTACGGACCTAATAAAGGCTCTTGAAGTTCTTTCGGGCCTCGTTTGCCGTGCAACAGCTTGTCCATCCTCAGGAATTAATCAAGGCAAGCTCCGCCAAGTATTTTGGCAGTAATTCCGGGCGATCGATCATTTTGTCGAAGAATCAACAAGTACCGTTCACGAGCGACAGGCGTACGAGGTTTCTTCGTGACCGAGTCGCTAACACCCCGGCTGTGTTTCACCGTTTCGACCCCTACCGCAGACACTTCTCGCGAATATCGATATATCACCGAGCGCGGTAGCGCCCCGACGTTTCCTGTCATCGGTTTAACGGAGCACCCACTTGGATTAAGTGTTCCCGTCCGTGAACGAGTTGTACTCTTCGGCCGGTCAATAACGAAACTACTTCACAAAGAGAAGCAAGAGGGACGCCTGTCGAGACCTCTTGGACGTCCCCTCCCCATCGACAACCGTTTTGTCTTCGACGACGTTCTTTCAGATCCATCGGAACGTCAAAATTCAGCCCCCGTCTTGACAACTACCGGCATCAATTTAATATTTAATTCGTCCTTGATCCTTTAAAACTTTTCCAAGAGAGACCTTAAAAAACTATTCTAAACTTTATCGAAAAGAATTGTAATTCTTGAATCTCTAACGGTGGAACCTTGATTATCCGAGCATCAGTTGACAAAATGTATGACGTAAATGGCGAATAAATTACTAAAAGGACTAAAGAGATTTGTACAAAGTAAGCATTGAAGAAGACGCTCTTTTTACGATGTATTATCAATGTTTTTCCGCGTAATTACGTACCGAACACTTTCAAGCGGTTCCCTACGATTCTGCACGATAATTGCAGTGAGTGATACTATTGCACTTTGTACATATATTCCAAAACTTTAACTTAACGAATTGCAAGTAAATGTACTGTAGCTATAACTGTACTGTAACTCCTGTACTACTGTTAGCTCGGAGGTAACTTCGATGTGAGCGTGAATTGAATATGAAACGAGCGGATTCGTGGACTGTACATTTTTCGGTGGGAGTAAGGGAAACGGTTGTCTTGGTTGATTGGTTTAAAAAATTACATTGGAAGAGAAAATGACCGCCCAAACTAATGGTCGGCCATAGGTAAGACTCGTACGAATCCGCGTATCTCAAGTATTCACCGTAGCAGATAATAAACCCGGAAAAGCGCCTCGACTTGACAAAAAGAATCAACGAGGGTTAGACGATGGCTTGACTTCCAATGACCAGCTGTGGGTCTCAATGAAATAAATGTTAAATTCTGAAGAAAGTAACGACTTTTCGAAGAAACTGCATGCTACGGGCGATTGGTGTTATTTGAGGACCAGATGGGATTGTAATTTACTTGTTTTATTATCGTAAAATTGGAGAGACTTTAATTATTATCGTGAAAAGTCTCCTGATTTGTTCCGGCTTTCAGTGCGGAACAACCGATGAACAAAGTAATACGATTTCTGCTCCAACCATGTAGTTTTTCGCCCCATTGACGTAGGGGGCGACTGAAGGCTTCGTTCGTGATCACTATGGTACAAACTAAATAAACGAATCAGAAGAAATCTCCTTAAAGTAAATGTGTAAAACAGAAAGCAATAGATCCCAGGATGTTTGTCACAACAGAAAACACTGAATTGTCAAACACTTCGACCCGGCAAGTGTTAATAACACTTCATCAATGTCAGTAGCCGGTGTTCAGCCTCGCGTGAATGCAACTAGTCCGACCGAAAACCGATCTATAGCTAGAGAGAGGCCTCGCGTTGAAGATAGCGTATCTATCCACGTAGAAGGGTAGTCGAGGAGGGTGTCTAGGTTATTTACCGACTAACTGCTAACGGCCAGCCGTTCCTGGAGCAGTCCTAACTCACGCGCTACGACCGAGAATATGTCCCGAGCGTCCGGACCTTCGTCTTATTGCGGCCAGACCGTCTTGAATGAGTTATCTGGACTAGACCAAGGATGGGCCGAGTTAATCATACCCTTTGCCGAGTATCTAGCCCGATTTAACAAATATTCATGGCGGTGCAGCCTAAACGGATACCGCTCTTCGCCGATCCCCGGCAGTTCTCGACTCACGTTGTCGGCGTATCACCCGATATTTTGATCCCACAATTTCCGGGCTGAATTTCTTCCTGATTGCGAAGGTGCCGCGATCAAGCTGGACGAGAGAAAATAATTAATAAACATTCTTCGGGGGAGATATCTCGCTTTCCTTTCCACGGCTGCATACCGTGCGTTTGATTTACGCGGACTCATAGGAATGCTAATTAAATCGCTGCGAAAATTTCTCTTCAAACTTTCGGCGGTTCTCTTGCTTTTAGGCTATGTAAAACAGTGAGTGTAGAACAACCTCGGAAGAATGTTCAATAATCGAATACTTTCATAATCATTTCTGTGTGTCCAAATTAGTACAAGTTTATTGCTGTATGATTATTTTTTACGAAATTAGGACGTTTTAGACATCGACAAATACGTTTGCATGCAACTAGGTACTCTATTTTAATTTATTTATTAAACTATATGTAGCTTTTCTGTTCTTGCGGTCGGTCACGAAAGTATTGGTGCACCTTTTCAAACGGAATAACTTTTTAAAGATTGGACCAAACAACTTGGAATTTTTTTAGACGATAGAAGGATTAGTATACTAGTAAATATGCGAAAGAAATATTGCAAAAGTTTCCTATCTTTCTGTAAACTTTCGTTATAGGCTTAAATGAAACAGTTGAAAGAACATCAGTTTTTAATGTTTTCGTCATTCCAATTCTTGTATCTAAGAGGAAAGGGTTCATTTTTTATAAGGTACACATTATATCCGTCGCTAATAGTTATCCTGTGCTCCTTTAATTTAAACACTAGTATTATCATAGTATTTTTAGTCTTGAGTACTAGCACTAACAATGATAAATTTTAACACACCAGTTTCAGTTCCATTAATTAAATTACTGTGATTTGCAGCATTTTTGGAACTAATTTAAGCTACATTTTCTAAAATAATATTTTTCAGAGTCACGAATCAATGTTATGAAACCATAAGAGCTCTTAATAACAATTGTAAGTCTCTGCTGACTATAACCATCGGTCACAAGAGGACAAAAGCAAATATTAAAGAATAAAGTTCACTATGTCATAATACAGTCAGATGCTTCTCAAGCAACACCAATTCGTCTCCAGTTCACGATTTTAAAGGAATCGATTTCTGATCCCGTCGAGTCGTTTCGTCTCACCATGGGACATTGAGCAGTGTGAACGCGAGACATCGGCGCATCATCGGCCTTGGTCGACGACAGAGTAGGGTGTTGCGCGAAAAAACGCAAAGAAGAGCCCCGGGCAGCGAGCCGCGTGAGCTAGGGTGCGTCTCGCTTCGAGCGGCGTTATCTTTCGCGCAAAACATTAATAATAAAAGTTTTCGCGCATTGTCTCGCGCCGGGAGAGTCCCGCTAAACGGGAGACGAGCGATCGCTCAAGGGGTGTGCGGGATAGGGGTAGAGGGAAGAGGAACGCCGCCACCGTACCGTGCGAGTCCGTATACAAGCGCGGCGAGCGCGTTTTGTCTTTGTCATGAATGCTCCCTTATCTTCCGCGAGTCCATCACCGGAGACCGGTTTTGTCCCGGTGTAGGACTGCCTGCGAATTGTAAGGAGACAGGAAGCTGAACAGCGAGCAACGTCTGGACGTACGGTCGGGAAATATTTCGAAACGTCGATCAGCCGCGAAACAAGGGTCGTGAGTTATACGATGGGGGTTTAGTTGATGCAAGTCCCTCCGCGCGGTCTCCGCACAGAGGATCGGCCAGCCGATCTGGTCCGCGAGGATCCTCGCAGCAGCGATTTTTGGCGTCGCTAGGCTCTTATTTCAGGGCAGATTTTCTTATTCGCATGCCAGCGCGGCGATCCGTCTTCCTCCTCGGAACTCGTCGCCTACTACGCGCTTGTCCGGCGTCCCCTTTCGCGGTTTCCTAATTCGTAAGAGGTATATGCAGAACGCCACCGGCCGTGAATCGATGTCTCCCGATCGTCGGCCACATCTCTCAGTCGACCACAGGCTATCCGACGCGCACTCGCTTTCGGTGAAGGGATACGATGTAAATCAGTCTGACGCCCCGCCGCATGCACTGACCGCACATTAAGTAGCCTTGACCACTCGAGATGGAGGAGGGCTAATCTCACAGTCGGACTGCACAGGGTCCTTCGTTCGAGCGGTGCCTGCACGTGACGATAAACCGTTCGATCTGGCCGGCTCGAAACAAATTGTACACGGCCACTTGGACGTCGGTAATTGGCGCCGGAATGTGTTTACTACACAGAAAGCTGGAGCAGAAACCCTTGTGCTAGCAACAAAGCTTTAGAATTTCTGCTCGTTTCCGTGATCCTTCGGAATTATAAATTGGTGTGACGGTGTCTGAAAGATAAACGTTCAACTACGGCTTGATTATAAAGGAAGATAACGTGCGTTACTGTAAGATCATAGATACCAGAGTGACGAGTCAAAAGCGTATCCTGTCACGCAACCGCAGATTATATCTTAATATAAATATCCAATCGTGATTTCTTCGAGGAAGAAATATAGAAGATAATTTTTATATATTTATTAAATAAATCCAACCAGAAGTTATTACATCGAAAATATGTAATTAAAATCTATAAATATAATTAAATTACAAGTGGTATCGTATTGATTTAACTTTACAGATAGCATTCGTTGCTACGTTAAATTAAGAATTTCTAACACATTAGTCTCGAACTACGAACTCGGCTTCTCAGAGATAAAATGTTTGAAAACTGAAGATGTTTCACAAAATAATTAATTGCCGATGCTTTAATAGATTTCTTCGAGGTAGCTGTTCAAATCAAGATTATTGAACTTCTTTTAGACGTAGCCAAATAATTGAAAAGTCTATTAATAAGCCTGCAGCAGATAAAGCGTCGACTTCGGCAGGTACAGATCGGTTTTTAGCAGTCTTATTCATAATTCTGTGGTGCGCTAAATTCGACGAAGTATTAATTTTAGCCTGCTGCAGAACGCAATCATTTATAGAATCATTATAGCAGCTTCCGCTTTATTCTCAGGAGTTTCGTCTCGGTACAATCTACTTCGTTTTCACGAACTGTCTCCGCGAATTAGTCTCCTGCACTCGTTCTGAACGTCTCGGCATCTCCGAGCGAGAATTGCTGAGCACGTATGTGGAAGGAGGACAACGATCGATCGTTAAGTTCGTACCCGGCTGCCGGGGACACTTACAAATTAGCCAATCAAGTTCTAATCCCACCACGATTTACCCCAATCAGCCCGCATCCCGCTGCAAATACTTTAATCCGACCATTAATCCTACAAGATAAAAGTTTCCGAAGTTGTTATAGCCCCTTTGTCGTCGGCATCGGCAATGTATCGGATCGCGACCGGCAGAACCGATTACCGGACGATAAGAACCGTTTCGATCGTTCCCAATCCGAGGCCTAATAGCGTTCGGCCAAATGCGCGATCCTTGATTTCCGTCGACCGAAAGTCATGAAGAAAAGATCACAGCAGAAAATTGAATGATTGGCAGAAACCAAAAACGCATAATGAGACGAAGATGTTTTTAAGTAATACTTTTCTCACAACTGGCGAACGGGGATAGTTGAACGTAAACCGTGGTATTCGACATAAATTCTTCTACGCCTCACCTGGAATTAAAACAATTATTTTAAAAAGAATTGTAGAATATAAAAAGAGTGTTAATAATTACTTTTCACAGTCGGTAGAATCTCCGACTTTGGTGTGCATTTTCAACTAGCACAATAGAGACATATTTTGTACTTTACCGGCGTGTTTTTCATCGAATGATTTAACCCTTCAAGTGTTTAGTTCGTACGTCGTATGTAGAGAACCAGATTAATTCATCAAAATTTGATCTACACTGGTCTTTGTACTCTGTATTTTGCATTTAATAAATTATTTAAGCGATAAAAATAAATAGAACGGAAGAAATAATGGTCGCGAACATGACAATCAGAACGACATTCATATGGAATACAACACAAATCTATAAAAACAATATAAACAATAGACATTTTTTATATTACACAGTCTCATTTTAGTCGGCACCGAAAGGGTTAAATTGGTTTTCATCTCCAGCCAACCGCATATTTCGAAATCAATTGCAGACGACCATTTCGCGTAGCAAAGAAGCAAAAGAAGCGGAAGTTGATCCAGCTTCTTGCAGCCAGGATACGCGTCTTTCCAGTGTAATCCCGAATGTATTTAAGCGGACGATGGGATTGAAATCCAAAAAACGAGGAGGATCGTTCCGGGGGATTCTAGAAGGCAAGGCGGGGAGGTGTGAGCATCGGTTAAATTTATGCTCGGCATCGCGGCGGTCGTCCCCGGGCAATTTTTTTTTCAACTTCAACCTCGGGCGATTCTCTCTCCCCACCACGCGGCGGTCTCACCGGCGGTAGCCATACACAGAACGCTGGACAAACAACAATAAATACATTTTCCCAGGCGGGGTGGCAAACCCGGTGAGGGGTGGAACTTCCATGCGAGCACGTACGGGCATAGCTTAGCGTAATCTGACTGCACACCACCCCATTTCAGCCGCCGACCCTCCGCGCCGCGACGTACGCAACCCCCAAACCGCCCCCGCACGGCGCTCCGCAAGACTGCGAAGCCACCCCCCTCGTGGCCGTGGAGAAGCGTAGGTGGGCGATGGAGAGATAGCAGGAGAGACAGTTGAATGACGAAAAAAAACGAAAGAAAAAGAAACAAAACAATGGAAAAAGAGAGAGAGAAGGGAGAGATACAAAAAACAAAGAAACGTAGGAGCCGACAACGTAACCGAGGGTAGGTGGCATCACCACCTGACGAAAGAATACCGCGGCCTGACTAGAATTTCATTAACCGGCGCCTGGCAGAAGAGGGCGACAAATATGAAGAGAAAAAGAGTGGAGACACTGCGGCCGCGTTTATCGGCGCGAAAGAACTTGTTAAACAGACCGTTTGTCCGTTCTGTCGTTTCCGTCGGCCTTAAGGGGCGGCGGATAAAAATTATCCGGAAGGATGACTTCCCCGTCGAGAATTTTCGCTATAATTACCTTGCTGAAATATGTCGATTCCGCTAGAAGTATGACGATGTTCCAACGCTTTAAAAAATCATTCGGCATTTTTCACTGAGAATATTTGGACAAGTCGAATGTTGTCTTTTTGTAAGGTTCGACGATTTTGATCCCGATTTCACGGTGCCAGAAAGTTCAAGCGCAGTGTTTTCGGTCGACATCGGCCTTCGGAATGCTAATGCGTGATTACGGCATGACCGCGGCTGTAATACGTGAACTTTTTGCTACTCACGTGTGTCGGCGTCGGCGCCAGCGGACCGCTTAAAACATCCCTTAAATTACCCCCATTAGCAAGGGCTGAATACCGGGTAAACGGGGATTTCACTGGCGGTGTTACGCGAGATTTATTTCGTAGGAAATATTCCTTTCTCCCGTTAAATTACATCGTTACCTTGCGCCCTGGACGCGGCTGACCTAAACACGCGTGTAAGTCGATTTGCTGAGGTTTTACGCTGCTAATCGTCTTCCGGTTGAATCTGCGTGATATTCACATTCTTTCGGTTTGTGACCATTACGCAACTTGATTATGAGACATAACACCAGTCTTGAGAAAATATTTTTTAATCTGTGTTCAATGACGACATCTTCCTTAATATTGCTAACGGATTCCTTTTAATTAAATAATTGTGTAGGTTGTAATTGTGGAGCAATTTATGTAATTAAGAGTATACTGTTTGAATCTTATTTAAATGTTAGAATATAAATAATGTATATATGCTGCGTTTATTCATCAACTTCATAAAGGTTTTGTCGTCCATTCAGAGGTGTATAGCTCAACTTTTTTATGTTAGAACGTATCGCCTCTTATTTGCCCCTATATCATTCTTTTTAAAGATAAAAGTATGTTAATTGCAAAATTGACGAAGAATTGGGGACCAATTAAACGCTGATTCAAGTGTGCATCTCTGTGTATAATACAGATTTTGTACCAATGTGAAATAGAGATTAATTTCCTGTCTAATAGATTTAATATAAATCCATGTAATGATTTTACCGTTCTATGTCTCCGTTACTCGTTCGTGTCATAAGTGTGATGCTTCCGAGTATCAATATTGTTATTTAACTCTCTAGTTTCAGGCAATTTGTTTAAATTTTCACATTTTTCACAAAGCTCTATACAAAAACTAACGTATCTAAAAGAAAGACCTCAAAAAATGTGCTGACTCAGTTATATTTATCTCAAGAAGCACTAAAAGTATTTTATTAATCAATATAACGCTGAAAACGCTTATTCTATTTAAATAGAATTTGGTATTCAGAGTGTGATCAACATTTCCTGAAATAAAATGGTCTATCTTGACAATAATCAGCAGCGTTCATGTTACGTCCATTAAGAGTGAGCATCCGGTGCAAAGCATTAACAGACCGAGAAAAATCTGACTGTGAATCCAAGACGAAGAAGTCGGTTATGGCAGAATAACTGAGACAGAGAGAAGCCTTATCAACTTCTTTAATTTTCCGGAAACGAGTGGCAGTGCCGTGTGTCCGCTTGAAGGAACTGGGGGGGGGGCTACATGGGACGATTTACAGAATTTAAACAGTCTCTGGGGGTAAGGCAGTAGCATGCTACCTCGGATTAGCAGGCTGCCGCCGTCGAAATAATTCCCCCACTTGCCGTTGCCTGGCTGCCCCCTTCAACCTCCGGGGAAGGTTACGTCCTTCCTGCGGGATAAAACAAAACAGCCAGCGGAGTATATTAATGCTCGGCTTAATGTGGCCCGCCTAATTAATGGACCGACTCACCGGATGCCCGTACTCTCGTCCTAAAAGTAAAAGATAACGCTTCCGCGGGAGGCATTATTAAAGACAAAAGCGGTGGCGCTCGCAAACCAGTCAGAGAAGAATTTTTGCGAGGCCGCCCTTACGTGCGAATAAATTTTGCAAAACACTGTTTTTAAGAACAATCGATTCGCTCGACAGAAAACGTTGCCACGTATCAAGGAAAACGTGGAATATTTCGTTTTTCCGGCGTCGAGATTCCAGGGGTGGTGCTCTGGGAGTGTCGCGAATACTGCGGGGGCGGAGCCTTGAGAACTGCATCGAGACTGCCCAGTTACGTCGATAAATAGAGAGAGAGCTTCTTCACTTGTTTTACTTTTTCGAGGAATTTTAATAAAGTTTTAGTCAACTTTTGAATACTTTAAGCGCGATTATCAAGCTAAAAAACTTCCACAGAATCACCGAAAATGTCAAACTAAAAGTCACATGTGCTGCTTTAACTCTTCCGCATTCTAGAAATCGTGATAACAATCAGTTTATACAAATTCATTACAGTAAAATGAACTAAATGATCCAAATTTAACGCAATTGTGTTTTACTCTTTATCGTCACTATGGGGTAACCACTTGCTGTGTCTTTGGCTTGTTTTCGGGCGTAATTAACTTTCCATTTATCGAATTAGACATAGTCGTAGATAGAACGTCGTAGATAAGTGATTACTAGACTAAATTGTCCGCAATTGTTGCGAATAAGAAGAATCACATTGGCATGTCTTTAGTAACTTCAATGATTAGAACTACGCACTATTGTCATAAATGCATAATCTATGTATAACGTCCGCTGTCTTGAAATCTATTCGGGGTAAATAATGAAGCCTGCATTCTGCAGGATCGTCCGTAACGTAATTGAATAGGAATAACGGAGCAGTTCATTCAGCTCTTAACGGGTAATTAAAATTAAATCATCCTTAATACAGTGGATCGATCGAATCACCGTGCTGGATCTGCGACGTATTGCCGACGTGTCATTGACTCCCGTTTGTATAAGACCCTGCGTAATTAATTGATACGTTTAAAGTGAAATCCACGAGGCAACGAGACGGTCAAAGTCAGCCGGCGCGGCGCGGTGTTCCAGGAAAAAGGATGCTCCAAAGAGAGAACATAATGCGTGGAAATAATCTAATTAGATTCAGGAAGTTGGGTAACCATGAAGATGTACCGATTGGAGGACATGTCGGTGGTCGTCGAACGTGTACGGAGATAATCGAATTATCGTCGCTTTGAGGAGCAGCGTCCGTGGATGATCTGATCACGTACCTGATGAACAGATCGCTAGCGATGCGAGCAGCTTTCGAAGGGTAGGCTCGCGTGCTCTCTCGTTATGGACCCTTCGGTAACGTTTCAGCGAACCATTTCCACTGTGCTCCGCCGGCTTTTCGGTGATAGTAACTTCTCCGCCGAGCAATTAATGCCACGCGAACCGCGAAAAGGTAGTCGTGATATTGGTGAATAACCGGCGTTAATGTTGCTGCGGAATCACGGCCGTTTTTTTTTTGGTAATGCTGCATTAAAATTGCTAATTAAATACACTCGGTTCGCGCCACACGTGATTCGTGTTCAGCAACTTATTTCGATGAATCGCGACGGCGTGAGACGTGTATCAGAGTGGCCGCGATATTCCAGAAAAATTCTGGAACAAAGTGGAAATTGACTGACCGCATAGGGTCCGTGAAGACCTTCGAGGTCGACGCCGGTATTCGGGTTGGCTTCCACAGGAATTTCGTGCGGTCGAATTCCAGTATGCCCAACTCGAAAATACTTTTGTTATTATAGTGTACGCGCTCGCTCGCTTCTCGTCTCAAAGGGAAACGTAGCACCGATTCACCGTCGACAGTGTTTGTTGCGAGCGTATGGAAAAATTCGGACCGTTCCGCGCAGACTGGTGCTTGTTAACGCTCGATTCCGCGAAATGTATTTCCATTGAATATTTTCCGATTAACGCATTAACAAAGGCTTTAATCGACCTATAATAACGACGGTATGTATTAATGTCGCGCATATATTTCAACGGCGCGAGTTCGATCGACACGTGATTATTATGTGGGTAACTTTGCGCGCATTTGGATTTAATAGTTTGTATAATTTACCGCGCTAGTTGGTTATTCCATTAATCACTGCACTCGTACGAATATATGTTTACGAATAATAATTAAAGCATTATTTATGTCATATTCGATGTATCGATGGCCGCGAAGGCGCGCAAATGACCAGTTAATTAACTCGCTTTAATGTTGTGCCTGCTATCGGCTTGATTGTTCTGAAATAATAACAAGAAGTAATGAACGCGCTGCAGCACGGTATTTCTTGTAAACAATTAGAGCAACCTCGCGTAGTTGTCGATTTTTCTAAAAAGTAAATAGGTACCTTCTACTTATAGCTATAAATTTGTTGTGTATAATTTTAATAACTACGGAACGGACAGAAATAACTACAAATTGACCATTATTACTTTCTCCTTCTACAAGAATTCACGTATCCCACAGTAAGGTAGATCCGTGTCTACTAACAATTTTTGTGCCCCCTGATTCAAAACGTATAGGAAAAGATAAGTTTTATGTATAAATTGATAACAAAAAAATATAAGTCATCAATTGTGCAATAACACTTTTCCTTTTCTATATGTTCTTAATATGGGGGGGGGGCACGGAAACTAGGACATCTACCCTACTTGAAAAACTGATAATATATGTGTCTCATGCCGAATAGTATTTAATACTTGATATCGCAGCCGCAAACCACAAAATTAATTACAACTTCTTGTAAGTTTTAAATTGAATTAAACCAAAAAATGAATACAGTTGTGCAGTACTTTATTTATGATTATAGAAAACAACCATTAAGAACAAAGCAAAACTATATTATGTAATAATATCATAAAGTAACAAGTTTCTTTCAATTACCAAAAAAAGATCGTTATAAAAAATAATTAGCATTTTTAACTTCATCAATTTAATATAATTTACTTGTTAATACATTTTTCTAATTTATTAGATAATGCTGGTATCTTTGTTTCTAAGAAATGAAGATTGACCACACTGCTCTACTGAAAGGAAATCATATTCGATGGCACGAATTTCTGATACTTCGGTCTTTAGTAATTAACATATCAAAGGCTCGGTATTAATATTTGCTTCGGAGTCTCCACCGCATAGAAGATATTAACGTCCCCGTAATATTGTGTCCAGGCTAAGGGGAGAGGACATATTGAAACCGCACAAACTTTGCTCATAGCATCCTCGAGTGCTCGTAAATATACCGGGTGACTCGAATCGATCTAACGAAATTAAGTCGACGTCGAAAAGATAACGAAACTGTTGAGTCCAAGCAATTTTTGATAACCAAGCAGTCATTGCACATCTTGTCATCTTAATAAGAACCAATGTTGCTCAAAGAAGAATTTATAAATTTAAATTCAGTATAGAACAAGTACTTATTTACAGGGGAACTAGTATTTTCATTGTATTAAACTTCTACACAAATTTTATATCCGTAACTTGTATTTATTTCCAAGAATATTTATGAAGACAAATATTGAAACATGCAGTAACACTGTAAATGAGTGATCCACTTTGAAAGGCATTCTTTTCTTAAATGGTTTGCATGATTATAGTACCACTTTAATTACTAGTCACACATCTTTAATTCTTACATTAACTGTGCAACGCTATAGTATGTTTATTGTCCAAGCGAATTGTCAAGTACAGTCGCGAACGCGGTATTTTGAAATCGTAAAATCCGCCCAATATGTCAAAGTCCATTGACCCTATTATCGCAATATGATTACTTTATGTCTTAGCTGTTTTTCCGACCTCAAGATATCGAGTACGCGAGTATATTTTAATCACTAGTTATACCTTTTTAATTTCTTATATTGTCTATGCAGCCCCGTATTGTGTCAAATTTTCAAGTAAGCTTTCTAATTTCTTGTCTATCTCTCCTTCGTGCCAAATCCATTTTAACAAAAAATTTAATTCAGATCGTATCGTTGCTCATAAGTTGTCTACTATTTTAACCCTTTGAGTGGAAATGACGAGTTCTCTCTCAGAAACATTTTCTGTGCCGAACTCGAATTTGACAGACGACGTCCGCCAAATATTTAAATGTTTAAAAACCATATAAATTTCTTCCAGCTGTTAAAAAAAGAATTATTTTGATATTTACACATTTTCTTGCCTTTTTTCTATCTAAGATTGTGTCACTATAGTTACAATGAATTACTAAAAAATAAACTATATTACAAATATTACAATAGTAACTTAAAAAGGATATTTTCCAATTTCTATTCAATATTAGCATTACTCTATTAATCTGATCTATTACAAAGGAGATAATGTCCACATTTATATAAATACATTAAATAAAAACAGAAATATTTTATTTTTATTTTGTGATATAGGTGCATAGATGCACAGAGTAGTTAAATTGCAACTACTTTTTTTATCATAAATGCGCTATTTATGACACTCTTTCATAATCGGTGGATTCCCTAAATTCTAGTTAATGGAGCAGTACCAATAATCTGATAGGCCGAGCGAAAAGGTCGGAAAACGCGGGCCGATTAAATAAGCGTTAAACCCTTGAAATTCGGTTTAAATGGAGCACAGGGGGTGGACTCTACATACGTCTTCGACCGAGAACAATTAATGTTTATCGGGAAACTCGCGCAGCCGTTACCCGAGGAGCCGGTGGCGTTTAAACGCGCAATAAGTGGTGTGCGTGTGTGCTAGAGACCGAGAAAGAGAGAAAGAGGGAAAGAGAGAGAGAGAGAGAGGGGGGGAGAGGGTCAAACTAATTCGATTCTAAACTCTGACCACATCGCGAGAAAGAGGCGCGTGGGTGAGTCGGGGCCAGGCCGAGGAAAACCACCCCCGCTCAGGATGGACACAGATGGCTCTAACCGCGCCGTTAAATTCTGGAACCTGTAACTCTAATTGCTCATAGACAAGCGGACGTCCTAGTGCCAGATGCCGGTGAAACTTGTTAAAAGCACGCGAATCCGATTATTCATTCAGCCCCGCTCCGACTGTGATTTACCGTGCACACTAACCGAGGCCACGCAGAAATTAATTAGCCGATACAATATAATAATCGTAATACGCATTAATTGCCAGCATTATCGGGCTGACGCGCACGCTTGTCGAATTGTAATGATCAATCAAAATTTTGTTTGACCGCAGATAGAACGGGACAGCCATAGGACGATTCAATAAAATGACGATGGATGTAAGCAAAAGCGAGCCAAGCAAGAAGGGGGCGGTGCAGCATGAATGCGCTTTCTGCCAGAAGGCAATCACGGAAAGGTAAATATCCTGATCGATTATTTTTGCCGGCGAAGGAGAAAAGATCACCGGTCAAGAATCGTATGCTCTTCTGCTCAAGGTTCCTGTTAAGAGCGTTGGACATGTTCTGGCACGAGGACTGCCTCAAGTGCAGCGTCTGCGCGTGCAAGCTTGTCGAGGTTGGATCCACCTTGTACACGAAGACTAATCTTATATTGTGCAAGAGGGACTACCTAAGGTGCGTATCATTATTCTTGTATACATTATATTACTGTCCACTGCTGAAAAGATGGCACAATTTCTGTCGAGGGGCAAAGGGGATATATCGCTCCCACCGCCTAACCTGCACGCCGGTAGCTCCCATTTTTCTATGACCTCCCGAAACTCATTTTTATCGGCAAACAAGAAGCGAGGTAAATTGACGCGAGGCATGACCTAATCGTATCTCTTATACAGCGCGTAACTTTGCCAATGATAATCAAAAGTCTGGAATCAAAACAAATTGGAAGAGGACCGGTGGAACGGGTGACCGATTTCCCTTGCCCCTTGCACCATTTCCTGATTTCCCGATGATTACATTTAGGTTCTTAACGTTGTACATTAACGTAGGCGTAAGATATTCGTAAAATTCCTATACTCGAATAATAAGAGAACTGCGAACGTGAAAGTAATACTGCAAAACATGATTAGTTTCATTTATACTTCATAAATATTGAACATATACTTATGATACATATGATAACCGTTAAAAAAGATCATGTTGTACAACATAAATATAAAAAATATGTGCATAGTATAGCACGTTAGCTGCATAATGCAATGAAAAATTAATCGAGATGCTAATTAGTAATTAGACGCCTTTTACGGGGCTCTTTTGGTTAAGAGGGGTATCTCTTTCACTTTTTCAGTGAATACTTTTCGTTAAATGAGTAGCACGTATTTTGTACTGTTTCTTACATATTTTTGACAATAGTTCAAACGTACAAGTACCATAATTTTTTCATGCAAACATAATAACTATAATAGGTGTTACGTGTTCTTATATAACGTCCTTACAACAAAAAATAAAGAAACTATCTGAAGCTGGTGATCTTGTAATGCAACCATTTTTCATATCAGTATATTTTGTGTTCTTGAAATTGAACTAAAATATTACATAGGATTAATGTAACTTTTGTTAATTACATAATTCCGTGAATCTTTATATGAAATAAAAATTGTCTTCATTAAATTCAAAGAAAATACATCTCCTTTCTTAATAGCTTTAATTATTTAAAAATGTTTTGTCTATATCCGTTTAATCTTCTGATGGTTTTATGATTCACGTTACCATTTTCTCATAAATGCATTAGATGCATTTTTATAAATGCCTCAATTAGATTAATATTCATATCATGTGAACCTTCTTGAGTTTGTTACTTATATTATATTGTTTACACAATTGTTTGCATAATACAATACTGTTCATTTTATAATCGACCTAAGTATTTTATAACGGACTGAAAAGTTTCTCAAATAGTGCTATTTAGAGTTTTCTAAAAGCAACGCAAAATCTGATCGTAAACTTGTGTTAAATAATAATGCTTCTTCAAATAATAGATCTAAACAATGTATTGACAGATACTATGATATTCGTAAATAAAGGAGACTGATTTTGCAACGTATTGTTCACAACATGTAGATACATAAAGCTCGTGACAATACATTGAAAGGTGAGAAAATTTGTCACTGTCTCGCATCTGATATTTATCACTTCAGTATCATGAAATCTGAAGCCACTATGTCAGAAATACTAGGTCTGATTTTGGAAACAAGTCAGCGCGATTTATGACACCAGTTGTCAGAATCCTCATTTTTGAACAACATATAATCGATAAATTGTTGAAGATGAATCATTTTGTTGGAACATTAAAGCAAGATGTCACTGTATCATTTCCTGACTTCAGTGCAAGTATGGCCAATTTTTAGACTGCGAAGTTTAGTCATTTATGACAAAAACGAGTAGGTACCATGTAAAGCCACAGATAGGATAAAAGTGTTTAAGACTGACAACATATCAGTTTCAGTTTATTTAAAACATTAATAAAGAAGAAGATTTCTATATGAATCTATTTGTTGCAATCGACGTAAACAATTTTCGTTTCGCATAGATAATTATATTAATTAAAATATGCAAATTAAGAAAATTTTTACTTACTTCGCTGAAATTATGTGAACGTTATTTATAAACTAAGAACTTATTTATTGTTACACGTATTTTTACATCTGATCTTTCAATTCAACAAATATTTCAGTTAATCGTTTAACTACGTACTGAACAGTTTTCTATAAACAGAACATTGTGATTCCTTGTCTACGAGCAAATATGCGATCGAGACATCGATCCATGTACAATATTATACTTCCGTTTCCCTCGAAGTACCTTGACACAGCATTTCATTACGGTCTCGCGAAGTCAATAAAGGGCAGGAGGACGAGCCAGCTCACGTACGAGCAGTCCGGGCGAGGAGAACGGAAGCAACAAATCGAATTTTACAGATGAGTTTCCCTTATTGAATACATCCGCGTCCCATATAAACAGGAGAGGGCAAATAAACCGTGTTGAGATTACAAAGTCCCGAGGGAACACGCGCAGGTGGCGCGTCTGCAAAGACCGCCACGCCCGCTATAGAAGCTTCGTGGTCTTTATTAATGGTCTAATATTTGAAGATGGCATATTCGTGGCGGCCGTAAGCTTCTTGGTTCCCGCTGCACGCTAACTAAAACTCCTCTCGCTAATATCGCCGATACGGGGGACAACCAAAACACAGACTGTTCAAACCGAGCAACACACCGCGCCAAGAGGAACGAAAGCAATATCGTTTCGGGAAGGTTAAACGGCGAGTTCCTGCCGTAATAAAATCAGCAAAAGTCTCATCGAGTTCTTGTCATAATAAAATCAGTAAAAGTCTCCTCTTTTTCTCGATTGCGCAGATTATTCGGAAGCACCGGGCTCTGCGCGGCCTGCAACAAATCCATACCGGCCTTCGAGCTGGTGATGAGGGCAAAGACCAACGTCTATCATTTGGAATGTTTCGCCTGTCAGCAGTGCAATTACAGGTAAGATGCATTTAAATGTTAATTTAGTTGTTTAAATGAACCTTTTTTACGTGCCGGTGGTGTACTTTGTTTAAAATATTTTAAATTCGAGTGGCGTTAAAACAGAATTTATCATTTCAATGCAAGGGTAAAATTTGCCAACGTATTTGCACACGATACATTCAATTTAACGCCCCACGTAATTATTATCTGCATGCAAAAACAAAATTTGGAAAAATATATTAAATCATGTTGTCATCATAAATAAATGTATTGCGGAGAATGTGTTAATCCCGATATTAAAGCTGGAAGTACACTATACAAACTATTGGTGAAGCATATGGGATTGAATCGACTTGTCGTTTGTTTATATATACATTTATGTCATTACTAGACTGTTGATCATTACGCAAAACAAAAATTATCGTCATAAATTTCTTCCTTCCTCAAATATTTTCAATTACTTAAAAGTAATACATAGATATTCTTAATTTCTTTTAACATTCTCATTGTTTTCAATTTTACTAACCATTTTTATCAGAAATGCATAAAATTCGTAGTCTAGTCATTACGATTGACCACTTTATATTATTTGATCACCTCGCTCAAAACAGCGTAATTCTCGAATTATTGGATGGACAACAATTCACCTTTAATTTGATCAATTTGCTACTACACTGAGATTTGGTGAAACCATTCAGCATCGACTCTAAAACTATTTCGGCAATACTTATATTAAAATCTGCGGCTACAAAAAATAACGCCGCGTGTCACATATTCTCATTTCTGAGATATGGTCGCTTAAACTTTTTCGTATTACATATGTTTACTTATTGAAGATATTATACTTGTTGTAGATATTGAATTTGTTTCCGTGATTTTTTTCTGATAAATACGTGATTCCTATATTCTAGAAATCAATTAATGCATAACCTTAAATTTTTTGAAACTGCGGCATGCGACGTTTTTCCTTGCAGCCACGGAAGTAACAGTGCACAAAGGAAATTTTATTATGAAATAAGGCACATATACCACGTAAACGAGATACGGCAATTAAGCTTTCCAATGAAACCTTTACACGGAATTCCGGCGCTCTTCCTGAATCAGAAAGCATTATCTCCGGAAGAACGGATTATCCTGGCCGCGTGTTGATCGGAATACAGATACAGACTCAGACACACCAACGATATTATTTTATTAAATATACCGAGAGGCGATGATTAAAAATTCACACCCGAGGGTGGCGGGAAAGTCGCTGATTCGGAGGAGATATTCGTCGTGGCAGTTCATCCGTTTAACAATTTAATTCGAGCCAGCCGGGCCGTGCGCCCGGGGGGCTCAGCGAAACTTCTCCCAGCACTTCGCAACACTTCGCTTACTTATTCACAACAACCAAGTTAAGCTGAAACTCGTTCGAGTCTGTGTTTAAGTCGAAACACCTCGGTGAATCCGCCGGATGAAGATAATCGGCGCAAGAATCGGGAAGCCTCGAGTGAACCGTGCCTCCGCCAGACTGGGTAATAAAGTCGAATTAGTTACACCGCGGCTTTCGTCCCTTTTCCGGCCCTTCGACGGCATCTGTCATCGAGACACATTCGCCGTCGCTTCTGGCAAACGACCTGACTCAGACAGAGCACTTTTCAAACAAGTGACAGCCACAAGGCTGTGATTGTCGCGTGATTACTTTGTTATTGAAATAAACCACTCGCGGGCGTATGATGAACAAGAGGATGCGGATGAACAGAATACGTGAAGTATAGCCGCTTCTATTTGTTTTACAGCGTTTGATTCGTACGTTTTTGTCTATATGCATGTTCATTACGTCCCTTTGACACGAGGCTTATGATGCTTGTATCCCGGTGCGTGTATGATGAATACCGAACGCACGTACATGTAATTCAATGGGAGCATTCAAACGTCGCACAGTGGGGTATTTTGACGATTTAAACCAACCAAATTATTTGTATTATTTGTTTTATTAAAAACACGTTTTCATAATAAATTCTGGCATAATTAATGGACAGGTCATTCTAATGCATTTCTTGTACAGTTTAATCATTTTTAATAAAATAATGGTCTGAGAAAGGAAAAGCGAATATGAATTTGTTGTTTGTTATATTATAAGAAACTGAGAAGTTTTTGTGTCTCGGATTATAACTAACAGTTTTGTACGCCTTTTACTGCTGCACGAAAATCATGTACGAAATACTCATATACTAATACATTTCAAATTGTTCATTACATTCCGAAACACAAAAACTTTTCAGATTCTTATGATATAACGAGGGACAAATTATAAACTATTTCAATCTCAGGATATTTTGCGTCGTTTCTGAGATGTGCTAACGTGAAGTTGAAAATAATTGATTTTCAGCTAAAAAATTATTGATATTCTCTTACTCACTATAGTATGACATAGATAAATATACATAAGCATATAATAATTTGACACGATCCGATATCGGTATACGAGAATATTTGAATTAGTTTTTGTCCCGCGTGGACGCACTGTGCAGTGTCACGAGACATATTTTTTCTCGTTTTGTACGCTGTATCGTATACGCGTATTACAACGCACACATCCTCGCGTGAAACGGCTCTTAGAGCAAATTTTACTTGAAACGAAAATGAGGAATAACTATTTATAATAGAAATAATAATATAATGAAATAAATCATGGGCTTGCAGGATTTCGATGGAATTACGAGACAGGCTATTTCTAGTTCTATCAATCGCTTAATCGGTATTCGTTTTATGTTTTCAAACGCATAGATGATGTTCAATCACCACGTTCCGCGGAAAATTCTAGAATCCTGAAAAAATCGCATCGGTTCTACCCTTCAGGGAAGAGGTTCGCTGAAATTTCCGAGCGTGACGTCCGTAATTGACGTGAAAGCGCCCCGCGGAAACGGGCGTTGAGACATCCATCCAGTAGAGAAGATCCGAGTGGAAAGTCAGAGTTCCGAACTATGCGAGCGACGTGTAGGTGCCCGGAGGTGCACGTCAGATGCAAATCACCGCCGACTAATTTCCCGGAAAACTAACGAATCTCGCGGGTTCGGCCAAGAGGCGGAGCAACCGAAAGAGAAAGGAGAGAAACAAGGGAGCCTGAATGTCCGCCACGAGAGACAGTGATACGTAGCCGGTGCTCCGATAATCCGAAATTAGCAAATTAATTAATTTTCCTAGTCGGAATTATTCCGGGAATATTCAATGGCCGAAGTTTATGCCGAAATTAACGCAAGCGCACATCGATCGCGCACAATAGCTTCAAAATCGGCATAGAGCATTAATGTCATTAATACTAAGTCGACCTGGTTTAAGGGGTATTCCTGACATAATCGATTGACAAAGTCGAAGTTTTCGTTTCATCACACTTCTGCAATTTTTTCTCCGTTGCACGAAGGTCTGGAAAATCTATAAATTCAAAGTAATCCTAATTGTTCTAATTACTAATTACAGAACATCGAATTAAACATTCTCTTTATTCTGTTATATAGATAAATAAGTATAGTTGAGATACTTATACGAGTCATAAGTATTTAATTATTTATATATAATAATTGTTTGTAATTATTAGAACAATTTATACTTGAAGAAAGCTTATACGGAAATGATCAAAAGTGACAGAACTCAAACTTTGTTTACATCAAAACTTACACGCTCTTAAGAGGTGCATGTGAATTTCAAGTGCGGCGTCTTGCAATTTTTAACTTTACCTTGGCTATAACGACATGTCCGATGATCGAAATGTTTCTAACAAAAATTGAGCAATATTCGCTTTTCTATTATCAATTTAAAAATTTTGGTTTCTCAAAAACTAGATATCATTCCGAGTTTTAGAATTTTAATATCCATTTTTAACTTACTAATATTCTACTTGGTGTCGGGTCGAATTCAACGATCTACAGTGCCCGAAATTTCCATAAAGCCACCTGATTTTTTGGTGAAATCTTATAATTATGTCATAGTAATGAGAAGCTGATGCATCATAGCATTTTTGGATTAATAAAAAAAAACATATATATGTTTGCAGTCATAGATATATTGTTTATTTATAAAAAAAACGTAAAATTATATAGTTTAACAAAAATCGAACTGCGAAATTTCCATAAAGCCAAACGTTTTTTAAGTAGATAACATCAATATTAACAAAAATTTCTTCTATATTTCGAAATTAATACCTAGTATAATTGCCATTTTTTCGAATAACGTCGAAAATTCGATTAGTCATTGATGGAATCAAAGCACGAATAGTTTCTGCTTCGATCGCTATCCACGCTTCGTTCACTACAGTCCATACTCAGAAACGGAGTTGTACTGTTTAGAATTGCCATATACTTTTCTTGTAAGTATTCCCCAAAGGTTCGCAATTGGGTTTAAATCTGGTGAACAAGCTGGTCATGTCAAAACCCTGATATTTCTGCTGTCTAACTACTCCTTTGTTTCTCTTGATACATGAACTGAGGCGTTATCCTGTTGAAAAGTGTAATTGTCAGTCTCAATTTCTTCAGTAAATGGTATTAAGAGTATCTCCAACAGCTTCGTGTATTGTGACGAATTCATTTTGTGGTTAATTCGGCAGATCGGGGTTTTTTTATTGGCTCTGAATGCAGCCCAAATCATTAATGAGCCTCCATCGAAGTTACGACTCATTGCTACGTTAGGATCTTTTCTTAAATCGTGCCAGTAGTACTTGTGACCATCTGGCCCATCTAAGTTAAATTTTTTCTCATCAGAGAAAATTATATTGTTCCATTCTTCTGTCCAGGACATATGCTTTGTGCAAATTCGAGACGAGCTTGTTTGTGTCATTCTTTGAATGCTGGTTTCTGGAGCATTTTTTTCCATTTAAATCGCCCTGAACTTTTTAAAATTTGCTGCACACGCCTCGTTGTTATTGGTAGTTGTTGTTCAATTCGAAGTTGTGCTGCACTTTTTGTTTCCCTTGCTGCCAGTCTCATCAATAACGAATATTGTATTCTTGTCAATTTTTTATTTCCACCTGTATGGTGTTTCTTACCGTATTCTTCGCCCAAATTTATATAATTATCTATTAAAGTACGTGATCTATTAATTTGTTTCGCAATTGATTGATTAGAACACCCCATATCTTTATAAGCATCAATGGATGCCTTCTCTTCGCTGGTCAACAGCTTGCCTCGTGGCATTCTAATAAAAATAAATACAAATATAATACATATACAATTTTGATGAATTTAAAAATCAATTTCAGTATAAATACGCACATATTAATCACAATTAAAGTTCTTTAGCTGAGACTCATGTGTTATCCACATAAAATTTAAGCACAAACTAAGTGGCTTTATAGAAATTTCGCACTGCCGTTCCGCGGCCTTCGACGAAAATGTAAAAAGATTCAAGACGTAAACATTTGTGAGTGAGTGACGTATGCATCTCTACTCAGTAGTCAGTATACAATGTTATAGATATTTGAAAAGTAACAAATTTCTCTATATTTTTTAAAAATAGACCAAAATGTAGGTGGCTTTATAGAAATTTCGTGGGCTGTATACCACAACTGTTCAAAGCGCGAACTAAAGACAAATCTACGGGCAGCGTCTTAGCGGAGCGGGGATGTGAGAAAAAAAAGATTGGTGTGTTTACATTTTCATGATATCTGTCCTCTCTCACTCGCACGCGTTGCCGTTATATGCCGATCGTGCGATGCTCATTCTAATTGAATTAATCTCGACGTAACCGAAGTCTCCGAACATCCGTCTGAGCAGAATACCTTTCTGTAAATTATTTCAAACGTTGTTTTTGAGATGTTATCAGAATTAGTTTACTAGCTAATGCACGAAACAACTTACAACTTTTCTAACTTCTTTATTTATGCCTTTGATGAAAATTGGAAACATGCAATTTGTAGACTTGGATTAGTTTGATCCACGTCGAGAACATCAAAATCGGTTGATACTGAAACAAATAACGAGTACTGCATGTTCTAGAAATATAGCCGTCCACAAACATTATCCAATTTTTATAAGAACAGTGTTTATCATTTTCTTCTATCATTCTATCAATTGAAAATTTCTAAAAGAATTCAAATCGTTTGAACGAATTTTGAAAAATCTGCAGACTGTATTGTAATATAAAAATCGAACAAAATTCAAAGAATTCTCATTGTTTCAGCTCTCATTGTTTCAGTACAACAAATTGCTGTTAATAGTGTGTTGCTAAAGTGTTATCTTACACCATATTTAAGATCTTTTCTTATTTTTCTTAATTTTCTTAATTATCTACTAAGTTGCCAAACATTTTTGTTTCATATTCCTGCAGATTAAAAAACGTCCTGAATGTTTCGATTGAAATAGCTACTAATACTAATATCTAAAACCGTTGCAAACCGTAGCAAATGTTCGGATAATAGAACGGTTACCTAGTTACAGTGTCATATTTCATCTTCATTGATAGTACAGAAAATCATTTTGCATATGGGTTGCTATAGACTGATCTTATTACATGTGGAACGTTTTTGTACAATAGAGAATTCTAATATTGGAGGAATGAATGATCGAGATTTTAAAGTATAAGCAACTTGATACATAGGAATTTGGATAGATCCAGCTGCGGCTACCATGAAGTTGTGAAAAGCGACCGTCGTCCAGGGGTTAATCATGAAAGCTTGTCTTCTTGTTCGTCACGTTAGACGGTCCCCCTCGAAGGGGTTTCGCGCGACATTTCGCGCACCTAATGTCAAAGCACGGCATTTCCCTGACCTTTCTACAACTGTTTGGAGCGCTTCCGTCTCGGATTAACTTTCATTCGACCGGTATCAGCGAATCGTGCGCCTACGACTCAATGCGAATGCGGCACATGGTGCACGAGCTCCCTCGCGATCTCCGCGTCGGATTAGTTCAACTTCCGTCGCGATCGAACGAGGTACACGCTCTCCTCTTGAATTTCAAATATAAATCCCCTATTAAAAACTGAGCGTTTTCTACGGAGTGGAAGCGGGTCCTATCGCGGCGCGGCCTAGAATAAAAATCTGCAGAGAAAAAAATCGCGGGTACGGAGCCGCGGACAAAGGCTAGCCCCGTCAGGTGCGCTCTTTGCCCGTCGCGTCGCCGCCGCGCGAAGCGGAGCGGAGCAGAGCGGCGCACGTGACTATCGAGCGAAGTCGATTACTGCTTAAAGATACGTCGAAAGTATACTTTCTTTCGTGGTCGAAGGTAACGTGCAACCCTTAAGGCGGACCATTGGTTAGGGGTCGAAGCGGTTGACCGTAGCTAAAACGGAAACGGATGTGGCCGTTGGGTCACGCGATCTCCACGAGCCGAGCATAAAACACCTGAGTTGTTTAATCATACGCTAGCAGACCCGAGTCGTACATCGTAAACTCGTAAGGGTAGGCCTCCGTCTCAGTTGCCCAAACGTGATCTCTCCTCCGCCACGGTCTTAACCACCGAGATGCGCGCCGCGATAAAAAGAACTCCTTTCATCCATTAACAGATACGTCCATCAATAAACGTCATCGATGCGGACGTTCAAGTTTCCTTCGAATCGATTAACAAATTGACCGCCGAATATCAATTCCAAAAATTTCCCCAACGTCAATGACATTTAATTAATATGACCGAAACTAGAAAGTTAAAATTTACAACAAGGAATATTACTGTCATACTTCCATGTTCGATATATTAGAATAAAAATAAATTTCAAAGCTAAAAGTTAGAAATTAGTGTCAACACTACTATTTGGTAAACACTAATGCATTCGTCGCAATAAAACTGGTATAAACTAATATCAACAATTACGCAAAAACGATCTTTAGGTATTACTTCATATTTTGATTCCAGCAATTGCGTTTTATTTTTAACATCGTCATTTTGCAATCGCAATGAAATGAGACATTCCGTGATATCAAGAAACAGTACAGGGGTAGATTGTTATCATTGTAGAAGTTAATAATAATACAAGGTATTGAGCAACAATGTAAAATAGGTACAGCATTATGACAATTACAAGATCATTCCAATGTAAATTGTGAATCTGAAATGAGCCAAGAGTATTCGTGTAATTGTTTTACAGTTAGCATGTTAGACGATAAATGATTGTAAGAACTTGTACTGCTGGGAGAAGATCAGCCTGATCTCGGAAGCACGAGGCGAGACGATCAAAAGAGACGAGTGGCAATTAAACTTGTTCGAAGGTCTCCCGAGACGACGGCGCAACGTGGCGCGACGGTGGAAGACGCGAGACCCCGGAGCTTTTTCGACTTGCGATCCAGCCGACGTAACTCCGAGCGGCCCTTTGTCTACGAAAGCAGAGCGGGTATTGTTGAGTTGGTGTACGGCTCTTCCCTCGCCGGGGTATAGTTCATTGTTCGTGCTTATATTGTATTTAGGCATTACCAGTCGAGCCGGTTTAATTGTTATTGTTCCGCGGCGCTTATCGAACTCGTTACCCTGCTGCATTCCCACGCGAATCATCGCCTGGCCCCGCGATTACTTGAAAATCATTAAACTCCCGACGGCCGGAATACGAGGCGGCCAAGCAACGACGGAGCCCGTTAATAGATGCGGATCCAGATAAGCATGAGCGAAGCGAGCCAAAATTCTCATAATATCGTTAACATCCGTGATCGTGGAGCTTTCGGAGGGACCCTCCGTCTTGCTGCCGCGATGACAGCGTTTCGATGTTCCAGCCAGGCGACCGGCGGCCAGCACAATGTAAAGTAAACTTCGCGTTACGAATTCACGCTCTTTAGAAGGGTAGCAAAGAGAGGCGTATCGTCGAGGTCTGGGTGGAAAGGTCGGCGAGCACTGGGGGTGGAGAGGAGCGAGTCGCGTAGAAGGGAGCGGCCATTTTGTTTCCGGTGTCCCGGGAGCACTTCCGGTCACCGTCACGCAGTTCTGCGTCGCGAAGTGCCCCCGAGCTCCTGAGATCTCCTTCCACGATTATATTCAAATTAAATGCAGGAGTCTGACCGGTAATATACTGCGGCCAATTTAGCTACAACCCCCCCGGAGGGTGGTTCGCCTTACCTCGTTCGCCGGCCATCCGACTTTAGTGCCCGGGAAGAATCCGGAGAATCGTTTCTATCTAATCGCGTTGATCGTGCAAGTCGAAAGCACCGCGGAAGAATCCTCGTGACCTTCTGCTTACCAATCGTCTATCAGAATTCGCTCTTTGTGTTGCAGCGGACGCATTCGAACGGTCCGCTTGCAGACGTCAGGGATTAATCCAAAAAGCCTTTCTTGGTGTTTGCAAGCACGTGCGTAACTGACTTTGCCGTCAGAAGCATGCTCGATCGTATACCGTTACAGACCTGGGGGTTTCTTTCTTTACCGAATAAAGAAAGCGGGGTTTTAGGAAAAAAGAAGATCTATCTTGGTGTCTTCAGGTGAGAAGCCTCGTGTCTTCAAAAAAGGCGTTAGCTTTGTCCCGGAGACTACTATAAATACATATAGGAAATGTAAAATCAAATTCAAAAATTTAGTTATTCGATCAGTTCTTTCAATCTGTACACCATACACAACGTTTATAGTTACAAAAAAGTTCTCATTTAGACCATTTCACTTGTAATAATTACAATCGTTACAGTATATTTGTTAGCTTAAATCGCGACTGTTCCTCCTCAGTCCAGAAACGCACGTGTATCGGAAACTACACTCTTCTCTACAAAATCGATAAATGGAAAAAGATTTCCTCGAAGTTTCGCAGTTCTGCAATTTGAGACCAATTTCGGACCCACGTACAATCTAATTATACCATACGGAAATCACCAACCAAATTCACTAATCGCGACAAAATCCAGAATGTAATAGATGCCGCTACAACACATTACGTTTGAAATTCAAATAGTATTATTATTACTTATTGTTAATTCCAGTTCAAGGCCAAAAAATGAACTTAATTTACAGTTTCCAAATGCTTAATCTACAGTCATCCTTGTATTTAACTCTATACAACTTATTCCACCCCTCTTCTTTTATCCTCCCTGTACTTCTCTCACTTTCTTTATTTTATACTTTTATTCTACTTTCTCTAACCACTCCACTATTTTTCAGTCTAAACATCGTAACATTCCTACACTCCCTATCTTCTTCTCCGATAAAGGTACCTGGGTGTCACGGTTATTGAACAAACATGTATCAAACTTTATCGTCCAATTTTAGTACTTTTCTGATAAAAAATTGTGTACTCGAAATAGAAACGTGCCAAATAACGACGATCTAGCCGGATGTTAAAATATTTTACCGGGAACAAAACATATTGTGGAAGAATGTGCAAAAGAGTAGCCTACTGATATAAGGATTAATCGAAACCATGAGTAATTCAACCTCGGTTGATCGAGATTTGACTGTGTGAGATATCGATGATTACCAAGAGGGCGCAACGCTTCTACTTCGGAAAATCCTCGCGATCGCCAATAAATGGCGGCAGACAAGGAATTCGCTTCCGGTTTTGCGATGCGAAGCTTGCCCGCGTATCGCGTTCAAGCGCCGCTGCGTCCGAACAGTTGGGTTTCAGTTGCACCATTTTCAATGGTGATAATCCGACGTAACGGGGACCTCGTTGCACGTACCGAACCAGCTTTGTCACCGGATAACCTAGACTCGCATTGCCGGCTCCGGTAGCTACAGCGATAGAGCCCCATACCCCAGGCTCTTCGTTCACCCCCACCTGTTCCCTGCCCCTCGCGGCGTCATCAACCCTCTTTCAGCCAGCCGGTTTCATCCCCTTCGTCGAAACTGCCTTCGAAACCGGCCGCATCGTGTTGCCGTGCGCGACCACGCGCGGACTCGCATCTACTTCGCGCAGCGCACACAAACTCGTGGTAATAGACGTTCCGGCTCGATTATAAATGAAACGCGTGACACGTACGATCGAATTACCTGAACGATCGGTCGAACGGACTCTCACTGCCGGAATGATGGCCAGCCTGTGGGAAATCGAGAGCTCCGCGCTTCCGTAGTAACGAGTTCGCATTCATCGTCGAGTCATCCTGCACCATAGTTCACCCGTCTGATAAGCAGACTTGATACTGCGATTATACTGCTAAATGCTCAGCCGAAAAGAAATGTAGGGCCAGTTATTTGCTTAAATCTGTGTTCAATTTTCATTATTACGGAGGGAATTTAGCGTTTTACATTTCACTCCGCTATATTTTGAACGAAGAGTGCTCATATGTGGGTTTTCTCGGATTTGAATATTAATTTGTACAAGTACTAGTTTGTTACACATTTTACTCATTTTATTAGGGTCTGCGAAATGTAAAAATGGTGAAAAAGTAATTGGTGTTATAAAACTTAAGTTTTCAATTTTAATTTGATGAAATAAGATACATTAATTTTATGAAATTTTTGAAGTTGTAGCATGGCAGTCAAACTATAATTACATGAGCTTTGTATTTTAAAGAAGTTTTGGATACTTTTAGAAATGTGGCGTTTCTGATAGAGTTATACAATTTTCACAAATTTCAAAATGCACATTAAGCTAAGAAAGATTAGATTAGAAAAGAATTGATTAGAAAAAGACATTGAAGTCTAGGAATGCCAGGATGCATGTCTGAAAACAGTAACATTTCATAAAATATGACAACTGTGAGTAATAACTAATGTGCTAATAATAATAATAATAACAACAACAACAACAACAACAACAACAACAATCCCCCTATGGGTTCGGGGGTAAGAATAGACCCAACGTATTCCCTGCGTGTCGTAAAAGACGACTAAAAGGGAAACCCATAAAAATGGAGCCAAGAAGGACACGATGCCTCGGAAAACAGTCGCTACCTGGGGTTCGCCAGGGCACCTCTGGAGCCATCGCTGAAAGTAGCAGCATGCAAGCCGATGGTAGCATATTGCTGAACAGGCGGGCATATGTCGGGTCACCCGAAAACAGTACAGCCGAAAATCAAAATCAAGACTCAAACCCAGCTAGAAGTGCTTTAGCGGAACAGCCACTAACCACTAAAGCTGGTCTACCACGGCAACGCATGATATGGACACGAAAAATGAATATAACCGTCATGCGATGATACTACAAAGCAACAAAAATAGAAACAATATCAACAGACTACAGACCCGAACTACACAAACTCTTCACAGACTACTATCCGCAATACAAAGAAACAATAACACCACAAAGGCTCATAGACCAGAAAAGAGTCATCACCAGGAATAACAGATTAACCCCATACGAAATACAGACAATAAAAGAGGAAATAGCACAAGAATTGAATATAGATCACAACAATAATAACCAACAACATGAAGATACAACAAGCAACTCAACACAAACGCCCTCACGAAACCAAAACTCAATACCAAATATATCGCAAATAATGCAGCAACCAACAATACAACACATTCAATCACAACAACCAACAGCACCACAACATACAACAACAACAACTATAAGAATACAGGAGGAAGAAATAGACTGTGAAATACAAACAAACATCATCAAATGGCAAGGAACAAATCCAGCCAATAGAACGCCACTACCAAAACTAATACATAACGAAAACACAGACCATATCTCAAATACAATTAATAATAAACTCGCAAACTATGTAAGCCAATCACACACACTCGAAGACATACGCCTAATAATTTACGCCGGTGCAATAACTACCATAAAACGAAATAAACAAGAAATAAAAGACCGCCAACCCCACAATGAAGGCAACATTAAACGCAAACCCAAATGGCAAATCAGAATAGAAAGGAAGATAGATAAATTAAGAAAACAAATAGGAAGATTAACACAATTCACAAGAGGAAGTCACTCAAAACGAATCCAACAACACGCACAACAAATCACACACAGCAGCAAACAAACACCAATAGAAACATTAGAAATACTAAAACAAAAACTAACAATATACACCACAAGACTAAGAAGATATAAAATGTCAAACAAGAGGAAAATACAAAATACCCAGTTCAATAGAAATGAGAAAAGGTTCTACCAACAACTTATTAACAAAAAGGAACAAACACAACATGCGCCACCAAACACAGCAGACATCGAAAGTTACTGGAAAAACATGTGGGCCAAAATAGAAGAAGAAGAATACAAGAACATACCACAACAAACCGACCACACAGTTACAATAGATGAACTCAAACAGACTATCAGAAAAACACATAACTGGAAAGCACCAGGAATAGACCATATTCATAACTTTTGGTACAAAAGATTCACAACACTACATGAATATCTAACGAAACAAATCAACAAAATTATACTAGAACCCGAACAACTACCACAATTTCTGACACAAGGGAGAACATATATCAAACCAAAAATCAGTGAAACAGAGAACCCAGCTAATTACAGACCGATCATATGCTTACCTACATTATACAAGATAATAACCGCGATAATCACACAAAAAATAAACAAATACCTCACGCAACACAACATACTCACAGAAGAACAAAAAGGATGTAAAAAAACAGCCAGGGTTGCAAAGAACAACTGATAATAGACAGCATCCTTATGCAACAAGCCGAAAAACAACAACGAAACTTGACCACCTGCTACATAGACTACAAAAAAGCATTCGACTCCATACCACATAGCTGGCTACGTAAAGTCATACAAATATACAAAATAGACCAACACATAGAAAACTTCCTGTCCACAGTTATGAGATCCTGGAGAACAAAAATACACATAACAACAAATCAGACACACACTGAAACCAATGAAATACAAATACAGAGAGGAATATTCCAAGGAGACTCGCTAAGTGCTCTCTGGTTCTGCATGTGCATCAATCCATTATCAAACACCCTCAATAGAACCGAATACGGCTTTAAAATCAAACACCAAAACATCCCACAACACATCCTAAATCATCTACTCTACATGGACGACATCAAGATATTTGCTGCAACCAAGACACAAATGCAATCACTCTTAAATATAACAGAACAATTTACGAAAGACATTAACATGGAATTTGGAATCGATAAATGCAGGATACTAAAAATAGAAAAAGGAAAGTGCCAAACACAAAACACAATCGAGACACTAAACGACGAAATCCTCAGAAACATGGAAGCCGAAGGCACGTATAAATACCTCGGATTCGACCAAAACACCAGCATAAACCACACACGCACCAAAGAACAACTAAAGCAGAAATATAAACAAAGACTCACGCAAATACTCAGGTCAGAACTAAACTCCAAAAATACATTCAAAGCAATCAATACATTCGCAATACCACTATTGACATACTCATTCGGAATAATAAAATGGTCCAAAACAGAACTAGAAGAAATAGATAGATTAAACAAAACACAACTCACAGCCCATCGTAAACTACACCCAAAACACATGTACCAAAAGAATTACAATCAGCCGAAAAGAAGGAGGGAGAGGGCTCATAGACATACAGAACTTACACACAAACAAATAAAAAACCTCAGAAGCTACTTCCACAACAAAAACACGCCACTCCATCAGGCAGCAGTAAAAGCAGACAAACAATACACGCCACTCAACCTACAACAACAACAAGAAAACTTAGAAGAAAATATTCACACAGACACAGTAGAAGAAAAAAAAGAAAAATGGGCAAGAAAAGCACTGCACGGCAAACACTATAATATTGTGCAAAACCCAAACATAGATAAACAACTGTAATACAAATGGCTTGAAAAAGGACAACTCTTCCCAGAAACAGAAGGCTTTATCATGGCAATACAAGACAACGTCATAGTCACAAGAAATTACAGAAAATATATAATAAAAGAGAACCTGAACACAGACACATGCAGAAACTGCCACCAAGCCAAAGAAACCATAGGACATATAACCGAAGCATGCACACTGTTGGCCGGAACCGACTACTTAGAAAGACATAACACAGTAGCAAAAATCATACATCAGGCACTCGCCAGACATTACAAATTAATAGAAACCGAAACACCATATTACAAGTACACACCGGAAACCATACTAGAAAATCCAAACCACAAATTACTATGGGACATCACACTACACACAGACAAAACGATCACGTGCAATAGGCCAGACATCACCCTAACCGACAAAACCAAAAAAAAACATTCCTAATAGACATCACAGTACCAAACGACACTAACATAATACAAAAAGAACAGGAAAAATCACAAAATACACACCACTAGCAATTGAAATGAAAAGACTATGGAAACAAGAAACAGTGACAATAATACCCATTGCGATATCTGTAACTGGCATCACAACAAAAAAATTCACAAAGAACCTAACAACAATAGGCCTACACCCACAACTACACACAAACATACAGAAAGCAACACTACTAAAAACTGCAAGCATAACCAGAAAAATCATACAAAAAGAATAGAATGACTTGGTAAGCAACCCGTCATGCAGATGAAATGACCACCAAAGTGTGCAGAAAAAATATAATAATAATAATACATTGATCAGAGAGTTTCATTCTAAATACTTATTAATATACTTTGAGTTTGTGAAGTATAAGAAATAAGTTTTATAAAAACAATAATATTTGCATTATTAGATACCCTTCGTAAGCTTCCAAAGATACCACAATGATTCTGTTAGTAAACTAAGCACAAATACGTAAGGATATCATTGTACAACAACGACAGCACGATTGGTCCATGATTACACATGTGTCTCACAGTTACATCGACATCACAGGATCGAGACGCGCCGGAACGACCACTGCGCATGGTAATCGGAGCCAAAAACTCTCTGAGTTTAATTGAACGCGATAGCCGATACAAATTGAACATTGCGGTCAAATGGCAACAGGTTCGGTAAAGGGCGCGTAGCTAAACTGAAAATACCAAATAAAACGTTACGACAAACCAAAGCGACGGAACGGACGGAAGAGCAAACTTGGCCCGGCGCAGCGCGGCGTTTCGTAGAATCGGGCCGTAGAAAATTAAATCAAGGAAACAATTTTTCTGTACACGGAGCTGGAAACATGAAATACGGAACAAACATCGCAATAACCCAAAAAATTTCTATATTACAATTCAATGATTTTAAAAATAAACTGGTCCCCGGAGTTATTTGATGAATTTACTTCTGCTCTTCCTCTCTATTGGATTATTGATCTTCCATTAGAATTGCAATAATCTAACTGAAAATATTGTGAATCTTTGAAATCCCCCGGAGGGGGCCAGTTTTATACAAAGGCAGTTCTTAGATTTTGCACCACGATAATGGTCCGTCGATCTTTGTACGCGAATTTTTGGCCAAAAACATAGATATGACCCCATGTGGCTTTTTACTATGTTGTAAACTCAAATTACCACTTCGGGGAGGCGTTTTGAATCGAATTAAGCCATAAAAGAAAATTGCGCAGCAGGAGTTAAAGACTATGCTTTCTCCAACGTTTGGAAAATATTTTGAATAATAGCGACAAAATCAATTTTGATGAATGAATAAGTAGTTTGCTTTTTATTTAAAAGTTTCGGGAAGTTTTTGTAGATAATGTATAGGGTTAACGTCTTCGAATAATTGTTTTCAGTGATCAGATTCCGAGTTGTCGTGATTAAATTCTCCGATATCTTTGCACGAACACGTTAATCGATCGGTGGCCGAGCCCGTGAACGTGGCACATTTCACGCAGCCGGCACGGATTGTTCGCCGAGGGTGCTTTTGGCGCTGACAATACCGCAATGCACAGGTTGGCCTAATAAAACTATGATCGCCGGATAAAACAGTGCAGTGCATGCTGGTAATTAGCGGTATACATAAATCATTGGCAACGTAGCACGTAAATGTATACACACAGGTCAGTGTATACTTGCGCCCACACCGTTACCCATTGCACACTCCGCGCCGCACCATCCCCCACTAGCTCCTGGCAATTCGAGCAAACGAGAGAGGCAATGTGCACGTATAATGTGCTACGCAACGTTGCACGCTTTTGTCGTCCTCGGAATCTTCGCTCTTGTTGGGTCAACGTCAATTTCCATTGAAAAACGAGTGACAGGTATCGCGCGGCCGGCGCGACGAGCGTGCAAACGAAGCGTCGGATTACATCCACGGGGTGGGACAGAAAACGGTAGGTGGAGAACAAAATTGGGAAGAAAGGGCACTTTGAAGCTCGCAAAAAGCAGCGAAATGGGAGAGAAAATATTCAACGATTTTGTAAAGCAGATCATTATGAAGAGAAACGGAGAAGTAAGCGACGGTATTGCTTCCAGTGTCGTAATTAATTCGCCAGTCGCGAGGCGATGCTTGCGTTAGCGTAAGCCTCGGATTTTTGAAGTGCTCTCATGCAAAGTGATGGCTTAATCTCCGGTTTAGGGGTCTTGTTAGAAAATGGACGTAGCTAAGCCTTGCATGGCTTAAACGGGGCATTAAACTCTTCCCGTCTACGGCGTACACATGCCCTATATCACTCTGACAAGTTGCGATTAGTTCGCCCCGCGTAATGTCAGCTTACCGCCTTAACGATGCCTCGCGTTTTCTGCCCGTTTTAATATTTCATCGCGTGCATCGTCGCGTGGCCGATTCCGGCGCGATTTACACCGAAGAAAACGGGACAAAGTGACGCGCGCGCCTAACCCGTAACGCGAGCACGGAGTCGAGTTGCCAAGTGTCCATTTCAGAATAAAACTATCGCCAGCTGGTTCTGGGAGCGTTTCTCGTTTAAATGAATACTGATTTTAGAGCGACTGTCGAAGAACGACGATTAAATTTCACTCGTTTTTAACTTGAAGAAGCAGCCGTACCACAATTGCGCGTTGATATGTGCAATAGAATCTCGTTCGTTGCACGAAACAAAAAAATATTGTACATGCGAACATTGAAATTGTACAAGAAAAGAGGTAACCAATTATTTTACATTCCTCGCAGTGTCGATTTTCTATTGTTTTCACGATCTAGTCACCGTACAATTCGTACTAGGGGTCGACGGAATACAATGAACAAGAATCCTGTGTAACAAATCAGCTTACAACGAGCGAAGTTCTGTAATTTTAAATTGTTATCCTTTTCAGCAATCCTTGATTCATTATCTTCTATTGTATTGAATTGTTCGGAAAGTAATTTCGTTCTTTCATAGATAAATGAAAGACGATCTTTTAATATTTAGAGTAAATGTTATTTCATTTCTTTAGTCCTGCTTTTTATTGGCAAAATACTGAACCAAGGTCTTTTTAACACTCTTACGAAACGAAATTAGTCTCCGAACACCTCAGTACATTAGATCTTTATTTACTATATTATTTCAATTATATATATATTAATAAAATTAGTTTTACGATCATGTTAATCATGTTAATAAGTGTTACACAAGGAAAGATTAACAAATAAATGGTCTCTCAAATATAATAATATGATAACTTAATTTGTAAAGTCATTATGTAAATTGTTTTATTTTTCGTATTGCAATATTTCATGTTTGAAACGTTTGAACTCGAAGTAATTAAAGGCAGTTGTATAAAGATGATTGATAAAATTACAATTAAATTTTTCAGATATCTCCGTTATTATTTTGCGAGAATTCTATTCCAAGATTTATAAACTTTGTGACAAATTTCTCGTTAAAAATTGACATATATACTTCAAAATGTTACTATCCATCAAATTATCAAGAAATGAGAAAAAGTCTGATGGAAAAATTTTATTTTTCAGATTCAGATTAAATCCAGTTATGAGTTAGATCCAGCGCTCTGTAAAAACGAGAAACGACTGAACAATTGTTCTCACTATTCAGGTCAAATATTCAAAAACATGCAAAATAAATGGTCAGACATGTTCAAAAACTGTCTGCCTTTTCAACCGGTTACACTGAACCGATCCCTAAAACAGTTTCGAACTGCTGAAAATGAACACACCGAATTCAATATAAAAACTAATTAGAATAATATTAGAATATCTAATAATATTATGTCCCTCAAAATTGATTACTCTAGAAAGCTCATATTTCACCTTACGAATTATTATATATCTGAGATATAACCTCCAGGTTAGCAATATTTCCCTGACTCGTCTACAGCTCTCGCCTGATCCAGTTTAGCATTTGTAACATCAGCTCTCGTGCACGCAGACGTACTGTCCGTTGCTCAAAAGATGACACAGAGAAAAGTGTAGGGCCGATTCCCACCAACCCATCCACGTTAACGCCCTCGCAGAAGTAGGTAAGACGTGTTTCCCTTATTGGCAGAAATGATCCCTTCCTATTAGCCCCAATTTTCAGAAAACATAGGACTTGAGCCTGGCCTGTTTTCATTCCAGACTTTTGATTATTATTGGCTAAGTTGCGTGCTGAACAAGAGACATAATTAGATGAAGCGGGCGACCGATCCCCCTTGTTCCTCGCGTCGATTAGTTTATTGGTTTCCTTACTTACCAATAGAAGTGGGTTTCGAAAGACCATAGACTACGGGCATGCAGGTCAGGCGGAACAAACGGGATACCTCTTTTGCCGTCGACAGAAATTGTGCCATCTTTTCAGCAACGGAATAAGTAATACATATACATATATAAATAATATATATAATAATAATAATAATAAATAAATAAATAAAAATATTCGAAAACGGATCCAGAGCTGGAGACGAAAGCGACGAATTTTCCCCGCGGAGAATATGGCCTAATGAATCACGTACTGTTGATATGTATTAGCAGCTCGCGGCGTTCCCAGGCAGTGATGCATAGCCGCTAGCGAGAAAGTAGCGAACGAATGGCGCGCGCGTGTTCGGTTGTGCGTGCGGTATGAAGCCCGCACGACAGAATAATTAACGAAACATCAAATTCCGTTAAACGCGGGAAATTAATCGAGCAAACACGAAATTAGCTGAAGCGGGTGGCAGATACGCAGCGCGGCAGTGTGCACGGCAACCGGCCGGTCACGTACACGCCGGTATCATCCTCGCACGGACACACACCTATTGGCGTTACGTGGTCGCCGATAAAACGATACCGAAATTGCCGCGCTGCGACGAACATCGTTATAGAAATTAATGCGATTTCCCCGGAGCTATCTACCCCCGTTTAGATTTACTCTAACCGTAATCGAAAAGTAATCGAGTGGATCCGCGTGACCCGCGACTCATCGCGTCGCTATGCGTTCCCGCGATCACGAATCAAAATTCTTGATTCGCGATCCTACTCGGATGAGAATAAGAGCGGGTGACTGACGCTTCTCGGACATCATCCTGGTCCTTGCCTGCCAGACTATCTTCTCTGTAAACGTTGCGTTAAATTCTTATCTTTGTGGAATATTCCGTACATTGTAAACAAAATGAAAATGAACTATTGCATATTGTTAATTACGTTCCCCTGTTGATCGTCACTGTACACTTCTAAATTGTAATTAAATTTGATTCTTTCCGATTCTACTTGAAATCTAGCAATAAACGTAAATTAACGAACAAAAATTGTCTCGTCCTGTTAGGGAAATTATTAATCAAATTAATACGATGAATTTTAATTTCAGTTACACATATACTGTGCAACTGTTATTTATTTAGTTTGTTTCGTTTTGAAATTTACAGCATCTGCACGTTTCACTTTCTTGATCTTAAATATAGGATTAAGAAATTTATTAGTTTACGACGATGTGTCTAGCGTGAGTCACTTTACGAATTCGTTTGTTATTTTGTTATAGTAAGTTCATCTTACCAAGCATAAAAGTGTATCGGTAAAACACGGGACATACTACTTAATGAAGGGGAACTTGTGCCTAACAGGAAAATACTTACTGAACTATATCAACTATTGTTAACAAATCAAAAGCTGCATGGAATACATTTTTAAAGACTGATCTTTATTCTGACCGAATAAAAAGTTGCAAACTATTTATTTAAATGTATATATTTTGTGTTATGTATTTTTATATTCATTTAAACATTTCTGATTGAATTTTTAGTAATAAAATAAAGAAAACATAAAACCTGCTTTCATTTTACAGACAACAAGCGTTCAATGAACGGTAGAACGGAATTGAATAATTGTAGTAATATCTCTTTCATCGAGAAATAATCCAATTATAATATCTAATTGCTGGCTGTACCTGTTGTTACTGATTTTCAATTGTTTCTGAGCGCAAATAATTATATTATCGACTGTTATTGTACTAGCTTATAATAAATGTTATTGTTTTCTTCTAAATCTATGAATTATATTGAATAAAGACATACAAGAAACAAATATTTCACGTAGCTACAAAAAAATCGTAATATCAGTAGTTAAGGAATTGTTAAATGAATGCGATTTTTTCAGAGCTATTTACCCCCGTTTAGGTTAACCCCAACCATAATGGAAAAGTAATCGAGCGAATTCGTGTGATCCGCTACTTCTTGTACAATTGTATTCCTGCGAATCTCTCGGAAAATTGTCGAGCCTGGTTGCGCCCTACTCGAAAGGCCCGACAATGGTAGCGGCGAGAATGACGTTTCACAAACACCATTCGTTCCCGCGTCCAGGCATTACACGCGTATAAACAAGCAGCGGCGTGCCACGAAACGTAATTTTTTCTCCGGCGCGCATGACTCGGCATGAGCCGAGCCAATTACGAAAAACGACGCGTTGACGGCCGACGCTGTACAGCGTACAGGTCTGGACGGCATTAACGGCTCGGAAACGCGGCACGTTTGTAGCGCGCGACACGACCAAATGTAATGCAACAAGGACCGCGATCAGACCTTGCTTCTGACTGGAAATACGAAAAAAAAACTCCACGGTAGTTGGCACCGAACAAATTATTGGCGTTAGACCATCGGTCTACGTACAGTCGCAAAAATGTTCGTACACACCAATGTAGATTCAAGCATAATGCTCTGCATGTTGAATTCGTTACACTACAAGCTATTTTCACTCTAAAATGAAGAAATTCCTTCCGATCTAAAATATTTCTGTTCTACAGTCGGGCACAAAAATATTCAGATACATTTTCAAACCGAATCTTTTTTTTCAAGTTGGACACAAATATCGCGATCTTTTAAAGATGTTAGCGAGACTAGTATACTAGATGTTGCATGTACAAATTATTGCAAATGTTGTAGATTAGATAGAGTGATAAAAAAAATAAAAGGATAATGTTTTTTAATGAAAGTTTAAGCAATGTGTTGTATACATTTCTATTATACTCGTTTTAATTTCTGCGCATATTTCCTACAACTACATAGCCAATAAAACTAGCTTACGATTTGCTATAACATTTCACAATTACTGCAGTTATGGAAACCTTACTGTAGGAGAAAACTAAATAAATTTATTTGCTTATACCCATTAAATACAGCTTGTTATTTGTGCAAGGCAATATTTACAATCCAGTTACTTTCAGCATTGATAAATATCAAACCATCTCAAATTAAAAGAACACGTACAAATACAATCATGGCACACTGAAAAACGTATTGATTGGTATAAAGTTTAAATATACGTTAACAGTAATACTGGATATCGATATTTACTTTGGAACAGTAAAATAAAGTGTAAAATTGATGTCGCTGAAATAACTGCATGCGTGGTGACCCCGATGATAAAACTCGAAGCAGACCGAACGTGTGATCAGAGAGTCAGGATGTATGGCGAAAGGAAATTTTAAACGTAAATTAGTCAGCAAAAGTGCGCGACGAACACTTTAATGACCAGCGCAGCGTGCGGGTAGCACCGCGTCAATTAATATATGTCCGCTAAGCAAATTCTTCGAAAACAACGGGAATCCAACGGTTGCCGATGGGAATGGCGATGGCGGCAGTAGAATCGAACCCGGGAAAGGGTGGCGCAATAAATAATGAGAGCGCGAGAGATCGGCCGTGCTCGCGCGTGACCGTCGATAAAATAATAATTACCGGCGACAATGCGCCCGGTACAAATTGCCCGTTAATTTTTGCCGATAAACATTCGTAAGCCCGCGTAGAAGCGAAAACCGTATGCACGCGACGCGTAAATAATGGCGAAAATACGATCACGAAAAGCGCGCGCGCAAACCACCCCCGCCTCGCGTGTGTACGCAGTGGTAACGAGTGTCTGTGAACGCGGAGCGCGGTCGAACGTGCGGCGGTGGAGGTTAGCCTCGGCGTAAATATCGCTAGACAATAATTTCGGATGGTTATTAGCGATAATAAAATCCCAATTTATCGAACGATGCTCCCACACCCCCACCACCGGTCCACGTACTGCCGCGACGATTTATAATCTGCGTTCCGAGTGCTTCGTCACGATCATACCATACAGCGAAACAATGCGCCGATATTATGGATAGCTGGAAAAATAAATTCGACCATTAATAGTATCGAGACCCCGCGATTTATCGGAATAACGGTTCCGGAATGCTCCGCTTGGTAGATTAACTATTCACACAGAAGCGTTTTTCGCGTATGGAAAACAGAGTGGAACCGGTCATAACACTGGTCAAAAGATCGTCATTGTTTTATCGAACGATATCTGTGATTCTCGTTGCTAGATCCTATACGGAAACAGATCCGACGAATGTTTGAGGAGCAGTGAAAAACACCTGATGCTAACCCTTATATGTGAAATAGATTCATCGGACACAAAATCAAGCTACATATTTTTATTTTTTTGTCGATAGTCACATATTTTAATTTATAGTATTAATGAAAAACTTTACCTATCACGATTTTTATTTGATTTATAATGTGAATATAATGTAAGTACAAGTAATATTATTTAAATAATATTCGTATAGTACGAATATGTACAATGTGCTAATATGTACAATATAAAGTCATACAAATAATACAAAAAGCAGACATTATTTTTGCTATACTACGTTATCTTTGTCAGCACTGTAAGAATTAAATCATTACGTGAACTGAAACTTTTTCATATTCTCAATTATGTAGTAAGTATTACAAATCTTTGCAGATAGAAAAGTTATTTACAATATCTCAATATCATAAAAATGATTTTTATTGATACGTATATATGTGGAATTTATGTGTTATATTATATTTCCTAAATATGCCTCTTTTGTCACTCTTCTCCAAATTTATCTCGTTACAACGCTATACAAATTATGTACAAGGGTTCAAATCATAGTTTATGACGACATCAGTGTTGGTATTATTGCTTGTAATCTTTATGTTTTGAATTAACCAGGACTTGGGAATTATTATAATATGAGTTTGAATAGATGAAACCGTAAGACAACCATCATTTTGAATGATTGTTTGCTCACATGTATTATAGAATCGAAATTTCAATCTATTGCCTGTGTCGATTACAGCTCCTATGTCGGTTTCAACATATAATCAAAATAGCTTCGAAATCGATACCTATATCAACTATTTTTCAATTGAAATCGCTAATTATTGCATCTACTAATTATTATACGAGTACATACCTATTTTTATCAAACATACCATACAAATTTTTCATACTCATGTACAAGTACAAGTTTAAATTTGTTGTTTTCATTTTCTATTTCATTTTCGCATTTCATTATATAATACAATTAATGATATACATTGAAATTCGTTTAATATTTCTACACGCTTCTGTATACTTAAAAGAAAAAATATTTCGTATATTTAAACAGTAGGATTTCATTAACAATGTCTCTCATGTCTATTGTCTTATATTTTCTTAACGTAGAAAATAAACAATAATCAATTTCGGAACTATTAAGGATTTATTATAGAATCAAAAAGATAACAAATTTTAGGTGAGTTCCGCTATCGCAACTACATCATCGAGTTTAGGTTGCAACTGTAATTATAGTGTTACATGAAGAACACTTCAACTAAAGCTCGTTTGCAAGCAGAATCGAGGAACTGGTTGTAAAACGATAAGGATTACAATTTTCGGTCGACATAAAGATCAACATGCCAAATCTTTATCTACTACAGTTACATAACATTTCAAAATAATTAATAATTTTAAGATTGCTTAGTAATATTTTCAGTGATAGCAGCCTATTGATTCAAAAGATAATTGTAAATATTTTCTTCTTTTATGTCAGCGTGCTCTACTATTCTATTACTATTGCAATGAACTGATATACATATAAACCTCACAGCAGATTAAATTTTTTACAAATACTACAATTTAAGCAATGTGACTCTAATCCGTACAATGTACAGATTAAACACTTAATCCTAGCTAGTACAACGAAAATGGCCAGGATAATAAAAACTTAGTTATTTAAAATATTATAGACAAATATGTTGTCACAAAACGTTCACCGAAGTAAAAGTATGCAAATAAAAATAGAAATGGGTATCTAGTTGTATGTACAATAGTTAAAGGGTTAAACGAAAAAATGTGAATCCGGTCAGTTTAGCTGGCACAATAGGTTTCGCGTTAAATAATCGTATCTATACAAAAGAGAATTTCCCAGAGAAGGAACATCAATGAAAGGGCTGCAATACTTTTCGGTATAGCGTAACAATTAGTACGCTCGTACATAACTAGTAGATTAATAGTGACACGCCTTCTGCCAGGACACATCTACCACTAGACAGTATTATAAAGAGACGAACGTTCGAAAGGAAACAACGTTTCGTATTCCAGCCTGGGCAGATTCTAATGGAACTAATTGTAAGGCGCAAATCTGACGCTAGTTTCTCTGTGACACATCGGTTTCTGAGTTACACAGCGTCTGCGGCAGACACGCCGTATCTAGTGGGCTGCAACGGAGTTGGACGACTCGGTATAATATCACTTGTCACGTCCAACGTCAGTTCGGAAACCTAGACTATTCGGTTGTTGTACGGTTGCAATAACACCCCTCCTATAACCGAGCGAGCGCGCAACTTGCGCCTCTCCCGACAGCTCGTCCGTTCGGCTCGTCTGTGACAGTGGTAAAGGATACGACGTTTCGCGGTCTGTCGATATCATTTGCGCGCGCAACCCGTTATCTATTAAACGCTGTTAACTATTTCTGACACGATAATATAACCAGGGCGACCGAGCGACGTCTCTCCGGATTACTTTTAACGCAGACTGACGTATCGATATCTGATCCGGTCGCGGGAATGCTCGGTCGTTTCGCCGACGGAAAACCGCGTCACGCCGTTGCCAACGGAGATAATAGATCGGTGTCCATTGAGGGAACTTCGGAAAAGTTCGCCGGGAAAGCAGCTACACGCCCAGCCACGTAAACCCCGCGGTTCAGGGTTCCGTCCAGTGCATCAATTTCAACTTTACTCGGTATCCACCCCCGCGTTTTTAGAGGACGCATTTTCTTCCACTTAACTTTCCCGGCGATAAGGGCAAGCCCGACGACGACGCCGTCGTCGACGAGATGAGGGAGGACCTGGGGTTGCCCGAACGCATGCAAAGTAAAGTTGTTCTTTAGTTCGTTAGGTCGGACAACGTCAGCCCGGTCGGAGAGGGGACGCTTTCCGCTTTACTTAGAGGACCCGAAGGTGAAAAGATAACCTGCCGACATTATTCACCGCAAGCGAAACCCGCGCGGATGTTACGCCTGCTGATGCTACACTATTTGATCCGTCCTGCGCCACTTATGTCCCCCGAAAATGCTTCTTTTTTCACTTTTATTTCCTTAATGTTGACAGTATATATAGGCGGTGCGAACAAAAATATTAGAAACTACCTAGCATAACAAAAATATACGTAAAGATTTTGTGTAAAATCAGGTTATTAGGTATTTCACTTCTTCTTCTCTATAATATAAAGATATGTCTTTAGAATATGTCTTTACACTATGAAATTGTATGTTTTCAAACTTTTTAAAAACAGAATTACATTTATGTTCAAGATGTTATAAAATGCTCGTCTTCCTCCACTGTTTGTTACAGTTGCCTTAACTAATCAAGGGAGGTAAATAAGTAGTTTGAAAATCACAATTTTTTCAATGATTGATCGTTTCTTATATTTTTCACCAAATAGTATATTACATTTAGAAAAAGCTATAATTATTAAACAGAGCTGGAACATTCTGGCAATTAAATAACTTATTCATTCACTGGACAGGTCACCCTACGCCATTCCGCGTTGTTATCTTCCTGGACGAGGTCTTCAAAGACCAAGGTACGAATGATGTACTTACGTTCACTGCGAATAAACGATCACTGTTCTAACAATAAGTGATCTTCCTATGTTTTGTGTCCAGATTTCGTCCATAGTCTTACTCTAATTAACGCACGCAAATTTACGATTTATGTATAGCTTAAATTATGAATTTATTTAGAAGTAATTTTTCCGTATGTGTAAACATATGTCCTCTTCGATGCGTTTATTGGACAACCTACCAGCAAACACATCAAGTAGAAGGAAAAAGGAAAACAAAACTGCTTACGTTGATAATATCGAAATATCAGAACAGAGTTGGCGAACATTCCCAGAGTTCAGTCGGTGCGGATCGTATTGTCATTATGATCTCGTTAAAGGCAAAGTTTTGCACACCTCATCACGAGGGTGAAAGAGGATGCCCAAGGGCCAGTCTATGGATGGCTTTCTCTTCGAGGGTACAGGATGGATTCGAACTCCCAAGGGTGAAATGGCTCATTCCGACGCACTTATCCGGCGCAAGCCGTAGATAACCATAGATTAATGGGGCTTGGAGACTCGGAAGGCAACGGAAAGAGAGGCGAGCAGCTCTCGGAAAAGGATAAGCGGAGGGAATGAAAGAGCAAGGGCAAAAGCGAGTAAAGACATGTGTCACGGAACGAGGAGAAAAGAGGAACGATCTATAAGAGAGGGCGTTATACCTTACTCGGCGTCCTTGCTGATTTATTGTTTATTGAGAAATATGGCCGTCGCGTCGCTCCGTTTCGAAGAATTAACCCCCTTCATCTCATTCGTTTCTTGCGTTCGACAGACCCATCGATGAAAAAGAAGAATAAATCCGGCCAAAAATGAATCCATGCTGTTGCTTTAACACTCGGATGACGAGGCTCTGCTGCATTTGGACCCAGAGTACAAATATTGTTATTTGGCTACCTTGTTTCTGACAAGTAATTTAGAGTTTCATATGCTTCATTAAGGATCTAAATTTAATGATGTTTATCATTCATTTATCGAAAGCCTCTTAATAGGCTTTTCAGTAACTGAACTGTGTATAGAATAATAATTTTAAAAACATTTGTTATATTGTATTAATATAAATAATTTGATGGATCATTGATGAATTTTTATAAAATATGTAGAGAAGATTGATAAATAAAATTATAAGCGTACTCAGTCATATTTATGTTAAAGTGTTAATTATTGTTAGCCGTACGAAGGTAACATCGTTATTGTAGTCGATATGTTTGAAATAGCTTAGGCGATAATTCTATGTTAATATCCGACCGTAGACAGTCTTCGAAACTGCTTCGGCTTTACGCCAAGTTGATGGACCTTGCTTAATGCAAAGCCGAGCCACGGAAAGGATTAGGCTAACTACGCTCGGCATCGGAACTCCGCCACTCTCCACCCCCCCCCCCCCCACCACCACCCTCAGAATATTCAGGATATTCAGTTATCAAATGCTACCGGTCAGAAGGAGCGACCGTTAGAAGTTAAACACGCTGCTCTAGCAAGATAACGCCGCCGCCGGTTAACGTCTCGAGAGCCCAGATCAAAACAACACGTTTCCGCTACCGGAGACCGAAAATAATTCCCGGAATTTTCTGCTCGCGGGTGCTCCACCGCGCGATGATGGAGCATGGTCTCCCGTACATTAACTAAGCCAAGAAGTTCGCAGTAGGATCCTGCAGCCAACTTGCTACAAGATTTGGTAATTAAACCGTGGTTCGCAGAAGTTTGAATTATCCGTGTTCACGGTCCTGCACCCGGAAACTCTTAGGGGACCAATTTGTTGATTAAGCCTTCGAAGTATCTCACCTTCGAATTTCGCCGGTCGCGACCAACTTCCTCGCCCCATGAAACCTCACAGAAGCAAAAAATTGATTCTGTAGTTGGCCTGCCATTGCTCTCGCCCTTGGCAATCGGACTGCACCGTTCGACAACGTTGTTAAATATAGTTTGTAACAACCGGCTCGTGTTGGTTTTCAGAAACTAAGCAATTAGACACGGACTATGATCCATATTGAATTCCGTTAACTCAACTTCTATAAACGATTTTGTTTATTCCATCCTACTTCTGTAACGTAAAAGGATAGCAAGGCCTCTGCTAAGGAACACTCCGATAGTGATTGATCTTGATAGTGATCTTGAAGTGACAATATTTTTCGTATAGCTGTATTTTATATATATGAATTTGTGAAAGTAAAATTCAAATTAATTTATAATTTCAGTAAGGAGATAACTTTTATATATGAGGCTTAAACTTATTGCACTCATTTCTGCTATATTAAAACTTAATTATAATAATTGGAAGTTCATTGTAAGAGTGACCTATTATATCATTCCAGTGAAGATTGATTATATTTAAATATAATAATTCGTTTTATTATAAAACTTTCTAAAATAATAAATATTAATAAAATTATTCTATTAAATGAAATTAATGATCCAACAGATGAAATAATATTTCAAGGTTATAAAGATCATTGTATGATTTTGTTTTGACGAACGCTTTCATATAAGAAAATATACAGTGTTCCTCTGAAACAAATGAAAGGTTACCTTTATTTCTATATAAAATGCTGCAAGCACAACATCACATAAGCAATTAGGTTACTTACAGTGTCTTCTCTGTCATTTGTTTTCAAATATTACTAATTATAAGAAAAACGAAGGCTAGTAATAGCCGGCCGTTGTGAAGATCATCTCGCAATCGTAACAACTAAAAATATGCATTTGAGTTCGAGTTGGGCGATGGATCTCAAGGAACCCGTTTCAAGATAATTTCAGATTACGTACGATCTCGCAACTCAAAATGGACTCAGACAGCGACGTCCGAGAGTTAATTCGTCGGGTTACGAGAGAATCGATCAAGCTTACGAGCTCGAGCGTCGCGGCAACCCATTTAATGAGTTTTACCCGCCTAAATCGGCTGCGTGGATCTCTTTAATTGTGGGCTTAATTTTGGGGTTTGCATTCATAACCCTTCTGCGAGAGGGTCCACATTATTCTGCCGTGGGGTGCAATTTATTAAATCCGTTCCGGGATACGCTCGATTCCTATAGGAAGGGCACGTGACGCGAGAAAGATTGGTCCTCTAAATACCGGCGTACCGAGCGAAGCAATCGGACGTGCGCCGCGTTACCTTGCCGCTTTTGATGTTCCATCATCGTCCCCTATTATGACAAACCGAAGCCCCGCGCTCGAATAAATGACTCGCGCCGTGACTCGACGCGACGCGACGTACCGCGCCGCGCCGGCCAGCTCCAAAATGGATTTTAACGACAGAATTAACAACGAAACAATCTGCAGTTTCCGGTAGAATTACGCGACCGATTTGGACATTTTCCAGCCAAATTACAGGAACGTCAACACCATCGTTGGTATCCCTGTCATCCACAGCGGCTGGCATGCTTCGGGGGCCAGCGCGGTATCTTTGAAGCGTAAAATTGAATCACCGGTTTTTAAACAAAACGCACATTTACTTCTCTACTCGTTCAATTTACTCGTGTTGGCGCGCGCGCGTGTATGTAAATTAATTTTGCCAGCTACTACTACTAATATATGTAGACAAGTATTACGATGTATTAACCAGGTGTTGCGTAAACGTTTGTTCGAAAGAAAAAGACCAAAAATGTTGGTCCTTTTGTACCTTCGTTCTGTACTTCACAACCACGACATCAATACTACTGACTGACCGACAAAGTTTAAGTAGTTTCAGTATGGGAAGACCTATTCTCAAACGTGGTTGAAGCAATTAGTTGCCCATAAGTAATCTAAACGATTGCCGATAGCATTTCTCATTGCTCTGAAACAAAGGTAGACAGACTGTCATTGACGAACAGGGCCCGAAATAACCTCTTAAGCGCGGCTGAATTTTACGTGAAGCTGTTTCTCTATACGGCAGAGTTCGACGCGAATTACGCGTAAACGATAC